>OX596199.1:20073760-20508139 GCA_951394215.1 Glyphodes perspectalis
ACATCACTGGTGGAGGAGTACCCAGTCGCGGATTAGCACAGGGCAGGAGTAGCAAATGCTACAGACACCGCGCTTCAGGGGGCCGCGGTTGATTTTTGTAAAAGGAACCCCTTGGACAAAGGCAAAGTCTTATAAGCAAGGGCCTCTTGGTAAACATCTGCTACGGGCCTCGCTCTGGCTTGATCCGCTACTGACAGTACCACAGACGTAAGATGCATCAATGACATTCATCGGCGCAGGCGCGCATGAACGCATCCGCTAAGAAAAATCGTGACGATCAACGAAATGTAACTTTTAACTTCATCGTCGACATTTTATCAGAACGACTATAGGACCCAAACAGTTTCGTTAAAGACGACATGTCATATATTCAGCGAGCAGATCTTAATGATATTTATATCAGACAGGCGCGATATGGTATCAAAATACGTTTCAACTCAACCATTATCTTTATGTACAATAACTTATATATTTTTGTGGTTACATTGTAGGTAGGACCATGTCAATTATTCAATGAGAGTGAAATCCAACAAAAAATCAATTTGTTTCCACCTCAAACAAGAAATGAAATGAAATGAAATGAAATGAAATGAAATGAAATTGTCTTTATTTACGTAGGCTTAAAAAAAGCACTTATAAATCGTCAGAATAAGATCAATATCTACCGGTTCAAAAAGTAGATTCTACCGAGAAGAAACCGGCAAGAAACTCGATAGGTACTCTTTTAAAATGCCAAGTCTATTATTACAATTTATACGTGAATGTAAATTTACAGTGCAGGCGAACAGCCTATTCTGGGTCTAACCATATATTCTTATCATTTAAATAGTCTTCTATCTTGTAGTAGCCCTTTTTAATCAAACAATTTTTAACATATAATTTAAACTTATGTACAGGTAAATCAATGAGATTTTGAGGTAACATATTGAATATTTTTATACTTAACCCAATGAAAGAATTACCACTCTTATTAAGTCTGTGATTTGGAACAGCAAGTCTGTGTCTATTTCTAGTATTAAAAGAATGAGTATCTGATTTTTTTGGGAATATCTGAATGTTCTTGTAAACATACATGATACAATCTAAAATGTATTGTGACGCTAGTGTTAAAATATTGATTTCTTTAAACAGTTCTCTGAGTGAATCACATGGTCTGAGGCCGTATATGGCTCTGACGGTCCGCTTCTGCAAAATGAAAATATTCTTAATATTGGCCGCAGAACCCCACAGCAGCAGACCATATGACATTACACTATGAAAATAACTGAAATATACTAATCTTGCCGTTTCAACATCAGTTAAGTATTTTATTTTCCTGACTGCATATGCCGCAGAGCTAAGTCTCCCTGCCAGGGCCGCAATATGAGGAGCCCATTGCAATTTTGAATCCAAGGTGATCCCGAGAAATACAGTAGAATTGACAACTTCAATTGTTTCATTATTTACTATAATGCTCGGGCTCACCTGTTTATCTTCTGAAATGTTTGTATGTTTTCATTAATATCTTGGTAAAGACTTTCTTCATCCACCAAAAATATGGGGACTGCTATATTGCCAATAAATAATTGCAGTTTTAACGGATTTGCGGAAAAGCAAATTTCGATCATAACCTTTTCAAAAAGTTTTAAATTCTATCATTCAGTCCGCTTGTTGCGAGCGATATTTGGACCGTCCATGTGTTGAGCTGTGATTATCGCAGCTTAGTGAACGAGCAGATAAACATTTTGATGTTTTAAATATACCTCTTTTATACTCGGAATTTATTTCCTTCTTTCAGGTGCAACTATAATTAAATTTAATTCTACGGTGTAGTTTCGAAATTATGCTGTTGCGAAGGGTAAATGCCAATTCAGAATTCTTGTCACATCTTTTTGCGTTCAAAATGTCTGTCAGTCGTGGAACAAAATGTGTTGTACTGCGATAACGCTGTACTAAGTTATTCATTGCTGATACCCGACAAGTCAATTGTTTACAGTACTTAGGTATAGTATACATACTTCATTTACACATTTTGATGGTGGCTACCTACGACATCTACCAAGAAAATCTACTCTTTCAATTAAGTAAACAGAATTATATTACTTAAATGCATCTCAGACCAAATTGAAATCGGCAACGGTTAAATTAATAACGCAACCGTCTAAAACAAACTAAGTTGCAATTCTTAATGCATTCAATCAACAAGAAGCTAGCACGTAAGTACAACGTCGCACTACCGCTCGCGTCCAACTTTCTATTTATTTACACTTCACATCGTGTTCATAAGAAACACAAACACGCAACATCTCTGTACGCTAATTTCCAGGCTTGTTAGCGATAATTTTAAATTATTTGCTGCGGCGAAGATGGAATGCTTGT
Organism: Glyphodes perspectalis; assembly: GCA_951394215.1. Classification (NCBI taxonomy): domain Eukaryota; kingdom Metazoa; phylum Arthropoda; class Insecta; order Lepidoptera; family Crambidae; genus Glyphodes; species Glyphodes perspectalis. Next base: position 20,076,119 of record OX596199.1, read on the forward strand.
CGGAATGAGATTGTCGACTTCATCGCCCACCGCGCCCTACATTACCTATTTTGCATAAGGATTTTAAGATATGACTTGTCTGTCGCCATTTGCACGCGGTGACATATGGTATCGACGTGTTCATTTGCAAGTCTCCTTGACTGCAACTACTAAACTATTTTTGTCTTTAACCATAGTATGTGTTGGATCACGCTTCAATATTTGTATCGGAAATTCTGGGAAGTTTAACCCATTTCCGTATAATATGCAGAACATGGCAAATAAACTTTACAATTTCAGTCTAATTGTTAGTTAACATGCTCGTCTGTATACATTATTTAGATAGAGTGATAATCGTTCGAATAAAAAAGAAACTCAGACTTGCTAAATCGTTCCAATAGTTGAGCTAATAGACTTGAACAGGTAGCCAATGAGCCGTGATAAGGTGGAAATAAAATTCCAACAGCTTATAAAAATAGCAGTGTTCCATTTTTCCGCTACCACTAATTTATTAGCATACGTGTGAAATGAAAGAGCCGATGGTATACAATTTTCTCTCCGTCGTATTTTGAATTCTGTTTTGTGATCAAGATTCCGGAAAACGTGTACGAATAAGGTTTTAATTTTGCGGGGAGTTATGTTTCTCGAATTGTTCGCAAATTATTAGAGTTCCATAAGTATTTTTAAAACTGAATTCTTCAGTGAATCAGAATTTCGAAATGGCTCTATCAATAAATAGAATATGGCGTAATGAAGAAGGCACTCAGAATTTATATTTCTTGAAAAAAAACAACTTACAATAATATAAATGACTATTAAGAAATTACATATGTATTTAGTAACCGACTTTATTAGTACTTTGCATTGTAAGATAACTGATAATTATTTTAATTACCATCTATTAACGTCGGCTACTAAATCGCTGTTAAGTAAGTTTGAATTAAAGATGGCTTTCTGACTCATGCGTCAATGTGATGCGACTATTCCTTTGACACTGTAGCTTCGTATTTGACAATGTGGTACGTACCTACCGCTCTGTCAAACTTATAACTGACGTGTCAGAAGTATAAGTCTCCTCATAATAAAACATAACGGTACATGAAGAGCCGTCTCTAGAAGTTTCGTAAGTAACATCATACACGGTTTTATATTGTTCCTAAGTACACATCACTCGAACATTACAAATTCAACATAAATAATAATATAAATTCGCATAGCAGTCAAAATCGCAGTGCACAAAGTTCGCACGAAATACTTATTCATAAAAGAAAATGTTGGCGTTATTCATTAACATTTAAATAGCCAATTGAATCTCAAGTTTCTGCGTGATCTATAATTTAGCTCTTGCTACAATTATAACCGTCTAAATATGCATTAGGAGTTTAGCTCATGACGGCATCTTAAAAATTTATGAAAATATCAATTGCGTATTACCTGGGATCACTTTAAATCCCAATAACCTTAACTGTTTCGAACTTTTAAGTACTTTTTGAAGAAGCAATACTATAATTCAATTCATCCTATCGTAATGTCAATAAACATCGTTACAGATTAAAATCTTACAATACACAAATGCAAACAGAAACATGAGATTCAGGTTGGTCGATTGGCGACACGAATGTGAACGCCGCTAAAGGTTGCTGTACATACCTGCACCTCCATCAGCGCTCGGTCCAAGCATGTTGTGGACGCGGTTGGCGTACAGCACGAATGTCGGGTAGGGTATGTCGTACTTCCTCGCCGCCTGGGATAGCGAGAGGCCCTCCTTCAGCACCGAGAAGATGGCCTCGGCCATGGTCTCCGGCCGCCAGGACTTGAGGGGGCCGCGCTCGCGGAAACGCAGGTTGTGTACCAGGGACTGGTTAGTGTTCCAGCACTTCTGCCACATCGACTGCAGCTGGTATTGGTAGCTGTCTGCTGAAAGAAGACAAAACCTGCATTAGTATTGTTGTTGACGCGTCGAAGCAACGGGAGGCATTGAAGTTAAAATTGTACGGCTTTTAATTGAACTTTACTTTTAAACAATTATTTTTAAAAACAAAGAAAATATCAAAGGAGTTTTTATAATTTTTAAAAGTTGCAACAATTATACGGAATAACCAAGAAATCAATTCGGCCTTAAGAGATATTGTTTTATTAAATTAAGAAAACATTTGTGAATTTAAATTAAGTACATTATACAATTTAAATTACAATACAATTTAAATATTATCAGCTTGTATTTCCAAAACGACTGTAGAAGCGTCGGAAAATATAAATTCAAAATCGATAAGCTTTCAAACACACACGCACATGCATTCTCTGTATCAATTTTAAATTAATATTATGAGGCCGTTCTATATCAAGGTACTTGCATATTATTAAATAAAGTACATAATAAGTTGTTCGATATTATTACCGTTATCACTTGCTTGATATAGGACGGTTTCCAAGTGTAATTTTATGCATATAATTAGTAAATGCAAAATGAAAACAAGTAAAATAAAAACACTGCATACTGACCTCATGTACACCTAGATACACAAACAGACAATTTTATTGATTAGAAAATAAAACAGCACAGCCCTTTGTGAATATTTTATTGTAAAAATTTAGAAGTCTTAGCACATTCCGGTATGTTATTGTAAAAAGTAAGTAGTTTTCCAACAATACAATCAAAATTATTCTCAATTTTGAGCCATTATTTTTTTTAGCCGTTACCTATATGAAATTTATTGACTTTCTTGATATTTTCTTGCAAGCATTCCCATTTAAATTTAATACACTATTCTGTGACCCAATTGGCATTTACTTAAATTTCTCATCAGAAACTGTCTTCTTATCATTGCCATCTCGAGTTGACCCCATCGGAATGTACTCTCACGTCATCTGTCAATGCATTCATTAAGAATACTTGGCATTTCGCGTTGTCGACTCGTTTGCGTTCAAAATGCGTATTGCAAGTTCCGGTTTGTGCATTATCATTATCTATGTTAAATGTTTAAATGTGAAATGGCAGTGTATATGTAAATACGCGATTACCATACCATACTGGTGAAGGGGCGCGGAATCTAGCCGTCATATTTAAAAGATAACAAATTCATTTGAACCACACTATATCGCAGTGCCCCAGCCCACACATTTAACACTTTCCTTCAATTTACATACATTGACTTTAGTCTATGAAGCTATTAACAGTAATGAGATATTAAAACAGATGGCACATTCCGCTCAATTAAATGCTTTACCTAGTTAGCAGTAGCTCTTTAGAGAAAGTCTATAGCAATTTAAATAATATGTACAAAGTGATATTCTACAACAACTAAATTAGATATTTTTCATTAGCAGAAGCAAGATTCGTTCGTTCACAACATCTTAAACTACAAATTAAACAAATAAGGTAAAAAGTCCTCGAGTAACTTAAACACTAGTTGCACTAATGCAGAATGACCATTAAGCTATTTTAAATTCGAACCTAAGATCCAGTCTCATGGAATATTATCTTCTTTAATTAATGTGGTCGGATGTTTCCTCAATATTAATAACATAACTTAATTGGTAAATATTCACGTTCCCAATAAATGCTTGTAACTTTGTCCACACGAATCTATTTAACATAATAACCACGTATTATATTATTTTTATTTGCCTCAGCGTTACACCTTTGCACATAGTTTGAAATGTGCATGCGAAGTGGCAGAATGCATATGATTATACCTTTTGCAATATTCCAACGCTATATCTGTGTAAGTATACTCTAACGGCAACAATGTATATGCCCGCATGATATTTTTTACTCTATTAATTAACCCGTCGACGTCGATGGTCAACTTAGTGCCAATTAAGTCCTGTACCTTATAATTTTCCTCAACATACTGGTAGAGCAAACAGGGGGGGGGGGGGGGGGGGTGTCTTTTTACTTCAATTTGCAGGTGCCACATAACATACAATAGACTAGACAGTGTAGGTATTAAATTTTTTCAGCGTTAACAGATAATTACACATTTTTTGTTCTAAACAAAACAAGGTAAACTTGTCCAAAGCTTACCTTGTTTTGCAAGTAAATTATTTTCTTTAATATTAATTGATTTATTTGTGAATGCTCTGTTAATTCCATTGTCAGCAGTTCAACAATGAGTATGGATGTTAATATGGTCGTTGAGATATTTAATTGATGCGATGATGACGGTCTAAAATATAATTTTTGTTGAATGATTATTCATTTACGTCCTAGTTATTTTCTACCGCGTGTCGTTCCCGACGCCCATATCGGTCAGCGCGGAGTAAAGTATTTTAATTATGAATATATTTATGATAAATATCAAGTTTCATGTAGAGAATATTACTTGGAATAATTTATCCATTAAATTGAATGTCCATGTAATGCCAACAAGTTGCTCGTATTAAAGTTATTCCGTCTACCTACTTATGCTAGGGCGGGGAGTACGCGCGACGCATTCTTATTAGCCAGTGCATCACAATGCACGCTGACTTCCTTTCAATGTCGATTGTCATCATCGTCTAGGTGTGTATGTTGCGTTCAGGAGTATACTGAACATATTTGCCCGAATTTTATCTATATAACTAAATCGTCAAAAACCAATTGCCACAAATTGTTATCCACGCGTCACTTTACGATTAAATAGTTAATGTATATGTTTCAAATTTATAATATTAGTTAAGATATAATCATAGACTTCTTTTAACAAAATAGTAGGTACATAAAGTGTCCTGAGTTTAAAAACTGTAGCTAGTTTCAAACGAGCCGACTCAATTAACTGCGAACTTCATAGAACTCTTAAATCTCTATCGTCATTCGCCAGGCTTTCGTTTCAGGCGCAACGCTCGAAACTCAATAAGCGCACAGTATCGGTGAAACTAGGCATGGAACACACTAAAAACGCTTCATAAACTAAGCCTTCGCTTTAGAAATACAACATGAAACGAACTAAAATTGAATGTCTCTATTGCAACAGCGATAGATAGGAATAATATGTTCGGACTCTCAAAATGTTTAGTCGGCCAGATATTTTTATGTCTCCACGCGCAAGATTATGTCGTTATATTCGTTGCCTGTGGCGTGGTACGAATCCATGAGAGAGATGTTTTTCTTTATGGCCAGTTTTCAGATTTGCGCATTTATTTCGAAAATAAAATATGTAATGTAAATCAAAAACATTGTTGCATTTTTAACCGACTTCAAAAAAAAGGAGGAGGTTCTCAATTCGACTGAATTTTTATTTTTATTTTTTTCGTGTGCATTTAAATTTTGCTATAAATAATAAATAAATAAATTCTCCAGGCTGACACATCAATACCTAGTTCCAAACTAAGATTTGTAGCTTGTGCTATGGATTCTAGGTGTACGGTTAGACATAGTTAAATACGTTTATAAACATCCATGACTCGAGCACAAATGTCCATGTTCACATGAAACATTTGCCCCTAGCGGGGTTCAAACCCGCAACCCTTGGTTTCGTGGCCAGGGTCTCTGACTACTTGACCAAAGGGTCTGTCATGGGCCTTTTATTTACAAAATTCCTATTCTGTTAAAATAATTGAAAGAATGACGTCATAGTTAGTTTCTGAACTTAAAAAATAACAATAAACCCGCACCTGTAGGATTTGTTTCGCACGTGGATGGCATAGTATCTATATACCTATTGATTTCGTTTTCGCTACTTTAATTAGTCTACTTATTTTAGAATTTAAACAACAATGTGTTTTCTTATCAAATGATACGGACAATTACTTGCTTGTTTCAATGGACGAGCATACATATTTTCGTTCAGTCTTGTTTTAGTTTTATATCTCCATTTTGCATACTGCCTTCGTATTTTAATGTTGTTCATTCAAAGCGACATATGAAAATCGTCTCGATCGACGTGTGGCCTATAATTACTTAAACACTTTACTTATTCCTGCTTAAGTGAAATTTAAATGTCAACCCAGTCGGTAGGTCGACCACGACAATCACATATAACAGTTGACGCCACATCGACTTTTATATAAGTACCTCTTACTATATTTTATTCTAAAGCGTGTTTTCTTACAGGCGCGGTAATGAAATAGGTAAAATTTGTATATCTACTATATTGTAATACCATCGAGATTCCGAAATTGTGCTTAATCTATATGTAACACTGTTTGTTTATTTGGTTTAAAGTGATGTCTGGAACTAGTGGTCTGAATTGAAAAATTATCCATAAACGCGGTTGATACCGCGGGCGGGATCAGCTAGTTATTTAAACGTTAAGTAAAGTTTTACTTGAAATTTAAATCCAGTTATTTTCTTTCATACAAGTTGTTTTCCGTTTGGTTGAACTTAAGCTGCACAAATCTTGTGTATTTATACTAAAAAAGAAGACTTACCTAAACGAAAAATAAACTAGAAAACATTCATCAGTTTATTTATTTCTCCTAAAATTCCATTACAACGGAATACCATTTGTATTTTACGGCGTAGACATAATGGCTCTGTGACCGAAGACGGATTCGGAAGACTTATTGTTCTGTGACAATGCAAATAATTGACGAATACTATGAATATAATAATATTGGTGCTTGCCAGGACACAGTGGAGCGCGCTGCAGCGATGTTTAAAATGAGAGATCAATAATAAAATATAATATAACAACGCAATCAAGTACAATACGCCTATTTTACAATGACGTTGTTTTAATAAGTATAATTTCTGATAAATATTCTAAAGTCAATCGTATTATATTACGTTATAATTTAATTTTCCATACAAACTGTGATCCGCGAAACTTGTATTAGAATGACATTGGAGTTAAGTATAGTAAAAAATATTTGTGCTGATGTTCTTTAGATGAGTACATTAAATACTTTGCTATATAACAAATTATAAGATTGTTTGTAAGGCATAGCGTTATGAATTCATTAGCCAAGAGAAAGTTTATTGCAAAAATAAATTATACACATCCGTTTATAGACAAGGGTACAAGCCTTTATTAATGAGTAACTGTAATTAATATTGCATCATTGTTGGGCTAACAACAATGTAAATATTTTTTCCTAAATAATAAAATAATCAGTTCAATAGACCAGACTTAAGTATAATGCATAATTGCTGTTGTATCAACCAGGGATGCCTTTATTTTTGTAGAAATAAACACAGGCTTAAGAAAAAAATCGTCATGAAATAACAAAATCCACAATTGAAGTAGCATATTATAAAAATTACAGTAATATTAAGACATTCTAATCTAACTACTATTAGTACTATTTATTTAACAATAGGTAGGTATGTGTCAATCACAAAGTCTATCTAAGGCACAACTAACTATGAATACGCTCAAATAATTAATATGCGATTGATAATTATATGCAAAATTGTACCGGTTTTATTAAAACCTTAGTTACATTTGCTGATAAAAACAGTAAGGAATTATTAATAACATTTTTAACTAAGATATATCTCAGTCTTTTCCTCTTTTGAGTAAAAAAAATGTTTCTAAATTCTAACATAAATCTCGATATGTAGAGACTTAAAACATTATTTGTTTTTGCACATTGTACTAAATATAAGTCGTATGTAATCATGTACATGTATATAAGTTTTTAATATTTACCTATTGCAATCAGTCAAATCACAAATCTCTTAGTTACTGCGCTTCATTAACAAAATAATTCAATTTGTAATTTATTTATTAGATTTGCTTTTTATTTAAATCTTGTTCGAAAAATGGATTCTGAATAAATTTTTCACCCAGGCACATTTCCAATAGAAATCATAGATTGACTCCTTAAAACACTGATGAAAAGATTTCTCATAAAAATTCTATAGCTAATCATTAAGTAACTAAAAAGATACCTTTTAATTTATTCTTCATAATTGAACATATTACTGTGTATTACTAACAATAGGGACTTCTAAGAAACAAAAATAATCAACGTAGAACCATTATGATTTTTTTATGATTCAGAGTAAAGACATCTGGCTATAATTAACTAGTGTATAATTGACGGCTTATAAAAGAGTATTAAATATCGAGGCGTGTCAATACAAGGTTTAAATCTCAATTAACATACGGACATTTTTATTTCTTTATTCAAAAAAGTATTGCGTGATGTATTATAATTATATTCATATAAAAGGATGGGGCCTAGTTTCCGGCCTTGTGGAACCCAGTAGAATTATAAAGGAAGACGTTTAAAAACGCAAGATTTATATTGTACTTTTGTTTTCAAGACTCATCATCGGTCGTATGTTCAGACTTGACTTTAGCACCTTTACTCTTATTTGAACCTTCATAAAAGAGTGACACTATGGAATGCTTTTTACAGAACGCCCACCACCAGCGGAACCCTGTTAGACCTATAAATGCGAAACCAGGATCTCTGCTCCTTCTCAATTTCTCCACAAAAGGCAAGATCTCCGCGAGCGATTTCCTAGTTCTTCTATTGTAAGGTGAAATACTGGTTTCGCAGCAGAAGTCTATCACGGCTCTTTCTTCACTGGTCTGTAGTCCGGCTTCGTCTAATACGGCCATTCGTTTAGATTTGCCTAGTATGTTATCGTACAGTGTTCCTTTGGGTATTCCATAATGCGTAGACGCTTGCGTGAACCTCATCCGTTGTGTGACGACGGCTTGTATCGCTTCTTGCAGCTGACTCTGTGTCCACGTGGGCGCTTTCAGCTTGAGTGTATGAGCGTGGAACTCTGACAGATAAAAGCAACAACACTAACGTAAAAAGCTTATCTAAAACCCGTACACATGATGCAATACGTCTGTAACACGTTTGAACCAGCTTGAAAGGAAACGGTATCATTTTGTTCCATTAAAAATGCGCATTGTATAGGGAATTAGGTGCGATAATTTTGTTTTATCCGGCACAAAGCAAAATTGTCGTATTGTTGTTGTAGCAGAAATTGTATAATACAATTTATGTTATATTAGTATTTGTAATCTAACCAAGGAATTAACGGTTTCACAATGTGATTTCGTGATAGAAGTCCTATAGAGAACGTCGTGGCATAATGAATCTGTGACACAAGTATCAGTAAATTACATGCATATAAGTTGTGAAGCAACATACGTATATCACTGCTTATTTTCAATTTCCGTCCTTTGTTGGGCAACATCATTCATTTATAAACGCGTTACGAAAAGCAAATACGAGGAACTCTAATTTCGTAGATGATTCAAAGACGTCATTGTCGTTGCCAAGTTTACATTTGAAATGTACTTTTTTATTTTCAGTTTTGAGGAATAATCAAAATAAAGTTTTACTACATCAAATTGTAGTATTATCTCTAGATCATGTAACATCATTGAATTGACTGTGCTGCAGTTGTATGACAATGGACGTAGCTATAGGATTAACCTACATATGGATGAGAGACCGTACGTTGATTGCAGTATATCTATCATTTACCGAGTCCCAGTGGCCTGTACTTTTACGCGTTACATGACGCACTAGACCGGCTCATTTCCTTAGTTGCGCATTTCCCACGGCGTAACCAACTCTTTACTGGCATACTTATTATGTTGGAATATGAATAATACGTATTGCATCACCGCTTGCACGGATTGGGACAGGCATGCCACACACACAGACAGTGCTATAGTTTAGAGTCAGAACAATGTGAAACAAATTCACATAGCCGCAACGTGAACTGACGTATTTGAGTACTACAAGTATTTATTTATTGTTGCAATTGTAAACGTGTGACTCTTTGTCTTTTAAGTATATTTTTACGATAAGTTTGCCATTTATCTACGAAGCTACATTGAAATAGCAAAAGATGAATTAACATTATAGGCTATAAATTATAGGGTAACAGGAATTGATTTCATACTAAATCCAAACATTTTTGATATTTCACAATTAATCGTAATTCTAATGGAAAATGATACAATTAGTTATAAAGAAATCAAACTTAATGCTTGATGCTGTAGCACAAATAATTTTAGGTAATATTCAGTATTCATAAAGCGAAATACTTATGATAAGCGGCTTAAAATCTGTTAAATATTACTGAACATAGTATTTAACACATACATATTTTAAATTTAACAATTGCCGATTAAAGTTTAGCTAAATTAAAAAAAATTAACTTCTTTTTTTTAGGCTGGATGTGATGAAGGGGGTTAGCTGCACCTTTGACCCTACTTTCCCCTTCGGGGATTAGGGGCGTGATGGTATGTATGTACACTTTTAGACTAAGACAGAAAATTTTTATTTCTACGACAGTTTACGTTGCGTTATCGTAAGTAAATAGTTTATGCGGTGAAGAGGAAGATGGGTGATCATTGGTGCTGTAAGGAACTGTATCAACTGACCTGCGATAGAAGACGTCGAGGCGCCGAGCCAGGCGTGAGAGTTCTCCAGCAGTTTCGCCTGAAACAAAAAAAAAAACAGTCAATCTTTAATCAAGAAAGTCCAAAACTTGTGTGGAAGAAGAAAGAAAGAAGAATTATCTAGGATCTTATGCTCTTATCAAAAAATCTTTGTCTTTTCGCGATAATTATTAACAACGAAAAATAAGTCAATCAATTGTGCTCTGTAAGTCGACCACCATTCAAATGTTGCTGATTAAAGTGCATTATTAAAATATATGTCAAGTACTTTTGCAACTTTCTTAAAGTAACCACGTTCATAGGCAAGTCGTCGGCTAGTTTTTTTTAAGTTGCTAAAAGTAAAAAATGGCACCATACAATTTTTTAGCCTTGCAATAATTATTATGAGTTTCTATTTTAACGAACTGGGAAGAAATTTAAGATATGCTCTTTATTAATATTAATCACTCAATGTAGCCGTATCTACATAAAACAGGGAAGTGTCCTGTACAGGCATCATGGGGTTGGAATATGCGATGTTCAAAAACCGCGGTGCGATTTAAAATGTAAGCCATGTCATGTTCCGTAGTCAAGTTTGCGTGTTGCGTCGACATCCTGTGGTGTCCCATATTTTTCGGATTAATGGCATTTTTAACACTTTCGCGCTGCATTATAAACAGGACTATTAACACGTTTCACTAGCTCCGGTTTTAATTAGCTTAACATGTAATCGTACCGTTGATTCGTGCAAGCCGATTTAACTATTTTGTAAACCGTTGAACTCAGAATTTTTGTATAAATCTGATATAGTAAAATTAAATACTGGCCTGCACATTAACGCTGGTATGTTGAAAAGTAAAATATTAAACTCGATTATATGACATAGTTAACTATGGACTATTTCTATGACTATTACTCAATTATATGTTACTAGTTTAGTTAGTTAGTTAGATAAATGTTATAATTGACATGTACATCAGGATGATATACACGTAATATACTACTTCATCATCTTCCTAGCGTTATGTCCCGTGTTTAGACGGGGTCCGCTTAGCCATGATCCAGGATTTAGCGAGTCTGGTAATTACATTGAAGCGACTGCCGATCTGACCTTCGCAGCCCTAAGATAGGGGAACCAGACAATTTTTGGATCAAGGTTACAAATCCAAAGTTGTTTGAATTTGCAGGTTTCATCACGATGTTTTCCCTCACCGCCGAGCTAGTGGTATAAATACGTACATAGATTTGAAAAATGCAGAGGTACGTGCCGGGCTTGAACCAGCACTCCTCGGTTAAGAAGCGCGTGTCCTTACTATTGAGCTACCACCGCTCTTTAGATGAGTACATGTATACACGTAATATACTACTGTAAATTCTTAATGTATTTGTCGTTATAGTGCATCAAATCTAAGAAGTACCATTTGACATTTTACATTTTTCAAACCAAAACAACTTTTTACAAGCGTCAAAGTTCAATTTCAATAACCTTTTCGTTTAAACCATGGATTTATGAAGTTATTTTTATTTTATCACAAAATGTACAATTCTTAATCACTAAAAATAAATTTAAATCTTTCAAATCAACAATATACGTAACAAATAAGTTTTTATTACACCTCATTTCAAAGTCACGTAGTTAGGTACTTTATCGTACTGTTGCGACTCCTAAAATTCACTTGTTATACGAATAATCGTTATAATGTCCGAATAATCGAACCTAATAATGACGAGCCGTTTTCAACCCAGGCGTCTTTTAGTATATGCAGTAGTAATCCTTGAACAGGAGTAAGTTGCCAGAAACAAAAACAAGAAGAAGAAGAATCTTATGTTGACCCGACAGTGTCAGATGTTATCTATCGACTGTAACCTAATGCAATTATCGTAAGATTACTAGTTAAACCTAAGATAATTATAACAATATACGGCCTTTTACAATACCTAACATATTTTATATAATTCTAAAAAACTGTAATCGATTAGTAAAAAATATGTACTAAGAAATAATCTATAAAAATTCGGATATTTCAGTAATCGATTTCATTGATCCCATCCCTAATCGTCAATTTGTCACATCTGTCAAACGGTACTTCTTAGTTTTGATGGACTTCATAAATAAATATATGTAATGTACTGAAAAGGTTGTGTGTGGTTTTTGTAACTTTTTGATTAACCATTTAGCAAGGTTTGAAGGCGTAGCCAAAAAGGGGATAATAGAATTATTCTGTGCCTATGAGAGGCAGCTTGTAACTATAGCATTAGTAATATTAGTATGGATAATCTAGTCTTTATTGTAAGTTGATAGGTAGCTGAGAGGAAGTTCGATGAAAGTAATATTATATTAATTATTTCAAACCTCTATAATTGTTTAATCATTAATATACAAAAAATGCGGAAAGAGATAAACATGTTAATTTTCTATATCAGTGTACACGCATCTCAATTGACAGTCATCATCCACTCCATTCTTAAGTCATCAAGGGTCCGCGCAATGCATTCTCCTACCCCGATCCGTCCCTACTGTTATTCATCCTTCATTGTTAACGGATACCTTTGTATTCTTTTTCCCGGCGAAGCCAGCACTACTCGTATTTACAGGATCAGAACTTTGCGACCAGCTGACTAGAGTTGACGGCACAAAGAGCGGCCGGCTTGCTCGTTCCGTTTGCCATCACAGGCGGTGTCACTAACATCAATGTTGCAGCTTTCAAAAGGCCTTAAAAACAAACCAACACCGACTTCGTGTTGTTGCGAAAGATTTTTAAAGCGGCCTAATTCCGTCGATCCATGCACAAGTTGGCACAAAGGCACTTTCAGCCTTGCTGCCATCTGGAAAGTGCGATTATTCCACTCTTGTAGATAGATAGCATACGGCTGATTAATTATAAAAGGAACGATGCGTAAAATCACTTGAAGTTATAACTAACTTTTTTATTATTATTTTATAAGTCTACTGTCTAGTGAGATACTACGGTAAGGTTATAGACGGATGAGCTATTAAAGTAATAACTATCTATAGGTACTGTTTTGGGACATTTTAAATATCTAAAAGCTTAATTAAAAATCTTGTTGAAATATTTTTTACGATCACGAATTTGTATGGGAAATGTGTCCATATATGGTTTTCAGTGTTGATCTCAAATAAACATCAATACAACACAGTCAAAGGAATACGTAGATGCCTTTTTGTATTTCTGGCAATGCATTGATCGATTGTTTTCCCAAATTAAACTCGTTATTACTAATCCCACCCGGCCCCTTCTATTCCCAATGATCTTGTGCGCCGGACCGACACAATCAGAGTGATTTTTACAGCTACATTTATTTACAGCGCCATTTCTAAGGTGGTCGGTCTTTTCGACAAAGATTACTCGCGTCGTGTCGTGCGTTGCTTACAGCAGTTAAACTTGCCTTTGTCTACGTTCACAATTAAAACTTCCATAAAGTTTACTTAGTTGTAGGCACAAAGAAAGCCGCCGTGCGCCAACAATCACTCGCGTAGATAAACAATGCGCCAGCGCAGCCGAGTTCAGTGGCGATCGATAAAATATGCAACCGTAAACTTCCTGCACGAGATGGGGAAATGTAAATTAACTGACGAATTGTTCTTTTTATCTGACCGTTATAATACGCGGTCGCGCCTGCGCCGCCCGGGAGTCGAATTGATTGCCCTATCGGTGTATCGCTTGGTAAATATAACCGAATATTTAGAGCCGGCGTGGTTGGTGATTTTTTTTTATTTGTTCGATTTATTTGAGTAAACAGCGGAACGGAAGAAGCTCGCCGCTTTGCAAATACAGTCAAAAGTTTTTATTTTGCGATATTTTATTTTTATATATATTTTTTACATACACAACATCACGCCCATAAACCTCGAAGGGGTAGGCAGAGTCGAAGCCTTCGACTAGAAGGGGCAGCAAGCCCCTTCAAACACATTCAGCCAAAAATATAGCCGGGCTGGGTTAGATGGAAAATTGTGAAAAAGCAGTGACAAGCGGCTAACCTGTCGCCTACACAATCACACACCCAAAACCCGATACACCATTAGTCGCCCTATACGACATGCTAGGCAAGAACCACAGCTGGCATATTCTTTTTAAGTCCCAGACCAACATGGGACAGTGGGCTGGGTTGGATGGAAAGCTGTGAAAAAGGAGTGACATGTGGCTAGCTCGTCGCCTTATCAGCCACATACCCAAAAGCCCGTAAACCATTAGTCGCCTCTTATGACATACTAGGCCACAGTTGGCACATTCTTTTTTTTCCCAGGTCAAATTGAGTAACATTTTTTTATTTAAGTCTGTGTCTGTCTGTCTATCTTTTATAGACCTACAGACACAGACTATAGACCCGCTATTGTCACATTACCGCACACAAGAATCAAGATGTTCCAGTGCATCAAACCGCTTCGCTTCGAGGCCGGTCTACAAATAAAATGTTTCATTAAGTACCCGCGCGAGCGACGCCGCGCGCACTCCTTGTGTTTACGGCATGCACGTGCCCTAAGTACCGTCGAAACGTTCCGATGTATTGTTTGTTTACCCGAATAAAACACTAAAATCCAATTCAATAACAAAGAATTAAAGATCCCAAAATAAAATTTATTGCCGGAGTACGATAAAATAGATTTATGTACGTGGCAGGGGCGAGACGCGGGCGGAGCACGACTTGCGATCATATTATTAGGCGCACTTAGCGAAGTAATTTTGACAAAAACCCGTAAACGATTTCGACCACTATTACTAAAGGAATACGGCGGGTATTCGATCTTACTAGCGCAGTTTCCACTCGCCCGCCTCGAAGGTAAATGTATGAAGAAAACTATTAAAAAGTTCGATAGAAAATTGATTAGTTATTGCATATGCCCAGGCAAACATCGGCCGTTGAACTAAAATAGGATTGTCGGAATAGTTTCTCCGGCCGGCGGTATCAAATTGAACATTCTATTTATGTTTGGGGAGTTTTTCGAGTTGGGGGGGGGGGGGGGGGGGGGTATTAAAAAACCGTTCTAGGCTCAGATTCGGCAAACGGAACGCGAAATAGTTTGCGGGGATCTTCCGTGGCCGCCGATTGGTTTTGGACTTTGAAGCGTTTTAAGACTAACAAAAGCAGCGGTGGAATACGACGCCGGCCGAATTGGAGGTTGGGTCTGACGAATGATTAAAAAGTTAGTGTGCCGGGGGATGAGGCAGGTGAGAACAAGTCGATACCGAGATATTGCAGATAGCATACATTGCACATAAAACACCGGGGAAATTCCTAAGACCACCTGAAAGGTATATCCATAATATGACTAACGTATTATTATTTCATTTACTTTTAATGAATATATTGGCGAAAATTATACCACTTATGGCGGCCGGTAGTACAAAGAAAATGCCCAAAAGAAGAGCAAAGAAGTGTCGAATTAATTATCCGACCACCCGTCTAGGTATAACCTAGTCGAGGGTAGCTGAACTTTTGAAGAGTACGGATTTCCCAAAGGATAAATATCATTAAAATTGTACCGGTAGCTAGTAGGCACTTCGCCGATTGAGCCACCTTATTCAGTCCAGGTCTGCTATTAAAACGGACGCGTGGACTAATTGTCCATACGTATTTAACGAGTCGCCCTCCTTCATTTTCCTTTCAATGCAGTTCATAACATGTATTTTCTTGTGCCTATTAGTGATGCACGAAATACCGTTTAAAAAAGTATCGATAGTATACTATCGATACTTGTTTAAACGGTATTTTTTGTTTTTTTTATAATTAAATACAATAATAATAAAAAAAAATCATCACTGATTAAAACGTTTAATATAAGCAGGCTTTGAAGTTAGCGAAGTGGACGGAGATGTGGAATAATTATTTTTAATCTATCATTATTATCTTTACATCTTTTAATAATAAGCTAAGCATATTATAACTGTCTTTTGAAACACATAAAAATAATTTTACTATGGGTGATACGATCGATTCAAATAAGTGTTGTTAGTTAAAGTATCGGATACCAAAATTTTTAACAATGTATCATCGACTGATTCATTTATCGATACAAACATTATCGACAACTTTTAAGGGTGCTAAATAAATAAATCTAGGTAGGTATTATGTGTTGAGAGGGTGAAACAAAGGAGTGTTACTGTCTTCGATGCAATAATTTACGTCATTACGTCGAAGGGATGTGAACCAAATGACATGTTTGTGAAGGTCTGTGTAAATAAAGCAATATCACGAGTGTGTAAGTCATTCATCATTAATTAAAATCGCGTTTTATCTTCGACTTAACTTAAATTTCAACTTCAATATTACTTAACTTAAACTTAACTTAAATTTTGTCTGCTAAAATGAGACTTTTTAATAACACGTCCCGGTAAGATATAAAGGAGCATATTTTTTACATAATCTTATATAAGATTTTACTTAACAAAAGTTGTGTAGCAAGAATTTTATTAAAAACGAAAGTAATAATATCAAGTATCCAGAAGAAATTAGTTTGCCAAATAAAGTCTATTCTGGTTATTTACAAAAAGTGCGCAGAGCGTTATAAATTAGGTAGGCTCTTACGTCAGCAAACAATTCGTCGCCGAGTTGTGTCAGTGAAAAAATATTCAAAGTATATTTGGTGGGGGAAGGCGCGGGCGGCGTGCGGGGCCCCGGGGCCCGCTAGAAAATTGTGAACAATCATTTGCTATTCAGGAAATCTAGGAGTTTAATGACATTTGTTAATTGTTTATACATTTTTGTACACTTAATTTTTCCACTTCCCTAGCGGGGTAGGCAGAGAGAACCGAACGCCATATGGCACGATCCTTACACACCTCAAAACAACAATTTATTTTCGATACATTATTTACATGTACACAACACAATTTGTTCCAATAACAACGTTCGGAACGAGGTTTGCCAATTGTTAGTCGTCCCAATCAGAGACAATTAAATTGCACTGATGCTACTCAAGTTGTGATTGATAACCGAGGAGACCATTTACACATGATTTTGAAGGTTATTTGTGGCCGTTGCATTAGCAGTGTATCGGCGTAATTGAATTACAATCGGTTCGACTGAGCTCGCCGAGGGGCCCCGGGGCGCCCTCGCGCCGGCCTCCGTGTTTGTAAGTAGGTTGTTTCGACGACGGAGGTCGTTTCGAGCGCCGTTATTATATGGGGAGTATCATTTAGTAGACGTTTAGCTTATTAATAGGGGGTGGGAGGGAGGCAGCGCTTGGCGCCGTCCTTATGCAAACTAAATAAAAAATTCATATTTGTAAATAACATTGGTTGACGCGATGCTTGTAAGACCACCGATCAATAGCAGCAGTTCACAACTCCACGACCACCTATTATTTAAATATGTATAAGTTTTATTAACAAGCGTATGTCTATATTTTTTATCGTCGAGACGATTACTTTTGAAAGTTCCTTTTATATAATATGCTATTAGGTGTTCTTGTAATGATAGTGTATCGTAGTAATCATTTGAAATTTACAAATGTTCTAATATGTAAGTTGTAGGTTAATAGTAGGTATATTATATAAAATAAAAGATAAAAATCTCCCCACGATATACTTTAAAACTGGTTCCGCCTGATATTCATTACCTTTATCTAGACTCTCACTAAGTACTGTCATCTGGTAAGAAGCAGTTCCTTATTAGCTCTGATTACATAGGTACAGTGTTCCTATAAATCATAGCTCAGACAGAGATTATCTTGTTTTCAAAGCTACACTATTTTCAAGTTCAATCAAATGTTCATATAGGTTATATGTGAAAGAGAAACAAACATTCGTACGTGCCCCCAAACGATTGTATTTATAATATTAGTATGGATAAGCCGGCAAAGAGCGGCCTATCGATGCGAAAACAATACGCTACAATACACCCGCGCAATTTCTAACAGGCAAACAATTTGACGAGGGCCAATTGCCACGCGAATCGGAGCCGCGCTCCGGACGCAACGGGAAATGCATCCTATTATGCAAATACATCTTAGAACAAAAACCGAGTCGTGGACAAACGAACAATGGCGAGTGTGCAATAGAGAAGCAAAGTGCCTATCAAGCCTTCAGACGCTGTAAACATATAAAATGAGGGCTCTTATTGTTCTTTACAAACAATATGGGCAACATTTTTCCACAATTGACTGAAGCCATTTGGAGAGAAAGCGGCGTGGAAATAATAACTGCTACTGGATACCGCATCGACGCACGTTTAAACAATCAAACGGAGAACAAAAAGACAGTAATGTGGAAATGGATAATGCAGCGGGGCCGATAGGATGCGGCCGCGACCGGCGCGGGGCGGCGCTGTGAGCGGTGAGCGGTGAGCGGTGAGCGGGGAGTGGACCGGAGAGCGAGGAGGGTCTTGTGCCCGCTGCTGCAACACTAACGGTTGACGATATATCCATATCAATAGTAATTTGTATTTAGTATGACTTATTGAATTTATAGCTATACAAATTTAATCTGACTAATGACTGACGGATCAAGACACGACCATGGGACTAGCATCTTGATTATTTCTACAGATTTCAGTCATAAGTATTGAGTAAATGAGCACAAATGCAGAAGTCTTTGAAATTTGACCCCTGAATAAGCTAAAATGAGGTTTGAATGATGGCTACTCGAACGAAGTTGAGGGTCGACCCTAGTTTGTTTATAATACATACCTATAAAACACTCTTTACGAAACAAATATGCCTGTAATTTGACATAACAAAGTCACCGTATGATTCTGATTAGCGTTAGTAGTAAGTAATTCATATTGTAAATTATCTAAAAATTGTTAACTGCATCATACAGTTTACAATAAAACGTATTGATTCTGGGTAGTCCATAATCTACCTATATGGACCCGTTAAATTGCGAACCTACACGCTTTTAACTAGAACGGGCGACAAAAAAGGTGGCACAACAAGCTTCGCGCTAAAGCCCATTCATACATAAACTATTGGTACTATTTAGACGTTAAACCACAGTTTACGTCCGTCAGGAGAGCCGCTGAAATAGGTTAAGCTAATTAAATAACGTCGGTGGTTGTTTGACACGTTCCTTGGGCCGCATTTAATCATTGAAAATACGCGTCAAATTTGCGGCGACCGCGTGTTGTAGTTATCAAATAGTTTTATTTGCTAAACGCTGCTGTCGTTGGGTGTCGTGACCGTGGTTACAAATGAAGGGAATCAGCTGTGATACATTTGTGAGTGGTTCAAGTCTTTGCCTGTATAAAATGTATCACCACATACATATACGTATGTATATATATATATATAATATATATATTTGATTGAGTATATATATAGATTTAATGTAAGCGGTGGTAATTCATGTAATGGCTTCTCATGCTGGTTTTAGCCCTGACAATCTAAGCACGGACATACAAATAATGAGTTAGTACTCGCCGATGAAAGAGAACATTGTGAGGAAACCTACAAATTCAATTTTCTATGAACATGTAACTAACCACCGATTTATCTATGGATTAAGAAAATGAGGAGGTAGTCGCTTTCATGTGTCATGTAGATTCAACCAATCTAAGATTATGGTTTGGGGATTCCGAAGTTTAACCTTTGAAATACCATAAATTAACAGAGGTTTCGTGAGGTTTAGTAACATGTCTAAAGCTTTACCCTCAAACACACTCAGCTGATTGCGACCATTAATCTATAGATGTTATACATTGAAGCATGTCGTCTGTTTATCTGTACTAATCTCAGTACAGATTGCCTATATGTAGGTATACTATGAACCTATATAGCTTTCAATGACTGGCCGATTAATACATAAGTATAGTATCCAACTAATATTGAACTGTGACCGTTTATATACTAAGAGACCAACTAACATGCCACTATTCCTCACATATAGCTTACCAAGTCCTATATTTAACATGATTTCGTATTTAAGAGATAATAAGGGCTGAAGTGAAAGTTCAAAATTTTGTATTTATGAATAATTAGGTAATTGGCCAATTTAATTATAAATATTTTACGCTAGCCATGTAAAGTCGGATCCATAGAATTGTAATTACATGAAGCTAGTATAAATTATGTTTCAGCCATAAGACGCATTTTATCCAGAGTGCATTGCCAAAGTAAAACGTCTTGTATTTGGCATCAAATGTCTTTTGGCATAAAGTCTGCTAATTACAGTACGACCTTAATTTTATAACAAAGTTAACGAGCCAGTAACTTTGTTATTTATAACAAATGATAATGACCCAATTGATGGTTGGAAAAAGTTGTTTCGTTTCAACAAATAGATAGTATTGTTTTAATTGACCGAAGTCTGAAAATGGTAATTGTGTAAAACGCCAAACCATTTCAAGTATAGACTAGCTCTTTGCTATGTCTATACAAGCTCAGTAAGTAGTACTATTTCTTTTTCGTTGTCTTTATTATTGAAGGTCGTGCCTGTTCATATAGTTAGGCCTTGGGGGAAGAATTTACGAGGTTTTAGCATCTCGTTCTACTTACACCTTCATAAATCTAAGACGTATCTCAACACAGATATTACTATCTTCGTGCTTGAAAATATGCATCGTGGTTTAGTGAGATAACGTCAACACCAAGTAGAGAGTGAAGATCAACGACACGAGTGAGGATTGTACGTACCGTGTTATAAGGCGTTCGGTTCACTCTACCTGCCTAGGGAATTGGTAAGAAGTTTGTTTAGTTTTTTATCATCAAGTATCTCGTTTAAAGATGAAATGCATTAAAAACTATTTGCATTAACGCCCGCTATTCGCTCCTATCGGCTCCCACGGTGTCCTTACCCTCATGTGAAGAGGACGTGTGATTAGTTTTATCCTTGGTCCCTGTTCATCCCGCGCCCCCGGCCCGCCATTCTTCCCAGCAGAACACAACCACAAATGAATCAGTTTGTATCTAGTAAAAAGAAAATAGCTTAAGAGCTCTACGCAAATTGGAATCAATATCACCACTTCGTATTTCATAAAAGAAACTCGCCTCTATTACGGTTTTAAAGTTAAAAGCCCCGGCGATCCTTTTCGTTTTTATAAGTAAATTGAAGCGAGAGTGCATTAAACAAATTGATTTATTGTTTTCCAATTCAATTTAGCGCCTGAAGTGTGTTTTGCTATTGCACGAGTTGAGATGTGATTATATATTTCTCTGTAAACGTGTTTTACATAAGTCTTTTGCGCTTTTTGCGAAGGCAAATAAACTTGGTGCGGTCGCTTAACATTCCATGTGTGTTTGATGCAGTTGCATTTATGAATTTGAATATCAATGATGATAAAATATGTTTAGAGGTGGTTCCGTCGGTGGGAACGGTAATACAAACTTTTATAATTTATGAAATATTCAATATATAATTGATTTATGATTTTAGATATTTATATGATAAACATTTTACACAAAAATGTATGTATATAAAAAAGGTAGTAGGACATAGCTTTTTGCAGGATTGTTATTTATTCTACATACATTATTATAGAGGCATTTTCCCATTATTTTTAAAACTATTATTACAGCTTAACCATACGCTTCAAAACGTGATCTTATATTCACTTGAACTATTACACAACGGACTTCTCATACACTTACAAGCCTTGTACGGCAACAGCCAATTGAAACAAAAAAAGCGCCTGATTAAAATGCAAGCAAGTGCAGTGATAATGATCTATATCATAATGCATTATGCACTATCTATATTCAGGATATCGGCCAAGTGGTTCACGATGGGCAAACAAGTTATACCAATTTAAGTTGTGCATTACAATAACAATCACTATATAGCATTTTTTGTCCCATGTTGGTCTGGGACTTAAAAATAATGTGCCATGTAATGTGTTTCTTGCCCAGCATGTCGTAAAAGGCGACTAAAGTTATATGGCGTTTTGGGTATGTGATTGTGTAGGCGACAAGCTAGCCGCTTGTCACTACTGTTTCACAAATTCTTCATCTCACCCAGCCCAGTTTTATTTTTGACTGAATGTGGTTAAAGGTGCCCTTTTGACTCTGTCTACCCCTTCCGGGATTATGGGCGTGATGTTATGTTTGTATGTTATTTACATTTTCCCTACGAATAATATTGAAGATATGACACAGAAGTATCCAACAAGTAAAAACCTCGTAATTAGACTATTGACAAAATGGTTTATCTATCTTCTGTTAATGTTATAGCATAATCTGTGTATCTATTAATGTTATAGTATGATGTAGGTATTGCTGATTTCTTACGAGTTAATGAGAAATGAATCACTAAGAAGTATCGATGTGCAATGAAAAGCAGTTTAATTACCTTTACTTTCTATTAAATATATATTGTTTAAATATAAATTCCAGGGTCTTCAAACGTAGTTTTTATGTGATGCTAAAAAAGACGATCAATTGCAACTTGACCGCATCTTACAGTTGATAATCTTCAAAATGATATATGTATTTATGATCATAATATGTGCAAGGCGTGAACACACCAATTAGGATGTGTAATCAAGTGTATTTAATTAACACTTGATTGTTTGCACATTTACCGCTAAATCATTAATAAAAATAAACCAAATCACATTTCGCCGAATCCTTGAATTAACACAGTTAATTTCATTCATTATTTACAATAATAATATGATATATAGCATTTAGGTTCTATAAATCATTGTAACCCCTGGTTATAGTGATTCATAGAGCCTAAATGGTATATAATGGTTTCCTAATGCAAAACCTAACGTGTTCGTTGTAATTATTGTTTATTTTCATGATGGCATTGGCTTGGTGAATATACCATTACTTTGCAAACAGAATTACATAACATTACGTTACGCTTCATCACCGTGCACATAGAGAGATTCAAATTCTCCCATTTTCTAAGATCTTGCCGCACACCTTTCTTCTTTTCTTCCACTCTCCTCGATGATTGTCCTTATATATGAGCGCAATAACAGTACAGAAGATCGTAAGTATAGGTCTGTAGCAGGGTTTGGACACTTGGATCACGGTCGATCCTGATTAATAGTTGCACCTACAGCTTATGCAAGGTGACAACTGAAAAGCGCACTGAAGAATACTATTGTCTCCGGACTTCGCAAAGGCCACCGCTCGTGTTTACATCCCGGCCGATTCCTTTGAACTCGCATGTGGGCCCGAGGAAACATAAAATAAACAGAACTTTCTCGTAATGTTTAATTAAATTAATCAGTTGGTTGATTAGTCGATGCTGCGCCGGCGTCGGCGTAAACAAACCACGGCTTTGATCTGCTCGGCTACTCACTATTGTTGGATAGTGCCGAGGCGAGAGAAAACCAGTGAGGCAAGTCAGTGTTAATAGTTTGATGGTTTATGGAGTGTAGAATCTAGGAGTACGTGGCGGTCTGTCTATTTAATGATACGGTATGTTTGTGTTAAATAAGTCATATTTGTTATTTACTGACAGCCATAAGATAAATATTTATGAATTTGTATTTGATCGTACCGATTTGTGATGCTACCTTTTATCCTTCAATCCTGTATTTTTTTACATTAAACAAGAATACAATATATTTAGGTATATTTTGGGTTCAAATTTTTCATATGCACATTTCAGATTATCTAATAACTTTCATAGAAAAATAAAGGTTATTATCGAGATAAACGCGTTTTTAATTTTCTCTATTATACATTATTTTGTTTTATGGGTTATTATTTTATTATGGGCCAATTACTTTAGGAAGCATTTAAATAGGTATCTGGGTGGCTTAGATTCTATTCGATTCGATTCTAACTAACATCCTTATGCACCGCTACAGTCGAGTTCTATGACACAGACCGATGGTCTAGGTGTACCGTTTATTTCACCACAGATTAACAACTGACAATCGCATCGTCCTCACTGCCCTCACCCGCGCTGGGCACCGACCGGCGCCAACGGGCACGCGCCGTCTGACTTCACAGATAATACAATTTACAATAATACAATGCGATCGAGGTGTTTGTTCTATCGCCGGCTCGTCACTTTAATTGATTGCGCCGGGACGGGCCGCTTTGGGCCGGTAGGACGACGCCCTCGCACTTCGCGCTCTAGAAGTTCGCTTACGATTCCACTAATGACATTCGTAGTTATTCATTTTGAGTGATGACAAATGTTCGGAATAAATATTTGAGTCTGTTTAACTAATCAATACGATTATTTAAATAGACTCAAATATTTTAAGATCCTTATTCTTAAGCGTGTAAGTTGCAGACTTGCTATAATATTCAAGTGATTTATCTATTGTAGTCTTTTATTATTAACACATAACTGTCAAGTTCTTTACATCGCAAGTAAATACCTATTTGATCAGTCAATATACCTATAGTCATTTTATTATTAATTTTAATGTATTTTTTATGTGTTACCTACTTTGAGACTATATCCTTTCTAATATAATATTGATGCATTCGAAACATTGTGACCCTATAACAGACTGAATGCGGACAGAGTCACGGGAGAAGCCAGTGCACGCTAATAATTTGTTTTCGCTATATGGCACACGTGGTTGGGAGTTCCCTTTTGTCTATCCGCGAAACTTTCCCGCGTCGCCTACCTAAGTAATTAATTCAAGAAACTGCACACTTAATTCTGTTAAGAGCTAGCAAGGTCCCGAGCAGGAATTAATTATGAAAGGCGTGTATGATGTAGAAGCGTTGTGGTGGCGCAAAGTAGGACTTGGGTTCAAACCTGGTCGCGTACTTGTGGATTCATCAAATATAAGTAGGTACAGGCCGAATACCTATTGCTCGGCGGTGAGCAAAAACATCGTGAAACCTGCACATTCAAATAACTAAAGATGAGTTGAGCATCCAAATGAGGGTTTTTTGAATTAAAATATCCAGAAGATGGCGTAACTGTGACTTGTGGTCTTGTCAACCTCCTCATTGGTTAGTTGTCAGACCAAACTGACATGCTGTCAACAAGGAGCCAATAGTGACAGTGATAAGACCACGAGACTCCCTCGTGCCATCGCGCGGCGGTTTTTGTATTTTTGAAAACCCTCATTGTCTGGTACTCCTACTTTAACCTTCACGAAGGTGGATCGACAGACTTGCTAAATACAGGATCCTGGTCGAGGCGGATTTCGACCACCATACGAGGGGTATTTTCCATAGTGACATTCCGATAATATCAACGTGGAAATGTTACTATACAATAGTACCCGAATTCCCGCGCCCGCGCAATACGTAAAAAAAAAGTAAACAGCGTTTAATGCGACTGTCCTTCACGGCTGGAAAGGGTTGCAATAGAAAAAAAGTGGCGAGCGCCGCGCCGGCCGAGACGAGAGGGTTCCGCACTGTATGATAGACAATGCATAGGTACATTTAATAGAAACTAGACCACAATTGTTAGACTTCGAGTCAATTTATGAATGTTTGGATTTAGAAACAATTGGAAAATGATCGCAGAATGGCGATCATCGGTAATACATTTACTGAGCGACCTTGCACGACTATAGTATTATATAAACTAAAGACAATACATCGCCAGCGTAATTGTTACATAACATTACGTTCGGTCATGGGAATACTACAGTGAATTAACACAAAATTGTAGAATCCAGAGATACGTGCTCGGGTTTGAACCCGCACCCCTCGGTTATGAGGTGCGTGTCCTTACCATTGAGCTACCACCGCTCCCTAACACAATATTATGTATCAATATAAGTAACACGCATATATTTAAAGATATATACCGTAAAGCTCACACGTATGATAGTGTTCAGCCAGTTAGACATATTCAATAGTAAAAAAGACTAATATTGATTGGCTGTCTCTTCTGACAGTTATATATATAAACAATTTATTAAAAAAAATCAATATCCATACTTATATTACAACAAGTAATTTCAATGTTAAGTAAATTCCCTCAAAAATAGTACGCTAATCTCGAATTCGGAGTCCTCTCAAACCCGCCCCGTCGTACCCCTAACGGGCGGCAAGGAGCGAGCGTCGACGCGCAGAACTTTAAGCGGCAACTAATTAAAAAACAAAACGCAAAGAGCCACAGTTCACTCGTAAGGGAGGCTTTGACGTATTAAAGCTCGTTGTTTTTCGCGCTTTCGCTCGCCACAAGCTAATTAGGGTTAAGGGCGTTCGTGTGTCCGAGCGGTTTCCTTTTCAGCTGGATCGGAACCGTGTGTAGGCACCTTTTTGTTTACGAGTCGGGGGTTGGTCACCATTCTTCGGAAAAGGATTGAGAGCGTATGAGGAAGTTTCTATTGAACACTTAACCTAAGTGTTCATTTGTAATTTGAATCTCTTCGGTATGTTTAGACGGAAAGTTGTAAGCGGATTTATGATTGACTGGCTCTTGCTTGTCCCTCTACCGTTGTCTACGGAGTATCTTCTAGAATCTTCAGTTGGATTTAGGGTTTTTGTACCACAATAATTAGTAACTTGTGTCAATCAAACAATCCTAAGGTTCCAATTTCTGTCCGTTTGTGTGTTATGTTAAGTAGACCGTTTTACTTCGGTTGTACCTCGTTCCTAGTCGGGACCCCATTTGACTATGATCCTTATATTGTGAGTACAGTGATCACACCATACCCACCGTGGTGTCATTACCATACTCGCAAATAAAGGATCAAAGTATGATTACTTTGATGTCACTGCCATCTGTTCCTTCCAGCTTTTGACCTTTCAAACCGGACACCTTTAATTATTTTAGTAATAAGCCCACAATGTTTTCTCTTACAGCCAAGTCCGGGTTCAGTTTTTTTTCTAATATAAATCTGGATTTAAATTTATTTTATTTATTGATAATTGTACACTTAACAATAAATTTGTAATGCAGTTACATGGACCTTGATAGGGTGTAGCAATGTACATAGGTATGCATTATAGAAAAAATCCAGAGACACGTTTTTTAATCCATTGCACTTGAGTTAGCATCCATCTATAAATTTTATGTTTTATTAAATGTTAATTGCTAATTCAACTTCACACGATTTAAAATAATCATAGTGTGCATGAATTTAAATACCTTGCGCAAAGCCGGGATCGTTAACAGCGGGTAAAGATATAAAAGGCAGTTCATTCGTAAGCGAGCTTAGACAAATTAAAGCTTGTCGTTTTTCTCACCCCCGCCTTCCGCAAGCTAATTAGGGTGTTAATGCGACCGAGTGGTTACGTTTTTTCACTGATTCGACGAGTTTAAATCTGTTTTCTGGTCCCATTTAATGTTCCGTACCTACCTAAGAGGTGCCAATGAAAGTAAGATCGAAAAACCAAAGAGTATTATTTAAGCTTTCAAAATGATATTGTAACACTTGCCGGACTTGGATAATAAATTTAGAGTTATTGTAATAAGTTGTCAATAGTATTTAAAACTTCTATTAATATTGACGTTTCCGTTGGTTCAATGTAAAGATTCGCGTCCTTGATAAATAGTTGTTTTTGATACAATAGGTATCTGTCCCATTTTGGTGTGGGACTTAAGAAAATCTGCTAACGTGTTTCTTGCCTAGAAGCAGCTGCTTTTTCAACAGATATCAATATCTGTTTCATCAATAATATTGTCTCGAATCTAATTGTTTGCCGTACTTCGATGATTCTGGTTTCAATATTATAAATCATTATTACGCTACAAACTTTGGAAGCAGATTAATAATGTAGTTTTCTAATAAGAAACGCATTAAATATCCGAAATATTTTTCACTCATTCCCTACTCTTCAAAAGTAGGTACTATGAAAACAAAACAAGTTACATAGACGATAGGAATACATACAATGCGCCCCCGCGCAACGGGAAATTAATATTTTCCCGTTGCGCACAAGACGAAGACGTCTTCGCTCGTACCAACTTGTACAATAATTACAATAATTCAAGGAAAACAAGTGCGCCCCGTAGCGGCAATCAAAACAGCACGCGTCGTGAGCTAGTTTATACATTTGATTAAATCTTAAACAGAGTCTGCCGATCACTAATTGTGTTATCGTTTCATTTGAATGGCATCAGCGCCGTGTTCGGCAAATGGGGTGTCTTCGCACCCGGCTCTGTCGAAGATATTCGACCTTTGGAGTCTGGCATTAGGATTGGAGTCCGGAATTCTAACAATGCAATTATTTTTTGTTGTTCTCACTGTGTGGTTTATAGGTTGATGGGCGTAAGTAAAGGCATTAGTTATGAATCATCACTCTATGCAATAAGGCTATGAAATAAAAATGAAAACAATATAACAATGTATCTGTCACTGCATTTTGACAATTTTTCATCTAACCCAGGCCGGCTCTATTTTTGGCTAAATGTGGTTGAAGGGGCATGCTGCCCCTTTGACTCTGCCTACCCCTTCGGGGATTGTGGGCGTGATGTTACGTATGTATAACAGCAAATAAATAGAGACAATTGAAAAAAATGCCTTAGCGATGCATTTCTGAGGCAAATTCATTTACTTACCTATATTAAAAACATTTACCATAGGTGTGTCAATGCGCAGGAGCGCGCAGCTAGACTTCCAGAAAATTTAATTTAAAGCTTATTTCCGGGAAACATTGTTTACTATGAAAATATCTATCGACGCATACAGGATGTGCTTGTATCACTTAGCCAGAGGACTGAGGGTTATTTTTACTCGCCAAACAAGTTGTTATACTAACTCGGTTATTAGAGAAAAAACATTATTTTATTTCGCATTATATAGGAGAAGTGGCAACTACGCATCCGCAAACTAAACTTGACCTTACCTAATACGGAATAAAGTAGAAAATAGTTTACCACCAAGCCGCTACTATGCTATGTACTGAATTTATTAAAATTTCTCTTCGGTAAATTTGTGTGAATTGCTATTACTGGAATTTACGACTATATAGAAGACGCCCTATAATTGGAAAGAGAATTAATGTAAGTAGATTGGACGTGGCATGTTCGTGAATGATTTAGTATCTGTACGGGTTTGATATCCGTAATAATGGTGAGGAGTCGAAACGCCGTCGCGATTTGCTCTATAAACGACGCCATTTATTGAGAACTCGGGGAATTTTCGAATGATGCCGTCACACATTAGTTATATAGCACGTTAATTAAGACAGTAGTCTTACGTTATTTTTTTTTAAATTGCTTTGAAAATATTTAGTCAGTCGAGTAAGCTATGATGTTACGACATAGTATAAGTATTTAAGAAAATTTTGACACATTGCGGTTGGAAAGTACATAAAAATTGTGTCACAGCAGTGCTTTCATCTTAATCTCATTTGTTTCACTTGTAGAACTTTTCCGTAAATCTCAGTTATGCAGCAGAAAAAATTATGACAAAATTCTTACAGAACTTTTCTCATCATATCCTTTGTAAAGCAAATGTTAGTTGTTATTTAGTTCACATGTATTCATTTTACCGGCATGATAATAAAGCAGATGAGAAATTATTCATAACATAGGTATGTATATTATGCAAACGCTAACCTAGTCTCTGGTTTTATCTAATTAGTATTTATCAGGATCTTCAAGTTCTAGGGAGGACATGGAACGGTATTCAATATTCTATAAGCGGCCAGACGGACAGAAGTTTGTATGATAATATAGGAGTTCTTATTTATGTACATTGAAACTTAAAGTTATTTTCTTGATCATTAAGTAGACATCTCATGGGACAACACAATATAGAGGATTTAGACCTAGCTAGTACTCTTATAAGTTTAAACAAATTGAACTTAAAGTTTTAAATAATTTTCTTTTATAATATACATCATGGTAAAGTTCAATGTAGTATCCATCAAAGTAGCTAATAGGCTTTAATAACAACAGAAGAAACAAAAATTTTAACAATAATTACCTCCACAGAAAACATGCAAAACTAGCAATACCCCCATCGTACCAGTTCAGCAGAGATTTAGATCGCGCATTTCATTTCTTCCTCGACATCGCAACAGCGGCAAGAGTCCAGAGCGGCCGCGCGCATGGATTGTAAATCTAACCGGTTAACAGGCCGAGAGTTGACAAAACGACACAGTTTCCGAAACAGCCTACGATTGGGGGTCGCAAAAAGTCTGTATCAACGCGCGCCTGTTCGGAGCGACATGACACTCCGCGCGCCGCGCAGCGCTGAAAGCGTTGACGTTTTATAAATCACTGGCCTACTACTACACACGTAGGTCTGTCAGTTTGTTAAAAAATAAATCAAATTTAAACTTATCGGTTGTTTTCAATGAACAGTTTTTTACTTTAACCGTGAAATTCTCAAAAAAAAATTCCGTATTCAGCAACATTATTTGTAAAAATATTTTTAAATTTACAGTTTCAATGCTGTTTTTCCTGAATGAAAAGAAAAAGTGTTTTCAGCCATCACGCATCTTTTCCCTATAGGTTCGACCATGGAAATTACTACAGATCGGCACTAACTGTTGGAATGTCTTATTTGAAAAGACGCGATAAATATTACCTCACCTATATAATATCACACGCCTTATAAGTATAATCCTAAGATATTAATCCTAGGTTAATTCTTTAGTAGAAAAATTATCAATCAATGTTAATAATTTTCATTGAAACATAATTATGATCTAGAGTCTAGACTATCATCTTGCTCATTACTCTCTTCAACTGAGAAATTTACTTAAAAGCTGAGAAAGTTGTTAAAAAAATACTTTATTCATAGAATTTCTTCAGCTGGCACCAGAAGGATATCACAACGAAACGAATACGGTCCGCAAGCCGGTTTATTATTAACTACCCGCATTGCACAAGTAAAAGTATAAACACGAAACGTGTAAAATGGTTATACCGAGGCGAGCGGCAGATTATTATATATTTAATATAATAACAAACGCCTTTCTCGTCCCAGCCGCCCTCGCCGACGAATAAATATTTCACAGAGACATAATATGAACACTACAATTAATAATTCCACAGTCTGTCTACAGGAAGTTACGTGGTTTAGCTCAGCGTCATGAATAATGTAATTGTTTTTGTAATTTTGTGATATCACACCGCTCATTCACTCACTCACTGAATGTAGTGTCTGAATTTTTCACTGAACTGTCCAATTTGTATTTAAGATCGCGATGGGACGATTAGGACTTCTTGGTATGTGGTTTTTACTTTCTTGTTTTTCATTATATCCGAATGTTACGTAATATGCGGATATAATGAAAAAAACATGTATTATATAACATTTGGATGTAATTTTTTGTTGAATTGTTGAGGACCACAAAGGCGTTGAATTAGGTTTTATCACCTACATTTCATTCGCTTGTATCTATATTATCCCTTTTTATGCAATTACAAATACATGTTCACATGCAGTGTATAATCTACAGCACTGTTGCTATAGAAATTCTCACAAGACAAGAATTTTTTTCAAGGAAGAACACAGACAAAGCAACGCGCAACAGCAAGTCAAGCCCGGCAATATCCAAACCAGAGCGCAGCGGTTCACAACCGGACCGGTAACAATTCGAGATATTATTTGTAAGAGTGGTATTAAAAATAAGTGTTCTACAATGTAAATAATTCGGGCGCCTTCCGTCGCCGACCTTAATAATAGGGAGATGGGGGTGCAGGGGTGAAAAGTGGGGGGTTGAAAATTAACATGTTTGTCTTGCTTACATCGTCGCAGGCGTTAACTACGCCAAAGTCAAATAAATTCCACGGCGTTTTGCATAAGAAGATGTGCTAATGTTTAAGTTACCGGCGCCGCGTGCTCAGTACTTAGTAATTAATGCTAAGAATTTAAAGTTTTTATGCTTGGATGTACTTGTTTGTGTTCACGCGACCGGGGCCGTACGTATGAAAGTCGTTCAGGGTTGGTGGTATGGGACTCGAGGATGGTAGAACGAAGCTAACCTCGTTCGAACAAGCTATAATACTTTATACTAACTCTGGAGTAGTTATTGAATGGAGTCCGTCAGGATATAATGCTTAATGTTCTCCTCAAGGTGTAATAAAGCTTTAATTTGGTATTTTGAATGCTAGAATGAGTTAAGCATGAGCTATTCCTTAGAGATATAGTCAAAAGCACCCTTAAAATATAATGCTCAAAGCTTTTCAACTATAAGTAATATATTTTCAACTATAAGCAACGAATTACAGTTAAGTTTTTTGTTAAAGTTTATTATTTATTCTTGACCTTTATATCTGACATGCTGTTTTGATGGGGAAACAAATTCTTAGTTTGGAGTGGATATATCAATTATTTTTTTAAATGACGATGCAGTGGTGTTAGCTTAAATATATATAAAAAAATAGAGTAACGTATATATTTAGATCAGCCTGGGCATAGTGTAAGTCCTTAACTAATAGGCTTATATGAAGACGGTACGTACTACGATAGCTAGGTAGGAAGGTACGGTTATGTTACAATTATGTGGAGACCTAACAGAAAGATAAAGATAAGTTATTTTCGAATCTATACTTATCTATACTAATATTATAAAGCTGATGAGTTTGTTTGTTTGCTTGAACGCGCTAATCGCAGGAACTACTGGTCCGATTTGAAAAAATATTTTTGTGGTAGATAGCCCATTTATCGAGAAAGGCTATATAACATTAACCATATACCATATATTTATAATAATACCCCATCGCCCGCTGGCGAGTGTTGGTGAGCTTCGCACCATGAAGAGCAACAACTCCCGCCAGTGCAGTCGGTCCCCGCAGGGCGGCTTGTGGCGAGCCGTTGGTGGGTGGCGACACCACGGACCCTACCTCCAGGGGGACCATACAGACATGCGCGATACACACACTTACAGAGAGTTACACACCACCCACCTCTGCGCTTGCTTAAAATATCATAGCGCCGGGGGCACTTGATTGTACAAGGATCTTGCGCCCCGCAGTCTCACCTCTCCACAACCTTAGCTGCTTCTAGTGTTGCCCCCTTGCCGCCCGTATGGTGGCTAGTTAGGGAACCCACGTTTTGGTTTCACAAGGGGCGAGTCACCATCTGCCAAAATTAAAGTTTGTGAGAGATTTTCGAGGTAGATGTCCGGTATCTCACTCCATAGCTCAATTTCCTGCTTATAGTAGAAGAACCTCCCTCCATAGCCCCGGTTTTTAGTTTCTCTTTTTCGCAATAGTCCTACATCAGCCGGATGTCGCCTTTGAGTGTATGTTTTATACTGCAACTAAGGGCAACACCCGGCCGGTGTTCCATCACACATTTAGATCAAACTCTCAAAAGGCCTCTACATGTCGGACCCATGTCCCCATGCAATTCTTAAAGGCCCGGGCTTATCCCGTGATTGTGCCGAGAGACATAATGATAATAATAAATAAAAGGCTCTCCGGACTGACACACCAATTCCCTAGTTCCAAACTTAGCTCATAAGCTTGTGCTATAGATACTAATGAACGTATAGGCATATACTTAAATACGATTTATAAAATCCAAGACTCGAGTACAAATGTCATGAACATGTTAATCACATGAAACATTTGCCCCTAGCGGGATTTGAACCCGCGATCTTGTTTTTGTGGCCAGGGTCTATTAGCAAGTACTAGGGTATCCGGTATTCCGAACCCTCCTATATGCAGTGTCCATTCCCAATCCTAAAACCGAGTAAACACTAAGCACGCTCATACGTAGACCTGACATCAACTTATTACACAAATATTACATGTAATTGCGCCGATGCGGAAGTTAATCGCGTTTCGTACGCAGGAAAATTTCGATTAGAGACCACCGCTCCCGCGGAATAAGATAAATTATGAACGGGGAACGCAATTGCACTAATTTGCATCTAGGAAGCTGCCCTTTAGCACCGGGCGCCGGCGATTGCTTGCCCTAAGTGCCCGCTAAATTTATAGTGAACTAGTTGCTGCCCGCGACTTTGCCTGGGATTGTTTATTTTCTTTTTTCGTGTTCTATGTCCGTCAAGGTATAATATTTCTGTGCTGAAATTCAATTATTTATTTATTTAAAGATAGGTACACTGTCGAATTACAGTCAAAAACACAGTTTAAGAGTATATACATCTAAACTTATAGGCCAAACAGTAATCTATCAAAAATATACATAGCGTAACAATTTTTGTGAGTGTATAAAATATATTCTAAACAAAATAATTGTATCATTCAACATAGACCAATTAAAATACAATTTAACCTGAACACTTCTAGAAACTTCTACGGAGATGTAGGATTCCCGCTTTAGGTATTCCGTAACGGCTCTTTTATACCATGGAAATTTACTGTTAAATACGTCTATAGATACATCTTTGCTGCCACACGTCAAGTCATGTTTAATATAAGACGTATTATTTTCATATACTTTAATCGCGAATGTTTTAGGTGAACCCGATTTATGTCGTGTGTTGATACTCAGCGACGAGAGAAGACCAGGCGCTTCGGTAAAAGTGTGTCATCAGGATGATGCATTCTTCAAAATTATATGTCCACATAAGCCGGTACGCCAGTATATCCTAATAAATCCTGTGATTCTAGCTTACCACACATAGTTTTTCGCTTCACGCCACAATTTTGATAAAACTTATTTGCAGCTCGTACCCAGCAACTGTGTTTGACTAACCAAATGTGTTTAAATTTTAATATCCATTGACTTTATTAGGCAAGCATATTATCAATAAACTATCAAATTAAAGCAAAACGAAAAAAGATAAGAGCAAATGGGTGTATTTAAACAAATTGATGTCATTCCAAATTGCATGTGACGTAAAAGTAAAAGGGGCTTTAATGATGACGCCAGATTAGTCCAAGGTATACGCGTCTTTTTTACAATCTATGGGTAAGAGTGAGATGGGGCATCACCTGTCATAGCGTAGCTGGTAGTAGGCGCCTACGTCAAAGGAAAAATGCGGCGTGGTTGCATTTTCTCCGTCATTTCCAGCGTGTATTTGTAGATTACGTATAATTTCGTAATTGGGCCCCGCTCGACGAATGCCCGGTTTTTGTAACAATCACAAATTCTTATGTACACATTGTGTCGGCCGTCGTAGGGCATTGTGACTTAGATATATATATATATATATATATATATTTAATACGCGGTAGGGTTTTTATTGTTAATGAGATTTTTTTTAAATAACGGCTGAGTAGTATTAGATTAGTAGACTGAGTAATGTAGGTTAAGAATCAAAGTAAAGTAGTAGTGTAAATTTAATTTTCTACGTGCAAATGAAATTACTATAAATATGAAAGAATGACTAATATACTAGGACAAATCACGTTTAAATGCGGCATCATTATAATATGTAATTACGTTTTCTTATGGTAACAGTTTTAAATTTTTCGTGGAAAAAAATAGCAGTCATTATTTAAATTGAAAATTTATTTCATCAAGACGTAATACTTTACCACTTTAAATAAACGTTATTTAACTGGTAGTTTTAATAAGTATCGATAATTCGGTATGATGACCCTCATTATCCCATTGTAGAGACCAATTCAAAATTATACTTAAACCAAAATTATAATTTTCAAAAGCAAAACAAAAAAGTACGTCGCAATTACAATTAGTCAAATTACCATGCAAAACAGTTTTAATTTATTTGTTAATTTCTTTATACAAAGTCGTACATTTCAAATTTTAATTGTAATATTCGCCGGCGGCTTTCCGCCCTCAGAATTCCATAATAATAAGCCGTTTATGTTTATAAAACCATGGGATTGTGAGCTCACCGCCATCCGGCATGTTAGAGTTTCATTTTAAGCACGCTAATTCGTGGCTAATAGAATTCGAGGTGGACACTTGGACAAACTGCGGTGATACAGTTAAGTATTTGCATGGAGCAATTAAAAGCTACTTGGTTGAGAGCTGATCTTTCAGCCAGGTAAAAAGGGACGTTCCGATTAATTGTAATAAGGGCAGTTTTGAAATGCCTACGCGTGTTGTGGGAGTAAAATACGGTTTGACGCGGGTAAAGTGGTGATTTTTACGCACACTCCATTTTCAATATTGCCGATCAACAAATAGGTTGTACTCTAGGAATCATTTTAATTGGATTCGGTGGATGGTATTTATTTATCGTTCAGTGTTTTTTTTTCATCTTGTGATTTAATAATAAAATGGGCAAATAATAGTCTATGGACATTTTGTCGTTTCTCAATAAGTACGTACTTTTTATATACCTTCTAATAAAGGTAAAGAACAAGCAAATTAGCTTTGTCACATTAGTCACATGTCACATTAGTCTTAAATTTATTACCTATAATTTCGGCATCGCTTAAAAAAAATATTTGCGCAACCCCCAATGTTTCACACAATAAATATACCCCTACACTATCTAATTAAAAATAAAACCAAAATAGGACAAACTTTCTTAAAGTAGGTTTATACACTAATCGGTCGTCTACGAATGCCGGACATTGCTCGCAGCAAAATATCTTACACCTTGCCGGCCCGTGCTGTAGAGAGGCCTTCGTTCCATTCTAGTAGATCGACCGCCAACCTCCTTGGATGCCATAAATGAGAAAGATTATGTTATATTGTCTAAATATGAGATAATCTTAATAGTTGGGTATTTATTAAAAGAAATAGAAAACATTTTATTTATATTAAATTAATAGCCGTTTAAATTTATAAATTGTTTTAAAGAGCCATTATTCAGTGTTTTGCCTTTAGGAACATTCTTTGACTTACACAAACAGACGCCATTTATGTTAGCCGTGATAAAGCCTATTACTAAATAGGTAACTAAAAACAGTTTCGTATGGAATATAAATATTAATTAAAATGAAAAAATCTGATTATCTACTTATGTAATTTTGCATTCTTTCCCCCATTAACGCTGCAACGCCTACTCATCTCGCACAGTACAGGTGAAATCTTTTAATCCAAAAACGCCCATTCATCACCTAAGCACCAAACAATCACGTTACAGCATTATCATCCCACACCGGGTTTATTTATATTCTCAGCCCCGAAGGTTCAACGCGTAATCCAATCTAATTCCGCGATCTCACCATTTCCAATCAGTTCGTCGATTGATCAAAATATGAATAGGAAATGACCGGTGAGCCGTCACAGTTAAAGAGGGTAGCCTGTATGATATGGATTTTCGCTGAATATTTATGGTCATGTATGTTTTATGACTGCCCGGCCGGCCTCTCGCACTTTCAGCATTAAGCAGTCATAGAGTATAAACAGCTACGCGAATTTTGTCTATTCATGGCGATGGGTTCACATTGGCTTGCCGTGGCTGTTGCCGGTGATGTATACGTTGCGATAAGCGTGGCTAATGAAATGCGACGCGATTGTTAAGAGCTCGTCAATGGCGCGCTGATGGGTTATTTTATGTATTTACGATTGGTGACTGCTGCGGTTTGGCGAGGAAGCTGGTGTATTTTGGTTTGCCAGAGACAGGACAGGCACTTTAGGCTCGCTTATTAATCTAGGCCGTTTTGTTGGGGTGCACTATATTAAATATATTTGTCTTAAAAACCAAGTAGTTTTTCTAAGAGCATTTTAAACGAGCCATGCATATAAAATTATAGAGTTGGATTTTGGGTTCAAGTTGTTTTCTAATTCAAACCGTGGATGAGGTTTTAAGTGCAGTCTATTTTGACCGCCCTTTTAAAATTTTCGTGATTTGGTAATTTCAAATAGCATTTTAGTAATATCTTCATTTCAAACCCTTGCATTGCGTTATCTCGAGTTTATGAATAATAATAAATAAAATTATATCCCCAAAAAGGCTCTTTTTAATATACCTACTACTTATCTGAAGACTGCGTTTTTATGACAACATTTACTTAAATATCAGCATTCGGGCGGCGCCCATGTTCAAATCATTCCCGACCAAACAGCGACGCATCGCAATTTTTTATTATCGTCAATTTTCCGGCTCGCAACTTTAAAAGCAATAAATGGACTATTAACAGACCGGAGTTAGGGCTCGCACGGCGTCCAGGATGCGCGGTGACATTTATTTTATTTCTATAAAAAGTCTGACTAACAGAAAATACATTAAGCAGTAACATTAAGTAGTTTATTACGTATACAAGGTTATTTTTAGTAAACACGGCTCTGTTTGAGCCGTTTTTCATTTAAAAATCAGTATAAAAATATAATAATGGTAGCTAAAAAAACTCACGAAGTTATATCTGTGTTGCCAAAAGTTACATAAAAGTAATTTCTCGTTGTCTTTGCGCAAGTACAGCGAGTAGGTAGCGCTTGTGCATATAAGAAAAAAATACTCACGGGACTAAACGACCTTGCGACCTTGTGACAAGCGATGCGCACGCGCCGCAGTTTTTGGTAGGGTGTATGTCTAGTGCATCTTTATTTAAAGTTTTGTCAATATTATTCAGTCAAAATACAACCTGGTATAAAAACTGTTGCAAGCTATTCTATTAACGTTTCTTCTTCTGTACAAACAGTTTTCCTGTTTTGTATATAATAAGGTTGTATATTGGTTTGATGTACATGTCAGCATGTAGGTACATGAGATCGCATCGGATCAGAAGAGCCGGCTCGCGCTGAGCAAACAGCACACAGTGTAGTGCTGTATCAGTGTATATCAAAACACGGCAAGGACGACCGCCCAAGAGGAAAATTGACGCAAAAAATTTAACGAACACGCCGAAAGCTTGTGTTCAATAGCAATCGCGCCCGTCTGTTGGTTTAGGGTAACGTGCATGAAAGACTTTCTGTGAATAAAACCGCTATAAATGAGTCATAAGGCATGTTGTACTTTGCACTTCATAGTAATTATGCTAGTAGATTTTTGTCGCTTCTGAGGAGCACTAAATAGTTGGTCGAGTTTAAAAATAATTTATCTTGGACTCGAAAAGGGATAAAGCTTATCCCTTTTTGTAGCCAGCCACTAAGATAGCACACTGGGTGTGTTAGAGTTGCGGATGTCTAATCTCCCTTCAAGGTGGATAAACACATGATCATTCTGATGTTGCGTATGTTTATAAACTACGGTACAGGAAAATAGAGTGTTAAAACTACGTCTGTCTATTAATTCTGATGTAAAGTCCCTGCACCCAACCGCGGACAGCCCTGCGACAACAATCCGCAGATTTACGTAAGTGCAGCGTACCTGCATATCGGCCGGATCAAAACAGCTGGCGTGCGGATTAGAAAATATCAATAGCGCGTGTTTATTGCGAAATGGACTAGATTAAAAGATACAGCGCGAGCGATGTAAATGAGCCGCCGAGCGGAGTTGAATCTATTGTCTATCAGTGAAATGGTTTGCGCTGGCGATGCGTGATAGGCCGGAGTGACGTAATGCGGCAGGATATCTCGGAATTTGCTGGACAATCGGTTTGATATATTTTGGAAGACGTCGAAAGTAGGTATGCATCGCAATCGATAGCGTTTCGAGTTTTCAGGCGATCCTGCACTCATCATTGCATTCGTGATGGAACATGCCAATTGGAATAGCATACAGACTCAGGGATTCTAGCTGAGTCGAGTAAGGCCTTAGGATTAGGGCAACAAGCGTGTTGAGGTACATTTCAATCCTGTTTGTACCCCATCATTTTCAACAACTTTGAAATGGGAGTAATCTTGTACAAATGCCAACAATATCTCTGATTAAGGTTAGTATTTTTTGGAAGTCTAAGATCCTGATATTCATGCTCATACATATTTATATATTGATCCTATCTATTACAGGGAAACGTAAGAAATACCACGGATTACGTGCTTGATTCATCCTTACAATGGACTCAGGTATTTGACAGTCTTGTAAGATTGCCAGATCAACTGGCCTTAAACCGTTCCCCTTTTCCAGTCATCGTCCGCCACTCAACCTCAACTTCAAATTGCACTTAGGAGCTGAGTGTACATTAGTTATGCACGTGCAAAAGAAATAATTGTGGCGGGAACAATAGCGGCGTTCGCGTAAGCGCGTATCGGAGGATCAGCGGGTCAGCTGATACGGCGCGGAACGTGGATGGCCTGGTGGAAAAAACCGGACAATTGCTTTATACAAGATTTTTTAATCAGCTCAAAACATTTCTTTTGCCTATGGATGGAAGTAACACTCCACCCGTCAAAGTTTTAAGACTCCACTACCCGGTGACTGATAAATTTTCCCAACATGAAATGTAGTCCATTCAAAATCAACCCAGTGGTCTCTTTGTGAGAATGTTACAGACAGACATAATCTCGAATTCACGTGATCAACTGGAGATAACCAAGATTCAGGTTTACCAATAGCAATTCTATGGCGTGCTATTGATTATGGGCTGAATTAATTAAGAAGCTTGCAGGTTAAAATGGAGACGAGAATTGTAGCACGCCTCCGAAATTAATCAAATCCTATTTCTAACCATTGGCGTGCAGCCTCATGCTTATTTGAGTGATATTTTAATTCCTCATGCAAAATAAGGTTACATTGTGATGCTTACTGTTGAACTACAGGCCTTTGTTTTGAGTACAAATTAAAAATTCTGCCGATTATTTAGCTCCTATTGCTGGTACACTTTCACGTCGACGTATGTATGCATCAAACATCTCAAAAAATGCTTTTGTCGACCACCCTATACTACTGAAGTCCAAAACTTCCATTCGACGTCCGGCCCAACATTACATCTTGCAGATACTGGAAAATATTTCGTTACAAATTGGCTGGGCTGAATGCAACACCCACTAGTGGAAATACGAAACGAATGATGGATGCAAGCACAAAGTTTTTCAGTTTTTAAAATCCACGACACGATAAAAAAAAGGCTTTTAAAAGGATTCCGCAAAAATGCATCGACAATATGTCACTCAACGTTAAAAGAACTATTTGGTTCGGAAGATGGAAAGTTTATATTTCCGAGCACAAAGGCATTAATAATGAGCCTGTTCGCGTCATAGATACTGTATCACAAGGAGGACTATAGCATTGTAGAAAATTCCAGTTAAGGTGAATTGATTAAATGGATGAGTGGTGAAGGCGTGTAATGTGTGTTGTCACAAAGCTGCTAATGGCTATTTATGTTTCACAGACATCAAGTTTAATCAGTTTAGCTAATATATTGACAAATTTTCATTGACAAACTGCACTTTCGTGTTTATTATGGCCTGACAGACTTCGCGTTTGGAACGAAATACGAGCTCGTCGAAGCCGGCAACTTAAGCATAAGAGCGAGATGGGTGATAGTTTAAGCGACAGAGCAAAAGAAGCTCTCGCCCAAAGCGTTTAGGTACTTAATTGTGATAGCAGCTGGCGCAAATTTAGTTTGCTTGTTAGAGGTACATAAGTCGAGTAGTTTAGGCGAAGCAATAATGCACTTAATTACACTACATAGAAGGTCGCTATTGAACATTTGTACCTCTCAGCATCTCAATATATCTCTCAGTATGACAACAGCCAGTTTACGCATGTACATATGTAGTTCTTAACATAGCTGCGGTTTGATACCAAATTAAAGCGCAGAGAAAGTTTGATAAGACAAAAAACAAAAGAATAAGATTAGAAACACAAGTAAACACACATGGTAAATATGTCTGTGCTATCCTTTATTTCGTTAATCGATTTCTCGAGAGATACTGAACTGCATTTTTAAACAGATTACTTTGATTGCCCAAAGAAACGGTGAGGTCTTTATCGGAACACAACGATATCATATCAGGTTATAAAACCGTGAAAGTTAACTTGCGTGTGCGTTTTCGAAGAGCGAAAAT
The DNA here is from genome assembly GCA_951394215.1 of Glyphodes perspectalis. NCBI lineage: Eukaryota > Metazoa > Arthropoda > Insecta > Lepidoptera > Crambidae > Glyphodes > Glyphodes perspectalis. The sequence continues at coordinate 20,117,851 of OX596199.1, forward strand.
ACCGATTGCCGAACGCCACATCACGCGGCCGAAACATAATAGCAACAAATTGTAGTTATTTCACAAGTCAAAACAATGTTGAGTGTCTTTGAACAGTACAGTTGGGTGCTAAAGTTCTCGGATTCCTTTTCACGTGCCATCGGCGACGCGGCGCAGTTCAGATATTTATCATTTTTTATTTCCACTGTACTGGTAAATGCGAATAGGAATTTGATGGAAATATTTGACTGTTGCAAATAGTTTCCGCTTATATCTTCTATGTTACTGAATACTCGAAAACTATTAATTTTCGCGATACAAATAATTAAGTCTCCAGACTTATACACCAATCCCTTAAGCTATGGATACTAGGTAACGAATATACTAAATAATATGACAGATTATATTATATTATACAAACTTCCTTGCTTATCACACCTTCAATTTCTTCAGAACTTTTGGTTTCGTGGCTAAGGTCTCTGACTAATGAACCAGACTGTCAATAATCTTTTTTGCTACAATGCGTAAGTAATATTTTTATGTCATTCTGATATCTCATTATAATTAATTACAGTGATGATAACTGTCCAATGGCGTAAATAATGTCACTTAAGAAATTGAAGCGAACAATCATCATCATCTTATTAGAATTATATGCTGTTTGAAGTCCGGATTCGCGTGGACCATGATCCTAGAGCTGGCGAGCCTGGTTATTACATTAAAGCGACTGCCATCTGTCGTCCGCCACCCCTAGAGAGGCAAACCGGACAAATCGGATCATGGTTACACATGTACAGTTACATGAATGTGCAGATTGCCCCCATGATGTTTCCTCTTACTGGCGAGATGTAAATATAAACATATTGGGGCATTAAAAACAAACAAACATAATAGGGTAAGTTTCTTAGATATGCAAAAATAGTATCGTCCAAATTCGAACCAAAATACGTTATAAGTGGAATGTGTGGCCATACCGATGAACAAGGTATGCCCTTGGCCGATCTCTTAATAATTCAATTGCAGCAGTCCATCTCGATAAATTCTGTCATATCCTGAGATCCGATAAAGCACAAAGATGGAACGCAAGCCCTCACTGCATAATGTTTACTAGCAGCAGGAAATGTAATCAAAAAATTGATCAAAGGACACATCGCTGCATATGAGCTGCGTCTGCAGCAAAACCTAATTAGCAGAAACTCTTTACCGCGGGCAGGCCCGATCCGACTAATCAAAGGCTCCTAATAAAAGCAACGGACACATAATTACAAATCTCCTCACTCCTCAAAGGCCCACACCGCGCCGTATGTTAATTTGATTCGAAACAAAAACTAGACAGTCGCCAAAGGACAGGGCCCGAGCCTCGGTAAGAGGATATTGGTATTGCTACATTGATTAAAATTTCCCAAGATGAAATATTATTCAAGTTTCGCGGTTTCTTTATGGCGATCCAGTCGTGACGTCTTAATAAAAATGAGGTTTGTATTTGCTCTTTTCAATTGAAAAATACACTATGAAGTTCTGCGCTCATTAATTACAACTGCACCATTCAGAAAGCTTTACGTGACGAGTCTGCTCTGCGTCGTTTGTGGAGAAAAAACGACGCAGATTCTTGATGGAGTAATTGACGCGGAAGAAGATTTTTAAAATATTATTATTTTCCTTTTAAATGCGAAAGGAAGAATATCGCTGCTCTTATTATGGCAATACACAATCATCGTTGACAATATTTCAATAGAAGGGAATTGATTTTTCAATAAATTCGAGGCTCGTTTATTTATCAAAGGGCTATTTATTTTTGTAGATAAAAGTACTTAGGAAGATTACTACTCTCGAAACTCGTTACGTGAATAAATGTGAAAAAAAGTGAGATATCAGCAATTGTCTAGATAATTAAATTTTCTCCAATGATGAACGACAACTAACAGTTAAGCTCGCCGAAGGCACAGACTCTAAAGAATTGCTGGTAGTTAAACATCCTTCAGTCAGAATTCAAGGAAAATATGAAATACTCAAAGGCATAAACTCCCAACGCGTCCCACAAGTTCGGCGAAAGAAAGCAAAACTCGTATACGTTACGGATGGATCGAGGTTTGCTCCTTAAAAGTTTCCCCGTGACTAGTTAGCGAACGCGGCCGGCGATATGTTCGCCATTGTAGCGCCAACTTTACGTGACGTCCGATATTGTAGCCCCGGTTTAATGCAGTTATTTGCATCCAATTTGTATGGAGCCGGTGTAGTTAGGTCAGCGCGTATGCAACTTGCGTTAGGGAAGTTTCTGGATCGTTTGCTACATAGGATATGTAGCAAACAATGGACAATTCAATTGAAGACTCCGAGCTTGCTGGTAATTAATGTGACAGTTTGGGACTATATCTGGGTGTATATGAGTTAACTTTTACATAGACATAAAAAGGAATCAAGAAGCTTGGCTTCTTAAAGCTGGAAAACAGAAAGTGTTAAGATTTTCAGGAACATCCCGTATTTCTTATACGCCTCTGTTCAGAGTAAGAACAGCAGTTCAATGCGATATATAATAAACTCTTTGCGAAATGTTTTTGTAAGATTCCATGCGAACATTGTCGTAAGTATCAGCGCACTTTACATTTTACGCCTTTGTTAAACCGCCCATCACCTGCAAATGTCTTAACGCACACGCCGCTTAACTCATTTTCTAGCTACGACAGACAGACAAAGATGGCAATAATGAACCGATTTGCAACCGTGAACACAGCGGTCGTGTGCCACGCATTCGGTGTAGCGCGCCCGGGGTCCGTACGGCCGTCAGACGTGCTGCGAATTCTCCACCCACTCGCAATTGCATTCCAATATAATGCTACCGAACAATGAATGCTTCGATCACGAAAAAATCATGTACAAGCCGATCGTGCGCTGGAGTTCACGAATCCGGTAGTCTGGTAGTCGTGTCGCCGTGAGCCCGCTGAGGGATCGCCCAGGGCTGACGATGGACTGCAATCTCTTTTCTATATGGCGCTTTCCAACTTTTTTAATGGCAATATAAGACATACATCGTGTTAAAAAGCATAAGCTCATAAATATTTGTGTCATGGAAATTGGACTTTAAGAATGTACCAAAAATTTGAGACATATAGCGAAGTCGTAACTTTCTTTGGGTTGTGTTCACTAACCCGATCTTAAAATTATCAATCTAACACTGAAAGATTTGTTTTAAATCAGACAATTAGTTTCTGAGATTAGCGCGTTCAAGCAAACAAACAACCAAATTCTTCAGCTTTTTTATATTATTAGTAAGTTTGTATAGAAGTATAGATTGCTACCGTTGCTCGGTGACTATAATATTCATATAAGTAGGTAAATTGTTACTCTGCTTGAGGATTACATGTTTTAATGAACCATTTACTTCCATAATCTGAATGTGAGACATTTGATGGTTCTCAGAATTACTTTTGATCGATATTACGGTTGGCCGAAAGCACGTTTCGACGAATCATACAGATTTTTACAGTACGTCGAAACGTGCTTTCGCTAAATCGTGTACCGTCCCTGGATGTGTGCACAGCGGCAGCCCTACGTGTTTTTGTGTCCCAGGTCGGCGCGACGGCGTGTTTTACGAGTCAGCCAGTCGTCCCGCCACTCGTCACTCACTATCGGCAGACACTTTACACCTAGTCCCATTACGCCTACCCCCATTACGCCTTCACGACGGAACTATCCCGGCGAGTTTTGCATACCGTTGCATAACCCTGAATGTTGGAGCATCTAACTGCAGTTTTAGCTATTAATTTTAAATTGCTGTATTCGAATAGGAATCACGTAGTCTGAGAAAAATGAGTAAAACTCGAGAATTTTATTCGAAATTTAATTGTGTTTATTTATGGAGACCTCAAGAAAGCACTTATAAATCGTCAAATTCGACAATAAAAATCTCGAATTTTATCGTCCAGAAATACGTTACTCTTTTCAACGCCAAGTCATACAAATTATGTGGAATACCTAATGATATGCAACAAGGCCTAAAAATTGCACTAAACAACATAGTGAAAAAAAATAACGTGGTGACTTTAATATTTTCATTTTATATTTACGATGCAATAATATTATCGAAAGTCCACTATGAATGGATAAATAAATAAGGACTATACGACAGATTGGTCGCGTATTAACAGAAGGTGATGTTAGGACTTAGGAGTCATAAAAACCGTAGAGCTTGTATGAAAAGGATCATGAATAAATAAATAATAAATTCTCCAGACTGACACACCAATACCTAGTTACAAACTAAGCTTATGCTTGTGCTATGGATACTAGGTGAACGGATAGACATACTTAAATACATTTATAAACATCCATGACTCGAGTACAAATGTCCATGGTCATCACACGAAACATTTGCCCCTAGCGGGATTCGAACCCGCGACTCTTGGTTTCGTGGCAACCACTCGACCAACGGGCCAGTCTTGATGAATGTTGAAGAGGCGACTGAGGTGTGTAAGGATCGTGCCATATGGTGTCCGGTTCTCTCTGCCTACCCCGATAGGGAAGTGGCGTGAAGTTTAGTTAGTTAAACGACAGAGAAAATGTGCAACTCAATTAAACACGTAGGTATCACTTTATAAATTCTAGCTGGGCGTGATGTTATGCTATGCTATATAGCATAACATCACGCCCATAAATTCTAGGTTCAACAAATAATTAGTATTCTTAATTAAACGGAACGACATATTGTTGTGTACTGATTTTCTTAACTAAACACCTAAACCACACTTTATCTCTTACAAATTGGTACCAAAAATCTTTTATATGTATAGTCAAAATTGGTCGTTCAGTGTTTCGTCCCAAAACACGTTGAATTCAAAAAAACACACTGAATTCAAAAAAATATATTGCATTATTAAATAAAAAATAAAAGAGGAAAGTTCTAGCAAAGAACGACAAGTTCCGCCTTTTGTTCAAGCATCCAGATTCATAATTACTAGATGTCAACTGAAAATATAACGTAATCGTAAAATCGCTATTTTTAATTAGGCCGCGCAGTTATTATTTTTAAATTATCATTGAGGCCAGTTGCCGAGTCAATTACTTTAATGCATTTTTATTGTATGCAAAATATAACTGTTTAATCGCACGCCCGGCTAACTGTCATAACTTATTTAACCAACTCACAAGTTTAAAGTATAATGCACATTTAAGGTATTCATTAGCGCGATGGCGGAGTTCTGTTACTCGTATAACAGGAACAAGGTTATCGATTCTTTGCCGGGTCTAGCAAATTGCTTTTTGTGTTGTGCTTTTAGGTGTGTGTTGGTCTAAGACTCAACAGCACGACGACGAAAAGGCGACTTATGGTGTATTAATTAGGTATTGGGTAAGTGATTGGACAGGCGACGAGGTAGCTTTGTTTTTTAAATAAATAAATATGTAAAAAATATATATTAATTATTTTATACTTAAGTAAGTACAAAATCTAATATAAGAGTTTGTACAAAATTATTATAAGTATCTATATATTAATAGGTGAAGCAAAAACTTTGTATCCCTTTTTACGAAAATTTGTATAAAGAAGGAGTGCAGAAAGCTAATATTTTAATGAATGATCCCTTAGAAATACATACATACAAAATGTCACGCCTTTTTCCCTTAGAAGTACATTAAAATAATAAAGCTAATTATGGTCGAATTTCGAAGTTGTACTCTTCGTACAACTTCTAACTTCGTTAACTTTATTCAACAATATAGTCAAAACAATACGAGTACACTTAAGCTGAAGTTAACCATAAGTTAACAAATGATATGCGTGTAAGTATAAAGTTTTGTACAAACCGTAGCGGCTGTATTTTATAAAATATACAACAGTTTAAATGATAATTTATATTCCATTGTTATTCATTGATGTTATTATATGTATATTTTGCCATTGTTTCAAATCAGAGCATATTTCATGCATTTAATGTTTAAGCTGGTAGACCAGTGTCGGTGCTATATATATGTTTTTTTTTAAGTGATATACTACATGTCTTTCTTGTCTATCTAGTGCCATGTCACGGTCCTAGATTTGATAACTCCATATAGTATTTAAAACGGCATGAAAAGCCAACAATACTAGTGGCCTTCAAAATATGTGTTCAATGTGGCCATCGCATTAGCAATGGCCTAACAAACGAACATTCGATCTTACTTTCAAAAGAGAGACACAATAGGAACTGCATGCAAAATAAGATGCATCTCCGGACGGGCCCGTTACATTCGGACGTACGATACTGAGAGCAGGGATCACCCACCATTTGATTCGGGAAGACGCGCAGAATAATTCAAATTTATTTTCAACGCATCTTGAAACTAAGGTACCTACAATCCCCGGCACGTAAGTTGAACCAAAATGGCGGACGTCGGCGCAGGTATAATAATTGCAAGCAAAAGCAATAATAAGAATTATTGCGTTAGCGTTACCCTTACCCTTAACACCGAATTTCTTTAAATTACTTTTGTTTGATACCTATTATTATGTAAATTATTATTTTTACTTTTTGTTGTTTCCTACTTTTAAGGTTTATTTAAAGTTTGAATTTTAAAACGCATGCTTGAAATAATCATGTTGTGTATGCTTCATTGGATTACCGTCTAGTTAAGTATTATTGTTGTATTCTCATGGTAATATCATTGACTGTAATCTGTCTGCGTACCTATATTAAATAAATAAATAAATAAATTCGTGGTTGCCCGTGAAGTTTAAAACTACCGATGAAATTATTAAAATAAAGCTTTATTTCTAATTAATTAACATCAGTTAAATCAGTAGGCAATACTTAACCCTATGATATTCGGGATTTGAAATGTTTGAATTTCATATTTTTTCTTTATAAAACGTGTTTAAAGAAGCTAATAGAAGTGGGTAAAAAGTTTTTGATCCAGCGTCAGCAATTACAACACGCTGGCCTTTTGATTTTGACTTTTTCAACTACCTACCTACCTAATTTAAACTCCAACTGAACCTATATTCGATTTTGCGGAACTTTACACATACACGGGTCATGTTGTAGTAGTTACAGCTCACACCATTAGTACCGTATACACATTCATATGCTTCTAGTAATAAGGTGTTATTTTAACATTACGAATACGTGTGTATTATGTTCTATTTTATTATTAACCTGTATAATCAAAATGAAAAACATAGCGTCTATACACTAGTGTGTCGCCAGTTGGCCACCGCTGGCTCGCCGTATTCATAGTGTCCCTAGAATATTTTAATATAGACATTCTTGAAATTTATTGCATTAATTTGAAATTGTGATCGCATGCACATCGCATCGCGGGACTCTGACGTGCGCACTTACCATTACAAATGAAACACCCAATGGTGAAAACAAGTTTACGCTGATATTTTCTCGAGGCGAATGTAATTGTTCATTATAGTTTACCATACTATATACTACAACTTTGAATCCATTTATCATTTGATGGTCCAAGCAGACCCCTACTAAAAACGAGATATACTTAGCAGTAGGAAGATGATGATGATTTTATAGTTGTTTTGACGTATTACGAAGTTTTATAAAGTCAGGGCTATTGCAAGCGGTTCTACCTGCGTGGGGATCTAACGCAATAAGCACACAATTATTCCTGACATGACTGAAAATAGTTACATACATACATACATAACATCACGCCCATAATCCCCGAAGGGGAAGGCAGAGTCAAAGGGGCAGCATGCCCCTTCAACCACATTCAGCCAAAAATAAAGCCGGGCTGGGTTAGATGGAAAATTGTGAAAAATCAGTGACAAGCGGCTAACCTGTCGCCTACACAATCACACACCCAAAACCCGATATACCATAAGTCATCTTTTACGACATGCTAGGCAAGAACCACAGTTGGCATATTCTTTTTAAGTCCTAGACCAACATGGGGCTGGGTTGAATGGAAAGCTGTGAAAAAAGGAGTGACAAGTGGCTAGCTCGTTCTTTTTTTGGCACATTCTTTTTTTTTTATACCAGATCAACATGGGCAAAGTCCCAGACCAACATGGAAAATAGTTGCTGATAAAATATGTTTTGATTGTCTCAAACCCGGATTTGTAGAATATTTAATGATTATTTACTTAAAAAACAGGCAAATGTTTGATATCTATTTATTTGGACAACAAAACAGATAACAATAACTTTAATATTAAACATGTTGTAACTCACGTTTACAGCCAGATTGATATCCTAACAATGCTTACAAATAATTTTACAATTATAAGACTGATCTAATTTGCTAGAATTAATATAAAAATAGAGCTCCGTTAAATCTAGCAGAAAAGACGAAACTATATTTCTGTAGAGTATTAATAAAATTACCTCTTCAGTAGAACTTCAAGGAAAGGCACGAAGTTCTTCACTCTATAATAAACAGCAACTTACCTGAAAAGAAAACAAGATGGTCAGTATATGATAAAATTAAATAAATACTGAGAATTCCGTGATTTTTACGGATTTTCAAGTAAGAATTGGTCACAAAAATACTTTGGTGCTGGAAATTTCAGGAAGCACGAAGCTACTGGGATATTGATCTTGGATTCAGCGAGAGATATTCATGGCAAATTGCATGCATTAGTTTCGTTACAGTATTTTATCCCATCAACGGGACAGGTAACCACTGGTCTCAGTATTTATAAACCTAATACGAGCATCCAAGTCCGTCCGTCCACGAGCGTCTGCTCGTGTTTTGACATACGTACGCATGAGGCGTGTGTCTCACCCACGCTCTCAAGTGGTCCGAATCTGTGATAAATCAATTAATTATTAACCAGTTACCGGTCTTTTAAGAATGAAGATTTCTATTAACCGGGCGTGCGATGTATACATAGCATCTCTGTCAGTGCAGCGCGGGCGCAAGAGCGAGTATTGTTTCGGCGGCTCGCACCGTCTGCGTGGCCGCGTGCGCGCGCGCAGCCGCCCGCTTGTGTACGCAGACGGCGTCCGGACCCGCTACCGGAGTGCGCTTTATTAGACTGGAAGGTTAAGGGTCAAGTACACTTGACCTGTAGGAAGGTGTCGCCAAAACTAAAAAATTATATAATTTATTTAATCTAGGCACGTGGAAATAAATTAAATGATCTATATTGGCATGTCTACAGTCTTCGAAAGACTATCTCCGCAGTCCACTGGGAAACCAGGCGAATATATAGCATAGTTAGTTACGTGGATGATATTACTGAGCCCATTGTACAAATACGTATATCATATTTTGATATAATTTATCACGCTTGCAATGCTATATTAAAATTTTCTTGAGTCGAAAAATTGTGATATAAAACAGCAGCGAGAAATAAACATGTCACCCATGTTTATTTTTCTTTCCCACATTTTCGTTTCACATCCAAACGAATAAAAATATTGATCGACATCATTACCATAAATCATTTTTTTCTCGTTATAAGAGATCATTCGTGTACAATCGCCAAGTAACTTTGCCCTGTTACCAATCCCGGCCTCGAATTACCGAATGTTGCTGAACACAATAGAATGCAATCGGACCTTTCATCACAGGAAGATTTACAACTAAAAAGGTGAAACAAATTAGTCGGGCCAAACGATCCATTGTCCGATTAATTAAGACAAGTTACAACATTGTTTTCCAAGTATAAAGTGTATTGCGACTATTATCCAAGTTAACTGTATGAAACGGCAATGGAATACATATTATAAAATGGACGGACTTGCGTAATCTGATGTGCATTACACTTATTGTATTTTGTACATGTCATACGCAAGCGAAAGTTTTTCATAATTCTCGCAATAATATATTTTTCAAGTATAGTTCAGTTTATTATGGCATTATGCCTATTTACAAACAAATGCTAATTGTTGTTATAACAAATAGACGATTCAATACGCTTCGTCGATAGCATTGATGTGAGGTTCTAGTAACCTTTTTCTTTATCGTTAGTATGTACGCGCCAAAGGTATTCGGTAGATAGGAAACAGAATCTTCCTCCGCCGTCAAAAACTAGGGAATTTCAACGATTGTTAAAACTTTTTCACATCCTTTAAAGGGAGTACGGTCTTTAGAGTTCAAACAATGCGGGCACTGACTCACTCATTCATCGAATCAAGCCAGGTCCCAAATTCCGACGGCGAAGGCGCACGCGCAACTAAAATAAGACCACCGGTATATTTAGCCGCGTTGGCACAGGAAACGCGAAACAATAAAACGAAATAAGAAATGAAACAAGTAATAAATTAATACTTACGTATCAACCTCGCGGAAGGGGCTAACAGAATATTGGATTACGGGCAACGATAAATAAGGTCGGCAAAAAATGTTTTTATATGTAAATACGGCGTATTGTTATAGTAACGAGTGTTGCGAAATCGCGGTTTTGAAGTTGATTTATATCTTAACGCTCCGGTTGCCTTCATGGGGGGGCTATAAAAACGCTGCCGAACGGCGCGTACGCAGCGGCCGGGTTGCTGTTTTAGCAATTGAGATGTATGGTACCCGCCCGGGTTTCATTACGATCTCAATCTAAAGCTTTTGTTTTGTAAAGCCACATACGTGTTGTTCTGGATTTGCCGTCAGGCTGTGCCTTTTTAATCGTCGAATATATGTAATAGCAGGTACAATAAGAGTAATACTAATTTCGAAGTCATTACTTATTCTGCTAGTGCTAGTAACAAATTAAAAGACCATTAATGTTGAAGTGATTATAAAAAAAAAACTTTAGTTGTCAACTCTGTCTAGAAATATGTACTCAAAACTAAAGTTCTTGTTAAGTAAGGCCATTAAACATCGGCCGTGTTCAAAGAATTAATTCATATCCAAACAGAAGAAACTGAGCCAAAGAATGTTTCACATTAAAACCCCAGCGTAATCCAGCGTCAACGCCGAAAGCCAGCCGAATAGCGCCAGCCGCTTATGTCACAACATTTAAAAACTTAAAAAACCGATCTCAACATTCCCACTGTCTATTCTAGCGAATGTCACCGCGCGACATATCGGGCCAATCCTTCCGTCGGCGACAAAGGAGAAATAAACCCGGGATTTCCGCTGAATATGTTTTAGAGAAATGAAACTCCCGTTCGGAGCTGTTTACGTGGCGGACCACTTGGCGTAGGGCTGTCACGCATCGCGGAATATAATTTTTGACAGGAAACAGAGTGTACGATATTACGTTACCTGATAGTGTGAAATTTAAAGAAAGTTGACAGCGATTGAATTTGCGTTAACTAGGTCAGGCTTGAAAAATTTACTGAGAACATAATGATGTTAGAATATTTTCATTTCCAATTTTTTTATGTAGGCTACTACCGAATACAACGTCGTGCGAATCTCTTCTATCTATCTATTACTGCCCTTATTACGACGTAGCGTACCGGACGCTGCCGATGCCGTCACGTGGCCCACTCACCTAATCCGCTTTGTGCGATCTATTATGATGAATGTGCCGTGCGAATCGCCGCTTTCGTTGTTGTATTGTGTGTCAGAGCATCTCGCTACAACGTCATTACACCGAATATATTTTCCCTGTTGTAAAGCGGATCTCGCATCGTCCGCATAATATACACATCTAATTCTAAGACTAATTTGTATACTGTGCGTAACACTGTTGTGGCGACTTATTTTGTTCAATGCAAACAAACAAGGATAACATATATATAATAATAATGGAGCTTTATACTCCTATTACAAATTACATTACACATTTATACTAATCTTTGCGTCACCTTTCATCTCATCGGTCCAGGACGAACACGCAATCCGTACCAACACAGACTTTTCCTGTTATTTCAATTCGTCTTCGCAACCGCCAGCCCTATGTTTAAAGTGTGAATGTGAGATTTAAATGAAGCGCCAAGTTAAGCCCGCATTAGCCACCCGAAGGACACGCCACTTTCCACGCGGTTTGTGGAATGGGTCTCTTAAAATATTTTATTTTATTTTCTCCAACTTTCCGCCGTGCTTCGCTTTTGAACGGCTCCGCTCTTTAAGGGATGCATTTAAACTGTGCGATATTGGCAATGATGACTCGTTCGAAAACTGCGGTGTTATTTTTCGTTTATCCTTTCTTTCTGTGGTGTTTTTTTTTGCGGTGGATATATTTTCTACGATGGGTTTGATACCGGTTTTGTAATACCCAAGTATATGATGCAAACGTTTCGTCTTAATGTTTTTGTTTAAATACACACATACATATACATATAACATTACGCCCGTAATTCCCGAATGGTAGGCAGAGGCAACGGGGCAGCGGGCCCCTATAACCGCATTCAGTCAAAAATAAAATATTTTTTTAACATCCTAGCATAAAGTAAAAAAGTAAATCCGGACCGAGACGCAAAAGTTTAGATATAAGAGAATCAAACGATCGTTCCTCGACATATTGAACATTTTACATTTTCCCGGTAAAGGTCTAAACTAAAATACAATGAAGATAGGTCCATTGCGATCCGGAATTTTTCAAGTGGCAAATACACGTTAAAATGGTTAAAATAAAAACACGTCTTGATTCGTTTATTTTAATTTATCGCTAAACTTTCATGTTGCTTTATATTTATACTTATACATAAGCAAATTTAATCTATGTGGAACATAAATAATAATTATAATCTAATATACTTATAAAATTTCCATGTCACAATGTTAGTTACCGTACTCCTCCGAAACGGCTGAACTGATTTTGATAAAATTTTGTGTGCTTATCGGGTAGGTCTGAGAATCGGCCAACATCTATTTTATATACCCCTTAATGTTAAGGGTGGTCCACCCCAAAGCTATAACTTGAGAACGGCTTTACCGATTTCACTAATTCTTTTTTAGTTGTGTTTGTTAATGTCAAGTGAAGGTTCTTATAAAAGGAAAAAATAAACAAATTAGCGCGCTAAATTTAAAAAAAATGGGTATTGAATATCCGAGAACGGGGCGTTACGAAGTGCGCCGGGTCAGCTAGTAATAATATAGTTTATTGTTTCTCTCTCACATAGTTGTACAAAAATTGCATAAAAGAAACTTAGTCTAGCTAGACATATATTAGCTACTATGTGAGAGACTAGTATCTGTACTAGGAGATCTGTATGACAGATTACCAGCCTCTTCAGGCACTGGACCCGTGCAGTATCAGCATGCCCGGTAAGTGTCTTGTGGAAGTCATACTACCATTGGCAGTATGATAAATAAATAACTACATAATGTGTTTTTTTCTACATATATTTCTAATTATAAACATTATTTCTTTCCTAAAAGCACAGACACTGTAACTTGGTAGCTATTCAAAACTTCCCAAAAATGGAATGAGACGCGTTCAAACACCTCAACGCGAATTAATTTCAGACCTGTGATTGGTATTTGGATTTCTTCTCAAATAGTTTTAAAATGGAAGTAGTATATTCAAAGGCAAGCCTCGTGATTTAAAAAGTTTAAGATGAGAATTTGAAATTGATATAATGTCTATCTGTAATCAATCAATACTCTCAGGCCGGTATTATTACGTACTTTTCATATACAAAAAAAATGTTAAGCGGTCGCTTAAAAACCAAATGCTTACGGGGAGATTGGGTATTTTGAGTTCGTATTCTATTCAATGGCGTAACCATCCAATATGTCTATTTCCCGAAGGTAAAGTGAGATCAGCAGTCGCTTCAATGTAATCAACGGACTCGGAAATCCTGGATAATGGTCTAAGCGGACTCTGACCAAGCACAGGACATAACGCTAGGAAGATGAAGAAGATGATTCTAATCAATGGTCAGTCAGTGCTGTGCTAATCTACTATAGTGCACCCAGCACTGATAGCTACTACTATATTACACTTTTCTGTTGCGTAAAGCTCATAATCACGTTATTAGGAAAACGCATTTCCTTTTCGTGCCTCATAATATCGCACTTTTAATACCGCGGTAATGTAAACGTTGTTTTTACTGCGGGCAGCCTTTCGACGGCGCTGGGCAAATATTACTGGACATCACGTTTTAATTACGCGTTTCTCGGTAACCGATTTATTTTGCAGCGTGGAAAGTAGCCAATGTCATTTGGTGGCTCTTTATACGGGCCCTGTGTAAATCACGGCTACCCCACCCCGTTTTCACGTAAAACAGAGATGTACAGACGGTCAAACTGTAATATTGTAAAATTACTTTATACCCGCTTGACCATATTAAGCTAGCAGGCGCGGTTCCTGCTTTCGGGCGGTGGGCATTCATGTATATTTAGTGATCTGGTTATTAGCTTGACATCAAAGCCGAGTACTTATGGTGTGCATAATATATGAGGGCTACATTTGTGAATTTATTTAAACGGAGAGTAGCTGTACCTCGTTTTTGTTCTTCCATACCTCATCTGGTCGTGGTCGTACTCTTAGACTGCATACAGTAACATAGCCTTATGAGCTTTATGTTACTGGGCCCAGTCCTATGTTGGTCTGAGACTCGAAAAGAATTTACCAAACGTGTCCTAGCTTAGCATGTCGTATGAGGCGACTCTTGGTGTTTTGATTATTAGGTGTGATTATGTAACAGACTAGCTAGGCACTTGTTATAATTTTCTATCTATCGGAACTCAATTTAATTTTTGAGCAGATGTGTTTAAGCGTATTGCTCCTTGGACTCTTCTGCCTACTACATACTTTTGAGATCCATACAATAGAACATAGGAGTGTAGTAAAAATATTTTTTTGTAATTTAATAGTAATTTAATTATATATTATGTGGTGAAGCTACAATCTACATACTTTGGCCCACTAGCCATAAAAGTTACACCCTGTATATGGTAAACGTTGGACTAAAACGGTTAATTGGAACCTCACAATGGTGAACGGCAAAGAGGGATTCTTGAAATTGTACCGCGAATCGGGGCGATTAACTCCTTTGCAAAACAAAACGAAACTTTGACTAAAATTGCAATCATTTGCATTGTTTCCGCACGTTTTCGTCAATTCCGCGACGCCGGCCGAGGTCGGCAGCAACAATGACGTTAAGTAATGTTACAAATGCGAATGTGAGTTTGTTTGTTGCGCTCCCACGTCTTAAATGTCTAACGATCATCAGGAAATTTGCATATATATATATAATATGTTGATTGCAGTACAGACAAGGATATAGAATATTTTTTAATCATGATAAAATAACTGTTCTTAAGCCCTAGAAAAGAGTAAGTTCCCAGTCGGTCATTAGAATATATGTACGAGGCCTCAGGTATAAGCTGGTTATTTTAAAGGAGTTTATTATTTTTTCAAATAGTGTTATTCCTTTCTTGATTTAAAATAATATTTGGGGGCTCTGTGAGTTGGGATTGCATGTTACTAATTTTATCTTAGCACTATCAAACTGTTTAGTTGCAACTGTGATCTCTTGTTTGTGGTGGGTGTTCATTCAAACGTAGCAAAACAGTGGCATAAAAAAATAAATACAGCAGATTCAAAAAGATATATCAAAACATAAAATTAAAACCACTTCTAATAGTATTTCCCAGCTGATCCGTAACTTTCTCTCAATTCAACATTGACCGTTCCGTATCATGGGTGAGTGATCGAAATTTAAATATCTCCGATTCCTCCGCGGTCTGGAACGGCGCGGGCGATGGTCACGGGTGCTTTGGCAAGATCGCAGCCGTTAAATAAGCCGTGAAGGAGGCTTAAGAACCGATTTATACGCGCCGACGTGATGTTATACCGATATGGACGGCCGTGTCTGAAGGTTTAGACGTGTTTTAGGGTTCTATATACTAGAGGCCAAGGTGAAAGCTCTCCGTATGTCTGTGTGGACTGTATCGCTGCATCAGTGCTCATTATTGTATTGTAGCTTAAACTCACTCTATTTCGACTCCTTTGGCCGTTTTTACATTGCTGACATGCTAAGACGAGGTCCGTTAAATATAAAAGTGGTGGTAAAAGGCCTAAGAAGACTTCGCATTAGTCCCTTTATATTATTCTCCTGCTGCATAGAATCTTCTGACAAGTGTATGTCTGAGAAGTGTGAGAACTCCTATTCCTAATAGAAGTTTCTATCATAAGCAGGCCGAAAGCCGTAAGCCCGAACAAAAAATAAATAAAACTCTATGTTTCTGAGAAATGAGACATATTAGTCTTTAAGAATGCCAGAGTAGACAGGTCTTATGCTTATTTAGCACCATTTGTAGCAAAAAAAGATAGTTAGTCACGCTTAAATCATTTAACAGATTGATTTCCATGGAAGGACATAACATTACCTTGAAAAACATGTTTGATACCGAGGGACACGTGTCTCTGTAAGAAGTTGAATAGTAAAGATATGCTAAATACAATAAATGTCCCAATAAATTTTACAGCTAAACGCGGTTTAAATAGCATATTATTTCTTGAATTGCGCCGCGATGGTACCTATCATCATCATTTTCCTAGCGTTATGTCCCGTGCTTAGACGGGGTCCGCTTAGACCATGATCTTCAGAAGGAGGCAGCTGAGAGGCAACGGGAACTGGACCCCGACTCTCAGCCCATGCGCAGGCGTAGACCTAGCCGGCGCCGTGCGGCATACATGGCCCACATGCCGCCTTAGCAGGGCTAGCGGGCGATAGATCGGGGGATCCGTCGCCCGCGCTTAAAGCCCAGACGTAAGCGCCCCTCCGTGTTCCAGGGGCGCCTAGACCGAGTGCTCGAGGAGCAAATTTTAGTCGAGCCCGAACGGGGCAAGCGCTGCAGGAGGGGATCGTAGGCAGGCCATGCGTTCCCAGGCCCCCTCTCTAAGCGATTCGGCGGAACACCCCTGGGTTTTAGTGGGTAGGCCCCCCCCTCTATCACGGGGGGAGAGCCCCACATAACCACTCCTCTCCCCCGGGTGGAGTGGTATGCGTAAGGCTGCCGATCTGACCTTCGTAACCCTAAGATAGAGGAACCAGACAATTTTTGGATCATGGTTACAAATCCAAAATTGTTTGAATTTGCAGGTTTCATCACGATGTTCTCCCTTACCGCCGAGCTAGTGGTATAAATACGTACATAGGTTTTGAAAAAATCCAGAGGTACGTGCCCGGTTTGAACCCGCACTCCTCGGTTAAGAGGCGCGTGTCCTTACCATTGAGCTACCACCGCTCCGCGATGGTAGCTATATATGTGTATTATTAGTTTGCCACCATTAATAGCAAAAAATGTCTGTCCCATTCGGCGATGGGCCGTTGCTTCGTAAATCAGCGTTGAACTGATAGCGGTAACGCAATTGACGTTTTTCGCCACCTGTTGGCGCGGCGGACGCATATAAGCCCACCTATTGTTCCCCTTTTAAAATATTTGCAACTGTTACTGGTACGCGCCGGGAAAGTATCGGCTTGTTATTTCATTTCAATACGAAAAGCGCCGTTTTAATTTGTCACAGTTGAAAATCACCCCGTTGTTTATGTAGCTGTTTGGGGTTGCGGGTTTGTTTGCGTTGATCGGTGTGATATCGTTTTCTTGAGAAACTGTCGATTTGTTATTTGAGAGATGTGCGTCTTTGGAGCTCGGTAGCGTTGTGTTCGATTACAAATGGGTCATTTTGGTCTGGGACTTAAAAGGAATGTACCAACTGTGTTCCGTTCTTAGCGTGTGGTAAAAGGTCTCAAATGACGTATTAAGTGTTGGGTTTCTGATTGTATAGGCTACAAGATAGCTAGCCACATGTCACTACTTTCAACTAATCCAATTCAACCTATTCTCGAATATAGATTAGTGGTAAAATAACTGTTCTTTGAACCTGCCTACCCTTGCGGATTGCGGTTATGGTATAATAGATGTATGCACATTATAGAGTCTGGAAGACGTGAGTAATTTTTTTTACTACAGTAATAATTTTTTTATGAATAAACGTAATGAAACCGCTGTGATTTTTTTCTGACTCTACAAATCAACTTCTTTTGTTGGGGTCTGAATCGTCACTAGAAAAAATAATAAATTTAAAAGTATCGGTTCGGAGTGTCCGAACATTTTGTGTCCGAAGCGTAAACTTTTAGTTAAAGCAGTCGGATTTGACGTGCTTGAGTAGCAAACGCACATAGGTATATTCTAACGTTCGCATTTATAACAATGTTTTTTCTTTGGTTTGAAATCGAGTTATTCCTTTTTCAAAAATTACAACTCCGATTTGCGCGGTACGGTTACAGCTATCCCGATTCAAATTGCAAATGTAAACTGGCAAGTTGCAAGTAAAGCGGTTGGATACTCGTTAGAAAAAAAGTTTTAAAAAAAGAGAAAGAAACATATTGTGTACCCACAATTGTAACATCGCGCCAGTTCGAACTAGGAACGCGCAATGCTCCGGCGACACGCGGCGCGTTCAGTTTTTCATCCACCCCGGTCGGGTTGGACAGGAGATTAATACATTTCCGGGGCAGCGTGCACTGATTAGTTCGCTAATGTGATTTAGCCGGCTCGCCGGTAAGGCGCGCGTATTGTGCAGTCCGCGACCAAGGGGCGATGAACACCGAACAATTGTTTAGAAACGCGTAATTAAGTAGGGCTGGGACACACGTTGACCTATGATCGGGTTTCAGTGTGCCTGATAGGATTTTAATTAAGTTTGAAAGTCGCTGGCGATTTTTAAACCTGCGTTTTATAGGTACGCCGATTTAAGGGGAAAATATCGTGGTCAATGGTTTAAATTTAGATATCTATGGGAATGTAACCATGATTCAAGGTGCTTTTTTGCCTTGCATGAAAAAAAAAATCGATTAATCTATTTTATGGCATTTGATCTGTTATTAATTATAATGTAGGCGACGAGCTAGTCACTACTTTTTCACAACTATTCATCTAACCAGCTGAATAAGATTTTACACTAATAAGGAGTGACATTATGTATGTATGTTTGATTAAAGGAGATTGCTGCTACTGGGACTCTTTAACTCGATGACGTATGTATGTAACTTCACGTTAGCAGTAGACAGCGTGATAGTACGTATGCACGCAACACCATCACGTCACGTGAAGAACATAATTATCTGTCTTCGCGTGACGCAGCCTCAGGTAGTGGCCGTGATGGATTAGAGATGAATACATTGCCTGCTGGCCCCGTTGATTAGTCTCGTGGCTTTGGGCTCGAGCGGCGAGGCACGGTGTCGCGAGGCGCAATGGACGACAAAATTAACTAAACTAATTATCCCCAAATTATAAGTTCATGGCGAGCCCGTCTCGCCTTCGGGTGGACATTATATTTTGAAATAAATAAAATCGGAATAAATATAGGCCATGTTACTTAGAGATAATGTGGCACTGTAGTAGTAAAAGATTTTTTTAAATCGGTCCAGTAGATAAAACAAACTCTTTTATTTTATTTTTATAAACATGCAAAAATACAAATATTTTCTCTTTTTAATATCAATTAGTGACGCGTTTGAGTTTAGATTTTGATGGTAGGTAATCAGAATGAACGAAGGTACCAAGCACTTAGATTCAAAGAAGCACATATATATTTGTTGTTGTTCAAAAACTTTTTGGTAATCTAACTGTCGACCTAAAAAACATTATAATCAAGTATTTATTTTGAAGGAACGCACAGTATTTCTGTGCGGTCCAGCGGCGATGGTAACACGAGTCGTCACTAATTCATCTAATTATACTAAAGTTACATACGTCAAATTGATAGTTGTCCCTAATTGGGGCTCAATAAAACTTAACTCGCGCATTCGGACCGGCGAATGCGACATACAATTATTATATTAAACGTTCCCGTCCGCACTCTTGGCACTGTTAGCCCCGTATTTCTTAAAAAGAAAACGCAATTTTTATTCAACAAATATTTTAGTTTGACTTAGGTTTAGAATGTAGGTTTAGGTTTTCAAATTTATTGATGGCTTTTTATAGATTGTAGTATTAAACATTTTATATTTCGTTTCTTTTTGGTTAAAAAAAGTGGATAGGTTAGGATGGCCACCGTAGCCTATACACATTTTTTTACTTTTTAACATTAGTCTAAGTATACATGTTTAGTAGTAGTAAAAATATTTTTTATTTAATTTAGCACGTACAATTAATATTTAACTTTAAGCCAGCCACGAAAAAGTTGCAATAATTTGCATAAGGAAAATAAATGTCACTTATTTTAGAAAACCGTATACCGAAAAAAAAATTACTCACGTTCGACAAAGTAAGGCCATCTAAACCCCCTATTTTTTACAAATAAAAACTTATCATTTTAAGTCAAACAAAGTGCTAGCGAACATGAGACGGCAGCCTCTAGAGCGAGTTTCATAACGGTATTGAATTACAGTTTTTTGAGTCAATATATATGGAAGTACCTACATATATAATTTATTTACTCGTGACATGTTGCTAGCCCCACAGTACCAGTATGATGCTGTCAACAGTCATGTCTGTCAGAATAAGAGGACAATAATTGTAAAACAAATTATGGATGAGTTATTATTTGACTGGCTCGATGGCGCATTCGGTAGTAACCCTGCCCCATGCGCCAAGAGTTGTGGGTTCGGTTCCCACCCAGGACAAATATTCGTGCTATTAATACTTATGTTTGGTCCGTGCCCGGGTGTTAATATCTAATATTTAAGTATATATTTGTAATAGCACTATTGATTCTGATATCCGTAACACAAGTGCTTTAGCTACTTATCTCAGAGTCAAATCAATGTATGTGATGTCGTCGGATAATTATTTTATTTATTTAAATGGCTCTTTTTGAATATAATAAACACTGTAATAAAATATGTACATTTACGTTGTATATTGGCAAGTGTATCGGTATCGTATATCGTATGTATACCGACATAAATTAGAAAATCGTTATATCCCGTTCCTAGTCGGGGCCCGCTTGGACTATAATGATCGATTTAGCAAGTCTGATTATTACATTGAAGCGACTGTTGTTATCTGTAAACTCTTAAACAGAGGAATTAGACAAGTTGGACCATCGTCACATATCTATCACTATCTTAATAATGTCTCCTTACTATATTTCCTTTCAACGCCGAGGTAGTTAAATAAGTACCTACTTAGATTTGCCTTGAACCGAAACTTTTTGCATCTAAAGTGCTTAACCTTACGATTAACCCATCACATCACTGTTCCCGCGGACGTACTTAATCCACGCACTAATTACATTTAGTCCCTATTACAGATACAGTTGATGGTATCTACAGTTGTGTACGGAATCCAACTAGGGTGGCTCTGTGATCGGTAATGTCGTTTTAAGGGTTCTCAGAAACATACATTACGTAAATTATAATTTAGAAAGTAGTAAAAGATTACTAAATTATAAACTATTGTGATAAGTGGTCAGCTCGTCGCTCACACAATCACAAATCTCATGCTAGCCTTTTATGCACTAGGCAAGTAACACATTTCGAGTGATTCTCGGCAGTGGGGATCCCGATAGTTTTGCGTTCAGCGCCCGAAGAATGGCAGCCGTGAGGATTAGTTGGTAGGGGAACTGGTGTTGCCAGCCGAGTTCCGAGCCCGACACACCCTTGTAGGCTCTTACTCAGGTATACTTGGACGGAGCGTAAAGGCATTCCTCACGTACAAAAGAAAAAAAAAGGCAAGTAACACAGTCGGCACATTATTTTACCTATATGTAAAATCTTTTACGATAAGAGTACACAATCATGGATACACCTATTTATATAAACAACTACTGGTCTAACCAGTAAGTACGCTACACGCGTACTACAAGTCTAAACAGTATACGGAATACGTACATAATCCGTATTTCCGGAATAATCGGCCCCACACACCGCCTACGCCCTACAAACCTTCCCGGAAACGCCCAAGCCCTCGACCAATGAAATAACAAAGCGTTGCCGATGAAATCAACACAGTTACGTTGTAAAATTGAATCAAAAGAACATTTGTCTCAAATGAAAGCACTAATTACAGGGTTCACTAGTACTAGAAATAGCTCCCCTCGTTGTAACTTGCGAGTTGTGTTAAATGGAATTGTATGTCCGTTTGTCGCCGGTTATAACGGTCTAACTAAATAATGAAAAAATAAATCTATCAGAGTAAAGTACCGATTGATACTTGATTCGATTTTTTTTAAATACAGTTTTTTTAATAGTCACATAAAACATGCATTATTTGCAAGCAAGCAATTTAATATATTACTTACAACAAGGGCAGATACATTTAAAAATTATGCGTAGAGTGTGTGTGTAATTTTGTAAAAAAAATACACACAGTTAAAAAATCTCAATTGTAGAGCCCAAGGAGCAAGCCCCATCCATAGTCACTTTTAGCCAAAAATTAAGTTTTCTCTAATAAGATGGAAAATTGTGTAAAAGTAGTGAGAATTAGCTAGCACATAGACAATCATAACAAATACCCCATTAGTTGCCTCTTTGTTAAATAGCTTTTGAAGTTTCAGACGAGCACATGGACAATTAATAAATTACCAGCCGCAATCCTAACTCATAAGTCAGAGGCAGAGGCCGGCCTCTCCAATTTGTCTAACCTAATCAACGAGAGCAACATCGAGCCGTTTGACGCTGCAAAAAGCGCGTCGTTTCGCGTTTGCCCCTTTCGAAAGACTTCACACTTTGTATGGCTTTGTACGGGCCAACACATGCCAAAGAAAAGTGTGCTCTTATTCGGGCACAGTGACATAAAGTTCATTAAAGGCGCGAGCGTGTTGGAGTGCCGGGCCCGGCCGCCGGCTATCGACCCCCCCTACACCCCCACGCCACCCTTGCTGCATGCGCCTAATATTTTCTATATGAATATTAACAACTAGATGGTGCGACTCATGCGTGTGTGAGCATAGACAGTAAACGAGTTTCGGCGGTTGTGTTTAGGCTGAATTTTGGACGAATCGGGACATTAATATTTCTCAATAAAAAATCTTCCTATTGATATTGAACTTAAATAAAAAAGCAATTTTTTATTTAAGTTTCTGTATATGTATTCGAATTTAATTATATTATTAGTTTTTCGGTCTGTTACTAGATGTTATCAAGGGTTGCTCTGTAAATTAATCCCAAATTAAAATGTCTTTCCTAAAACTTTTATCGTACCAAATAAGTGAAAAAGAAATCAGCCGAGCACGGTCAGAGAAATCGAAATCCAAAAGTTAATAATGACCTCCACTTATCTACATATATTTTATACATGCATGACATCACACACTTTTCATAAAAAATACCCACATATTTAAATGCATCCGTTATAACTAAGATGTTCGCGTGTCGGTTACGAAGTCAATTATTATCCCGATCCTCAACTACTCGATACTGTACAGCACTTTGTATGCAAATGAAGCGATCATTAACAGCCATACCTATGTTAATACGCGAGTTATATTTGTGCCGACGTTTTCACAATATGCAAAAAATACACCATTGTGCTTCCTTCGGATATAAACGGTCACTTATTAAAAGTTACAAAACGTGAATCGCCGTTGTTTGAGTCGTCTTGGGCTTTCTCACGGGTGGATACGTCAAAGCTGTGAGTCGAGTGAGTCGGCAAGGCAAGCGACACTCGACGCGGTCAAAGAAGGATGGGTAATCGCGTTTTTTTAAATATGTGAGTAGCTCTGCTTTGTTTGTTTATAGTATTGCTTAACATTTAATCGACGGCCTCGTCATTGAAATAAGCTTTTAATATCAATTTTAAGAGGTCCAGAATTTTAACGTTTTAAAAAGATATTTCTCAGTCTCTTTTTTCCGCAGGAATAGAAAGCAGAATTCCACGTAGGACAAAAAGTCCGCCGGTGTACGGCAATTGCCTGTTAAAGGAATTGACTGACGCTTGCCATTCGCTTAATCAACGAACTGGCTCATACGCGCTAACCCACGCGACGGACAGCCGAGTCCGCAGCAACTGACATTCCGACTCATTTATATTTACACTGTGTGCGCGGACAACGAGTAAATGCGTTATTATGACAGCGGACAAAAATCCGTGCTACTCTGCGCCCCATTTTCTCGGCCTATATCATCTACAGCGGCTTAGTCGCTTTCGTGGTATTATCCGATAACATCTTTTTAGCTTAGCTATCACGTCTTCACTCTCATAGATCATCCAGCCAACTCATAAATAAAATATTATTATACTAATTAAATTCAGAGTGGTTTGTGAAATTGATTTCATCAATCTAATTGTAAGTATGGCGTGACAATATCAAATTAATACGGACCAGAGAGAAATGTACTGCTATAAATTAAATATTGAAATTTCATACTTTGCGACTATCTGCTGTCGATTTAGACATATTTATGTGTTTGTTTATCATAGCTATATTGTATCGTTGTAGCTATGGAATTAACAAGATATTTGTATTCACGTATTTGTTTGATTTCCTACCAGACTTTGGACTTTTATAGAAGAGGCTAGAGAATAAGGCAAGTCAAAGAGAAGATTATTAATAACAACTAACTAATAATAGAAGGTCTCCTAATATTGAACGGGAACACAAGAATCTCATAAAACTATCTTATAATATGGTTATTCTATAGGATAGTGTGATCTCCATAATAATGTTATACAAAAAATTTAATACGGAAAGTTATGACGGTTCAAAAAGTGCCCTTCCTTGCGGTTTGCTCGGCTACTCTTGTCGCGGGTACTCCCGTGCCCCCCACATTCATACTGCAGCAGCGTAGGTAGATAATACTTAGAAACATGCACGTTGACATCTGGTGATGTGACCACGATTCAACTTAGGACTAGACGTTCAGCAGTAGACGAAGATGTAGACTGAAAATGATGAAGCGAAGCACCAAGTTATGGTCTAGATAGACAAACATGCATATAAAACAGATTGACAGACAATGGGACGACTGACGATGGGGTCTTGCCTGAATGCCGATCCAAGTAGGTGATCGCCACTTTCTGCGCAAGCACAAAATCCCTTTAGAAGGAACCTGAAAGCCCAGACCACCAGGGCTGCCCCGTGCCATTTCAACACCGCTCCACACACGAAAATCACAAGTCACGATCCACCACATTTCCGTGCAAGAAGTCTTCAGGGGATCGATTCAGCAATTTCAAGCCCACTTAAAGACAACCGCAGTTAATCGAAAAGTTCACCCCGGGGTAAGTTCCGTTCGGTCTAATTGCTTGTATTATAAAATAACAGACTTATGTCAAAAATATCTAGGCCGTGGAAAGCGGCGCCAGGCACCGAGTTTCACATGTTAATAAGCATTATGATAGCATCAAGTGTGCGATAGCCGACGGAGCTACGGCCGTAGGGCTGCCCAAAGGGAAACGCCCTGTAAACCAAGTAGTAGATATATTTTGAAGCAGAGTTTACATCAGTGTTTTCCGAATCTAGTACGAAACGTGGATTAAACATAGATACATGTCCACAGAAGATATGTCTCTTATTATTGAAGTCTTGGCTTTCGTCGTTACAGTTAAGAATGGAGGCAAAAAGTGTTCAATACAAACTATAACCATCCAACTATATCCATCTTAGATTATTAAACTATTGAATACCATATTCAGTAGTATCATATGGTATTCAATAGTTTAATAATCTAAGATGGAAAACATAGATTTAAATGCACTGTTCATCAAATGTCTTTTGTTGCAGTTAGAAGACTAATAGCTAAACAATTCACACCCTTATTGCTAAAAGCATAAAAACAATATGTTCGGCTACTTTTGTTGCAACCGTACGTGGGGAGATCACGACATCGTAATCATCTGAGAGGCGGTGTTCGTCCGTTAAAGTCGGTTAAGTGACAGAAATTAAGTTACCGCGTACCGTTCACGTTAAGCTGTTGTTCTGGGATGCTTTCGCAAGATTGCAGTCGTATAATTATGCGACTGTTGAACTAGAAAACGGCACTACGTTGGATTGGTTTAATTTTAACCACCACACGGCACTATCTCAAGAAAGTATTGCAATACTTTTGGGATTAAAAGGATGATGGAACATGTGCGGCCAATATCTCAAAGAGCCAATCTTTGAGATATTGGCCGCAAATGTTTCATCTATTTTTTTACAAAAAAAAATTCCTTAGAAGCTTAACAATTACATTATTGATTTACTTGGTTATCATGATTGAACAAGTAAATAAGTTTCTAAGGTTTTGGTTCATGTTAAGAAAATTTTCACATATATCTATCGGCATATTAACAATAAACATATTACAATGTAAATATTGTACATGTTCCTGCATAAAAAGACACAACCCTATATCCACCCCGCTATACGGAAAAGGGGTAATGTTTTGCCGTATTGGAATCATTTGCGATTGGAGTTCACGTCTTGAATATATTTAATCGTGAAATAAAAACTACATTCTAAAGAATACCCGACTTGAAATAAAATATATATAAACTGTTATAAAGTAGTCCCATGTTGGTCCGGAACTTAAAAATAATGTGCCAAACGCGTTCCTCATCTAGCATGCCGTGAAAGGAGACTAATGGTTAGTTTTGTGTGTGTGATTGTGTAGGCGACGAGCTAGTCACTTATTACTACTTTTCCTCAGTTTCCATCTAACCCAGCCCAGTTTTCTTTTTTGGCTGAATGTGGTTTAACGCGCTAGCTGTCGCTTTCGGGAATTGCGGGTGAATGTAGCACAATCATAAAATTACTACTAATGTAAATTAAAATAAATGGAAAACGGGGGACAGTGTTGATTAAAATCCGATCATCCATCCATGACGTCATCGCAGCGAGGGTAGCTTTACAATTAAACGTTTATTGCACCCTGTCTTAATGTGTTACACGAGTTTTAAACTTCTGTCGAGTCAGCTGTTTGAGCAACTACTTTAAATGTTCTTGCCGGCAAAGGTTAATCAAGACGGTCACCCATCCTAGCTCTAATGGCGTAGTACTTTTAATTGCAATGTTTGTCGTAATCTAATGTGAAAATACACGGCCCCCTAATACATGCTTTTCGCCCCCCATGAACATATGCCGAATATTCTGAACTGATCTGATTATGGTGCGGAGAATTCGCGTCATTTCTCCCACCGTGTATGTAAGTGACGTCGACCATCCACAACTCTCCCCCACCCACCACACCGCAGAGCGACCGAAAACAAATATTTTACGCATCCGCAATCATACATTGCCGCCCCTAATTAAATATTAGAGGTCATCTCATCCCCCCGTTGGTGGCGGTCGGAAAATCACGAATTATATCTAATGACAAAACAATATCGATCGAACAACTATTTGCGGTAGAATCCGTCTGGCCAATTGCAAGAACGTTGAAGTACAGCCAGATTATAAGGTACTAGGTACTGGTCTTTGATATTGCGACGCACTTCCCGACAAACATCTTATCGTGTTTTCTGAGAAGAGAAATCCATTACGCTATCAAAAGCCAGAAGGGCTTTTGGTCTTGAGTGAATTTTTCTGAATGCAGTGATTAAGTAGACACTAGAACTAGTGACAATAGACTTCTCTTTGATATGAAGCGGTGTTAACGAAAGGTCAAGATTATCGTTATCAAATACCACCAAAGACGTTATTTTACAGAGATTTAAATTGCAGCAAAATGTATATCTCACCGAATAACTATGTTATGATATGGTATAAAAAAACATCCAGATAGTAATCTTTAAAAAAAATCTACACCATTCCAAAAGCTGAGAAAGATGGAGTAACTACTCTCTCTGAGCTGAACTCACCAATTTATAACGACTACGTTCTAGTGAAAGCATCTCGGACTAACATATCACATCTTGACGAGTCACAGAACCGCAAACCTCAACACAAACTTAATGGAATCGATTCGGACACAGTTCCAAATGAAGCGTAAAATTTTTAATTCGACACGTCACGTTAAGGCCACGCACTTCTAGAATTCCTTTGCCTTGCAGACATTAAGATATACCCACTTGATTAGATTCGGTATCTGTATACAGGTCTGAGCCAATATGCTGAATAACAATTAAATGAAGCATAATCAAGATCCCTGGCCTTTGTACAATTAAATTATAATAATTAATAATAAATGCATCACATTAATTGGTCTGACTCCGTGCTAAGTAGTAAGTAGCTTAAGCACTTGTGTTACGGATATTAGATTCAACAGTGGTACTACAAATATAAACTTAAATATCAGATATGAACACCCAGAAACAGAACAAACACAAGTATTCATCACACGAATGTTTGCCCTGGGTGGGGATCGAACCCACAACTCTTGGCGCATAAGGCAGGGTCACTACCAAAGGCGCCATCGAGCCATCTCATCATTATTATTATTAGTAGCTCAAAAGGACCCCTAAATTAGACATAGTAAACTCAACCCTAAAATTATATAATTAACGATAAGATAATTACAGTAACGATATATTAATAGTATTTTTGGGGCCTACCAACAAGACCAACAAATGGACAGTCAAAATCATTCTAACCTGCAGTAGGACGTAGTATAGATAGATGACCAATTAGCTTCAAACTCGGAAATTTTTATGTAAGATTGATAAATAGGTAGTCTGTTTCTTCCAAATGATGTTAAAATTTTTCAACAGTCCAGAAGAAGCCGTTTACAACAAACTTAATATACTAAAGTCGATTGAATCAAGATACATGGACGTCCCGACGTCTAACCTAAACAGGATCAAGTCCACTTATCTCGCTCTCCGTGTCAGACGTGTCGCCACGACTTGTGTCCATTGCGGCGCCCATTGTGAGGGACACGAGCTTTGTGCAAGATTGCCAGTTGGCGTCATTGTGGGCGCTACGCTTCAGCAAGGGCGGGATCGAGATATTCTTGTCGCTATTATACGATTGATTGCTGGCTTGGAATTGATTCGGCTTTCAGCGTGGCTCCTGAACCAGCCAAAGCTGAGCGTAACCTAGAAACGGATGATTTATTCACAAAACATGGCGATATTGCCATGTTGAGGCGTTAGTGGTGAATGCTAAGGGCCGTTATGGTTGCAGGCAAGATTTTACATATGAGTGACAAATAAGTCAGTCGAGTGAGGTGTGTGAGCACCGTGTTTCATGGCGCTTGGTTCTCTCTGCCTACCCGGGAATGAAGTTAGTTTTTTATGTATACCTACTAACGCTCTTATTTTAAGTACAAACGTAGTAATAAATAAATGCGGGTCTGTTAAGTTCCCGCCTAAACCAATTAACCGTTGCAATGTTAAGAAATTTGGTGGTTACGTAAAAATTTTAACCCCAATAAAACATAGTACACTTTTATTCGGACGGATTCTTGGTAACAGTTGTAATTCTTATCATCATCGAATTCCCATCCAGTAACTGGAATGCACAGAAACGTCATTAAAATTAAAATGGGTCAATTAAAGAAAATTCTATAGTTTACAGCTATTAGTAAATTGGATACGTTTAGCAAAAAAGTTAATAAATACAAGACTGATTGTATTAATTCACAATTACTGTTCTCGCATTAATAATGTTCAAGAGACAGTAAAAAAGTCGATCTCCTAATAATGTGTAAAGTGATGATTAGCGTTGGTTCCGTATCGTTTTCATGACTTTTTTTTTATTCTATATTTATGTACATATGTATGTTACTAGTCTCTTGTTGGAAAATCCTACCAACGTTTAAGTGATAAAATATTTCTTTAAAAATAACGAACGTCCTTTTAAAAGAAAATTTACAAAACAAATAGGTACATTTCCCTACTTTTTGTTCCAAAAATAACCTAAGCCAGTAATCGATTAGGTTAAGCCGAATAATGGGTAGATCAAGGTTTTTAAATATAACGGACAGATTATTTTTATCTTAACAATTTGAGATTCCAAATCCGTTAAGCTATTATTAGCCGATATGAACTAATTAACATTTTGCTGCCTAAAGTGCTACGTCTTTTCCATATTTTCTTATTTAACGCATGCAGTATATTGGCAAACTAAATCAGCGTTAAAAATATTTTAAAGCTACAAAATTTTTACTGAGATTCCCAATAATAATGGGGTATTTAACGCAAAAAAAATTTTTTAGTCCGTAAGTTACATATTAAAATATATTGCATACGTATTTTTTGCTTTATCTGATACTCAAAAAACTTCAAAGGTCAGAAACTTAGCGCTTTAGGTACCTACGTCATATGGACGGTAAATTTTAACACACCTCACGTCACGCGGTACTTTAACGCGCTGTATCTTCATCATTTTTGGTTGCTGAAGAAAATAAAAAAATATTTAAGCAATATTTTTTTCGTAATGTTAATAGTCGACTATAAAAAAATGTTGAGAAAAATAGCATATTCTACCAGTTTTATCTACCGCATGAGTCAAATCCATAATTTGTAATTCAGTATAAACTATCTCAATGTAATGTTGAACAAGCGTTCACTTAGAACAATCTGAAAACACTCAAGACTTAATATAGACTAACCGAATTTCGGCCACCATATCAACAACAACTGCAGTGTCTGCAAACAACGAAACGGTACCCTAAAAATGGCAATAAAACAGCAGTGTTTATCGTACCGCGAAGATGACGGACATGCCATTAAAAAGTAAGCGAGATTGATAAAAAGCCGCAACTATGTTCTTTAGTTCTGCATTGTATACTTAATGTTTTTCGCTTCTGTGCGTGGCCTAAACGATGCATTTATTGGTTGACTGTTAGCTCTACAACAATATCCGAAATAGGTTGTAACACAGTCGTCTCAGTTGGGTGAATGATACGGATGTCTAATAATGGTCTTTCAGACATATAATTACTAAATTACTAAAAGTATGTAGCAACTCTTATACCAGTTTAGTATAAATTGAGGTTGCGATCAACAAACCGACACAAATGTCAGCTGACGAAATAGATTTATTTTTTAATATAAAATTGTGGGATGTTTCTTTTTTCTGTGATGTTGAATCAGTACAATTATTTATTATGTATAATAGACGTACTTATTAGACGTTATGTGTATGTTGAGCGTATGATTAAAAACTTTATTTAAATTTCACAACTGACATTAAGCGATAATCGACCACCGGCTACCAAATCGTTTCATAAATAACGCTGCAAATCTTTTTAAAATCCAACACTTTTACCTGCCAGTAGCAATTTCGAAAAAAGGCGCACAACTACGTACCTACGTTCATATACGGCGAAGAGATTTCTTAAAAATAAAACGAGTGACCAGCCGTCCAGTATTCATAGCTGCGTCCGTCGCACTCGACGAGGCATCGATTTAGAAAATCTGTCGGGAAATAATCGAGTGTTCGTATCGAGTCGATGCGGAAATTACGCCATTCGGAACTTTAAAAGGTGTCGTCCGTGACAGACGGACGGATACAACTTTATTATGTCAAGCTGTATAACGATAAAGCGAGTTACTGCGAGCCGGGGCTTGTCTTTGAGTTGAGCGCCGCTAAATTTTTAGCGTCACACTTGTTGGTGCGGCGGTACTTCTTCTTTTTCTAAGTGGTAATCATTTTGCGAACAAACTATTATAAAACTAGTTAAACTGATCGTTTGCTTTTTATTTTTAGGCTCTGATTAGTCGCTTGTTAATTCAAGCAATGGATGTTTAACTAATATGCATTAGTCTGTATTTGCAGATGACAATAAGCGACCCTAAAGGGTCGCTGAATGTTCAATATTAAACAAGAGGAGATAACGTCTTCGCCAGATTTACAAGTAATACTTATAGGTTAATCTAGACTAAGTCGCTTTACAATTTGCCAGGGATAATTAGCCTTAAATGAAACATTAAATGAGAATCGTTCGAAGTATAATTCTAACTTATTAAATTACCACAGAACATACAAGTTCAAAATCGATATTAATCAGTCTGTTCACCAGAACTCTTCACTTACACGAAATAAATATTTTCCTAGAATCAATCTAGCTGTTATTTTCTATCAGTTCAGAAGCAGTATTTTTCTAATTTATATCCATAATCTACCGATCGTTCCGACTAATAAGGTGAATTAAACTGTCTTACTTCAATTTGCAGTACTGAAAATCGTTTAATGAATTTCGCGTGGTTAATTTCGCTGCGGCCCGTTTAGATACAGCAAATTGATACAAATGCTATTTTGAAATTTTCCCGTGAAATCAATTTTGGTCTGAATGGTCGCATTTGGTACTGTGGTGTCGTTCGCGCTGTGATACCGATAGGTCCCGTTCGATTCCCGGCCTGAATTACGAAAAGTATATTTATTCAAAAACCTCGATATCACAATTTATTTAGAGGCGATTTATTTTCTTCCCATTTCAATTTGTTAAGTTTGAATTATGTGACTGAATAAACATTAGACAAACGTCTATCTTTCACATAACATTTTAATAACATAATACCCATTTCCATACTCGTATGTAGCCTGATCACAAACTGTATGCGTGATTATCAATGCAAAAAAATATATAAAGAAACCTGCGCATCTCTATTTAATCAGTTATAAAATAATCTAATATTTAAAGTAATTTATCATATTACACTCTAATATTATAAAAAAATATTAAATTTAAAGTAAAATGTTGCATAACATATCTCTAGTCGAATATTTAAAGGTCTAAAGTTGAACCAATCGTATATGAACCAACATTCTACAGCAATCAAATTCAAAAAGCGAGCCAGAAAGGCCCACATGTGTAGTCGAGCCATCAAAACAAGTAAAGCGAACGAGTAATATTATCAGACAATTTGACTTATCTACACCAACTTGTATAATAGTTCGGCGGGTCGGGCGGTGGGCGGGTGGTGGAGGCACGGCCGATGTTAGATCGATTCCTATCGTGGATATTATTCTGTGGTAATTAGAATCAGCGTGCGAAGTACAACTTGTTATATAGCGATGGTATGCCGAGTACTAGCTGTGGATTGGCGCTCGAGCCGCGCTGAGTGATGGCCGGAGCCGTGTAGGAATGTTGGCTTGAGCGTTTCGTTCAGTGGGGCTGACTTGGCGCCCGCGAGTAAAGAAACTCGAGCGAAAGAAACTATTTGTTCAACTTTTGTTCTGTATTAGATTTGGGGAAAGTAAAGTTAACTGCTAAAGTGAATCAGATTGTTAACGGATAATGAGTGGGAATATCATTTAGTAGAAGGCGAATATTACATGTTTTTATTTACCGGTGTAAGAGATATTAAAATTGGGAATAATTAATTATGAAATAACAATAAAAATTGTGCGTTATTATTTTATTTTTAAAATGTGACGACGTTAACTTCAAACATATTGTAATTTCGTCTTTTTTATTAAAAAAAAAAAAAAACATTTAATTGTTATATATTTCCGTACCAAAGTGTCAAGACTATTTATAAGCTATCAGTATTAAATACACTCCTAAGCGATTGTTTAAACAGTAAAATGAAGTTATCCACCAAAAGACCCGAAATTGTTTGTCAATATATAGTCAAAAGTTCACAGGCGCGATTGCTAGTTGATTTAAGGCCTGTGGCTGATAGGCGAAGCCTTAGGCGTGGCTAGTAGGCGTCATAAATGTCCGGGACTAATAGACCCGACGCCTTTGTGTTTAACATTATCCTTTGTGGGGTAAACCGTGTTAACCGCGCGCACCTCTTCGGCGAATGACGTTTAGGGTTGAAATGTCAACGTGTTGATCGTTTAGCGGAGAGGAACGAACATCTTCGCGCTATTTGATGTATTGATGCTATATTCTTAGTGAAGAGTTAACATTAACAATATTGTGAAAATAGTTTGGTAAAATTATTAATTTGTTACTTATGGTTCAATTAATTCATCTATTTTGAACAATTTGGCAAATCAAAGAGTATTAACACGGACGATTGATACTCAATCTTTCTGCAATTATCAGTGACCGACAGCCAAAAGCTATACCAAATACTCGCAAATCAAATGTACTTATAAAAATACCTAAATTACGTCGTAAATAAATATCTGAATACTGAACCGCGTCCGATGAAACGCCCGTGCAAACGCAACGTCGTATTCTTACAAGAACATACTGGGCGGCCCTACCGCGCCGAGTACGACGTCATTACTTCATACTCCATCATTTACCCGCGCACTTATTTGGAACATGCTAAATTACGCACAATAATAAGACAAATTGTTCGTCAAAAACCTTAACCCGCGAGAACAAGGCCTTTAAAAACTAAAAGCCGCTCCCTACACCCCATTGGGGCAGTGTATCATATCACTGGCCATTTTCCGCTCAGTTATTCGGAAAAGAGGGGTATTACGTACAATAAGATAATTTCGAAACACGTTTCACAGTCCGTAGGTTTTGGTTAGGAACGGAAACTGTTGGTACTTGCGCCAAGATAACAATTGCCTTGTCGTTGCGTGAATATGAGGTAGGTAGGTACAGTCGTCATCGGAATATGAACGTTGCGAATTATTTCGTACTAGCCGTATCATTGGTTGGCGGATCCGCCATTGTTCTTTCGGAGTGTTATAGAGATTCTTACCGCGTCTTGTGGAATCCATCAATATTTTTCCGGTTTATTTTACTTATTAAATCAGACGATAAATTACAATTATTGCAATGGTGTTAAGGAATTTATATAGTTTTAGACTGTAATACAAAAGTAGGTAACTGTAATTTTTTATAATTTTTTTTTGACCTATCACAATCGGACAAGTGATTACATTAGAAACGGATGGACAGGCAAACAGAAATATTTTAGCTTTATAATATCAGTAAGGATTCTTGGTCCTGTTGTACGTGGCTAGTCGCTCAGCCGCTAGTAGACTAGTAATTTGAAACATTTTTTAACATCACATTTACGGGTGTTCCACCGCAACAATCGCTTGCATGCCGTGACACGGTACACTTATGTGATACCAAACGTACGGGTTTAGATAACATTTATTGCATTTATAGTTGATGTTATACTTATTGGGGGGAAGTTGTTTAACATTAATATAAAACAGACATACAAACTAGCTTTACTCCGTAATTTTGCTCGCATGTGTTAAGCTTTTGTTATTCCGATATCGAATTGTTTTCGGCGTGACTGCTGTACACTCGAAAGATTCAATTGGACGTTTGATGAAGATTTATTTTGGGCATAGGTATCCTAATTCGTTGCTAAGTCGTTAAGACTAAATCGTGCTTAAAACGTGCTATTACGCAGTGATAAGCTCGAACAGAATCTATAAAATAACGCGGTTTAGTTTTCTGTGTATTTCTTAATATCGAATATCGGCATTCGCAGAATAAATTACACGATAGGATTTAATTGCCATCAATAAAACAAAACAGACTTAGCAATTCATTGAAAGTAATATCAAAATGTATTTCCCTAGCGCCGAAGGTACCAAAGAGCTATAAAAATGAAATCTATGTCTGTCCAACTATCTCCTTGCGAGCTAACAACATATAAATTTCGTTAACATTTTAATTCCATTTGCCGCTAACATTTGTTTTATAAAATACGATTCTGTAGTCTATATTAGTTTCTTAAATAAGCTTGACGTTTTAAAACAGTTTCGCGGTAAGCGCCGGGTATCCGATGTATTAGTTCAGCCATATTAACATTACCCGATTATTTTAATGCCTATTACTAAATGTAACCACGAAGCATACATTCTGGTATATCGAAGTTCTGGACATAGCACCAGAAGTAACCAGAGATATCAAAAGTTCGGACGACCTACTAGTGCTTACGTATACTCTTTTTAAGAGCCACACGATGGTGTCATGTGGAATTTTCAGAGAGAGGATATACATAAAATTGTGTCAAAATGCAAGATATTGATGGGCACA
This sequence comes from Glyphodes perspectalis, assembly GCA_951394215.1. Lineage (NCBI taxonomy): Eukaryota > Metazoa > Arthropoda > Insecta > Lepidoptera > Crambidae > Glyphodes > Glyphodes perspectalis. The sequence continues at coordinate 20,153,334 of OX596199.1, forward strand.
ATATTATAGTCAGTAGACAAACAAAAATGTTCTCAGTTTTCGTGGCCATCCGCGGCATTACAACTCGCACAATTACATTAGCTTGTGTACTCTTTTTGTGTTTAAAAGTCAGTGAACTATTTTTTTTTTTTTATTCTATTCAATCTCGTATAGCCGACAAATACATTGGCAATTCTAACTTTCTTAACGAATCATAAATGTACAATATATCCTCATAATAAAAATCAAGCCTGCGTCACGCCTACGTCACTCCAATCATTGGAATCCAATGTCACTCTCAGTAGTCACAGTATGGGAGTAACATTTCGTATTTCTTGTGTACCATCCTTACATTTCCAGGCAATCAAGCTAATAAAATACGCACGTACATTAATTTATTTCAATTAAACAATGTCAATTACTCCCCTTCCGTGACTGGCTGTTTTAATAACAAATATAGTGGTTTTTCTTCGTATTGGCACGCAATATCTAAATGCTTTGTTTGTTGTTTTTTCTTTTTTACGCGCGTTTTTTCTCGTTTGCGAATTTATGAAAGTATCTTTAGTTTTAAAGTCTGGGATTAAAGAAATATATATTTATTAAAAGAACATTTATTTTTTCACAATTTCCATCTAACCCAGCCCATTGTCCCGTGTTGGTCTGGGACTTCAAAAGAATGTGCCAACTGTGTTTCTTACCTAGGATGTCGTAAAAGGCGACAAATGGTATATCGGGTTGTGTGTATGTGATTGTGTAGGCGATAGCTAGCCACTTGTACCAGCCACGGCGTAGAGCTAGCCACTTGTCACTACTTTTTCACAATTTTACATCTGACCCAGCCCGGTTTTATTTTTGGCTGAATGTGGTTAAGGGGGTTGCTGCCCCTTTGACTCTGTCTACCCCTTCGGGGATTATGGGCGTGATGTTATGTATGTATGTATGTAACATTTTAAAAGTCACAAAATAATATTTCATTTAAATTCTACAATATTATAGTCATTGTCGAAATACGCGGTAACAATATAATAAAACTGACAAGTTGGCGTGTCTGTCTGTATTATATTAGTGTAAAAATAATTGGGGATCATACCGTAGTCAGCATTACATAATTACATTTAAACTGTTTAAATGTGTACTTCATAAATACAACGATAACAGTATTCAAGGCGTCTACACACATTTTGAATACCTCACTGGTCTTACATGATCTTGGTCCTTGGAACAGGGATAAAACGCTGGAATAGATATAGGCATGGCGCTATTATGCCAAAGCTTTTAGCAGATCCATTTAATTTCCCCAGGCTAGAAGAGAATGAACTCCATGAAAAGAACGAGATGAAAGAAAAAGAAAGTGGAGGCATTAAATCAATTCTTACACTTTCATCTAATTAGGTAGTCTAAAAGTATCACGTTTATATGTACATTTAACAATGTATGCAGATAATATGCAATGCAATATGCAGATATTTGATTATACCTAAGCTGCCAAACTCTTTCTTCAACATGGCTCAATACACCGGACACACACACACACACACAACTACGCATCCACCCGAACATCGTCAAAAACGGCCATCCCAAAACTAAATGTGGGTTAAAAGCGGTCAATACCGCTAAACGGTACGCGCCCCGACAGGTCCAGATCGAATCCTCACACAGGCCTACACTGCGCAAAGACATTTTCCGTAGTGAAAATCTGAACGCTGCTCGCAATCAGTCGCCGGCGGGTACCCGGCAATTATTCAAAATACATCAGGCGATATTAGATAGGTGGGCGGGCGATGCGTTTTGCATTCCGAATCAACGGGACTTTGTGCAGGGCAACCCTGGGGAGACGGTTGTTTGCGCGTCACCGGCAGAACGGGAGTCCGGCCTTTTGCCGAACTGTCCGCGTTACGTATTGCGTAATCGCGAGGAAGCATGCTTGAATTTGTACTCGGACCCCCATTATTGCGGGACCACCATTCAGAACTGGAATGCGCCGCCCAAATTGGTTTCACATTTGTGCGTACTGAAGGTGACGCTCACGTGTGAAGCGGCTGCGCCAGAATAACGGAACGACCTTTGTCGGAAGAGGGAATTCCTCGTTTGTCAATTTGACAAGTCAATTGTCAATAAAAATTTTGTCAATTAACAATTTATTATTTAAGTTGACAAATTGACAAATACATATCAAAGTTTGTCCCTTAACAATTTATTTGACAATTATTTCTTAAAGTTCACCTAATCTAATAAAACTTTACCCGTATTCGTGGAGAAAGTAGCTATTCCAATTTACGCATAATTACTTTAGAAAGCGATTAATATTGAATAATCACCTTTGCATGTTGCGAGGAAAGACGCCGCGCATGCATATACCAACATACCGATAAAAGAGTCGCGAGGGAATCACGCACAGACAGACTGCTCCATTTTTGTGTTCTTTTTTATATCCGCGTCATCCCAACGTTTGTGTCGATAGATGTCACAATAGATCGTTGTAAGATTTAATAGTAATCAATAAGATATTTAATGTTTAACGTCTAATTAATTAACGCACTAAAGTAAATCCTGACACAAGAAGTAAGACAAAGACATTTAAATATCTAGTTCATTCATAGCAAATTATTTTCTACACTCCCATACGCAACTAACTTTTTTTTATCACGAAAGGTTGCAAACAACCCTACGACTATAGAAGGATGTGAATGCCAATCTCCTATGTCACTCAATCAGTAAATGGCATCCGTATTGATTTCTTACAATTGCCATGTACCGGTAAATTGTCATTTCCTAATTAATGAACAAAGAGGTTCCCGATATGCATCAAAGAGTATGAACCCTCAATATTACATTAGCCGCTAAAAAAGGGTCCACTTCGCGGCGACTGTAATGAAAATGAAATACCGAAAGTAGCCGAGTGCTATTTCGACACACGCTAAAATACTTTGAAAACGATATAAAGACTTCAAAGGAACCTTTTACGGTCTAATTAAGTGATCGAAAATGCATTGTCCACTAGGTACGACTTAATCAACTTTGAATGTCCTTTCAGCGCAACGGCGGGCCGTCGCGACGCCAACTTCCTCCGTTAATTTAGGCCCCAAATAAGTAAGTAGCCTATTAGAATATGAATGATCACTGGCGAAATGTTTGATTTAAGTTTAGGCCTGCGTTGCTTACATTAGTATTCCCTTTGCGCAGTTTGTACCGGAGCCGCGCATTATTTGTATACACTAAGCATGAAATGTTGCCAAGCAAACGTGTACTATTTGCGTGGGGTTTAGAAAGCAGGCGCGGGGGTAGGCCGCCCCCTGGGGCCCGCTCGGCCCCACCAGCGCCCCCCCAGCCCCCATGCGTGCACGAACGAGAAATACCCGCATCACCCACTTTGAGGTTTCAATATTCCATGGCGAAATGCACTCGGCTGCAGAATTTTTGGTCGGCGCGGGCGGGGCGTCTTCCAACGCTCTCTTGACAAAAACTATCTTAAACGTACCCCGTTCTCGTATGAGCTTTGTGCGCGTCTCATTTTACGTTTTGAACGGGCCGGTGAAATTCGATCAAGTGACCGCTTAGAATCCCGACGAAATATGTGCACTTAGGGATCGCGGGGGCAAATTTGTGCAGTGACGTTCCAAAGGGGAAATATTTTAGGAATATGTACTCACGTATACATGTCCAGATACTCGTACACGCTTGTCGGTACTTCCTTTTTGGTCTGGCGCCCATTCGATTACAGCGCGTAGATATCGCATCTTCCTTTCAAAACACCAGCGCTGTTGGGGTGATTTTTTAACTTTTCAATCGACGCGTTTAGCTGGGGCCAACTTTCTAATTAATTAAATTGTCTGATGTAATTTAACTTCTAGGAGATTTTTTTTAATTTTACTTTTTATGTCACGTTTAAATGCTTGATAAAAATTTAAAATTTATGATAAAGTAGATGTTTGATATTAATTTAATGTAATTACAGTTTATATATTATAGGACAAGTTCGAGCAATGACCTCAGGTCCGTCATTAAGTATTGATTTGTATCACTCACTCTTCACTGGTATTCGTTGTTTGAGTTTTATATTTCGAATAAATTATTTAAGTAGCTTCAACGATAATGAGTAACGATTACTTCTATCACAAGAATACTTTTTAATTAAACATTTCTAATAAATGTTGTCGGTTGTATCAAATACAGGTGTATTTTTATTGGTAAAAAAGATTCTAAATTTTTCCGCAAAAAGAATTTATTTGATAAAGGCGAATATGGATAGTATGAAAATAAGCTTTTCATGATTTGTACTTTACTCCGGATGGGTTGCACTCTTTGTCCTGTAACATTTCGTGATTCGTGGTAACATTTTTGAATATTTATTTGATTCTTCTTTTAAATATAACCAAAACATTTTTCATAAATACCTACGCATATTCGTGTATACAGTCTACAATACGTGCACATATATATACAACTCAGTAATTAGTTAGTTAACATATCTATTATCCGACAATAATGGGATTGATGGACATATTAGCGCGTGTACTTCTGGTTCGATGGGTCTGGCGTGAAGTCTGCCGCCCATGCCGGTGAGCCATGGGGTCGGCGACACTGTGCCAGATAGCTACCAGTAGTGGCTATTACCATAGATAATTATACAATTTTTTGTATATGTTATGTTAAAATAACATGCTTATGAAAACAAAAATTAAACTTTCATTGACAGACAGCTGGTGTTATAATGTAGTAAATTAAATTATTTTTATTTCGGATAAATAAGTTAGAACCGCGCATATTTTTTAATTCAAATTGTTAAATTTTAATTTGCTAATGATGGCTAGTGTACCCTGAACATTTCCTATAGGCTAATTGCATACAGATAATTTCCGTATCAAATTTCATCCAAATCTATCCAAACATTCGAATTTATAATATATAGCATAGTAAGACTAAGCTTAGACTTTTCCACCGAACCCAAAGGAACGTCCCATTCTTATTCAATTTAACCAAGATCCTGAATTAAGCGTAGTGATGGTCAACTCGAGTTGAGTTAAGCTTAACTCGAATCAACTCGAGTGAGTTCTATTTGGGTGACCAGTTTACTTTGTTCCATTTTAATTACATTAACCACGGACTTTCGTAGTCCCGTCAGGATGTACTTTAAAAATAATCTACTTGCCTATTACTACAAAATTTAGACATTTGCTAAAAATCATCATGTGAAATTCACACAACTCGAGTTCTACTCGAGTTGCGTGAATTTCAACTCGAGTTAACTCGAGACACGTTTATATCGAGTTGGCCCATCACAAATTAAGCGGGTCTAGTTATACATGTTTCCTAACACTTGATATAAGATAGATATCTCTCCGTACATTTGTTTGTCGCCTTTAGTAATACAACAAAGTAACTATTAGTATAGTAATATCGCTTATCTTTCCCTGTGGCGCCGCCCGCATCCTGTGAAGCGACTCGCAGTTATCGATATTAATTTAATTACGGAACGCGTCCCGCTTCACCACCCAATGCATGGTCATGCCGGAACTACTGGCCAGGAACCTACTAGCATCATGGTTACCCTACTGGCCATCTGATATCAAGTAACAGTGATGCAATGAGATGGTGATTCTTATGGTGCCGTACACACAAGGACTTTATATAGTTCTGCCGGGATATAGATATCATATTTGGTATCAGGGGCTGTCAGGCTGCGGGATCTATCTAGTGACATACATACAAATGATTAAACTTTCACACAATAAATAAATATTTATATCTTGAGACAACTAAAATTTCCTTATACAACGTACAATAAAGATACCTATTATATTATTTCTTCGACTCTAGTATTGCGGGCGTGATGGTATGATATGTTGGTATTGTATTTTCGTTTGTTAGAATAGTTTAAGATACTCATTATTCACTAATCCTATGAATATGAACAGGTATCGTTGTCAATCAATAGTATTTTATTTAAAAAACAGAAACTACACAACGAACCCCGTACATCCAAAAAAAGAAAATACCAACACAATCGCTCCAATTTAATTTCGTAGCATTTTAAAGTGACGCACAACAGTTAAGCGAATTAATATTGAATGTTTAATGTAATGGGCTGGGATAAGCGAGTGTGTCAAAATGTATATTTATTAACACCCCTATATAAAAGGTGATAAGGTCCGTTATTCGTTATCCGGACACCGATGAGTATGCGAAGGGCTTACGGAGTGTAGACTACTTGCTGTGTTGTAGAGTGGAGTATGTTAGGCCTGTGTTCCATTAACGCCATCGACTACTTAGCTACGGGATTATTCTGGCGCGGTTAACATGGAGTCATGGTTTAATGGCAAGGGTGCAAGCCTCATGAGATGTCGAATCAAACTACGCGATTTTCCAATTCTAATTCTGTTGGAAGAATTGAAAAAATCTTTAGGCATTCTTCTCGGCCGTCAATGACGCTGGCACATTGAAATAACTATGGAACTGTAAGTACAATTAAGGTGAAAAATATCAGTATATAGTCATTTTAATGTTATGTCCAGCATTCCAATGGATATCGGATGTAGGAATCTAGGCCTTCTAGAGGGTCCAAGGGAAATGGTTTTTAAAACACGTACACTCAGATGCACAAGGGCGGCTAAACGACTTATATTTAATTATTTAGAGTCACAAATCACAATGGAATTACAACATAGACGTATTAAAAAACTAAGTAAATATCATGAAACCTTTTTTAATTTAAAAATAATGTGCCACCTATGTTCCTTGCCTAGTATAATATGTAATTTTACTCTTTCACCATCATGGAACACTATGCAGCAATATGGAATGTTGCGCTTGACTTCACAATCTAAAAAGCAATTCAAAAAACTTGAACGCATCTCTAGCTCTTGATATGCGTATGTCACTCCTCTATATTCACTATGGTTTTTTGTGCCAAAATGACTTCACGTTGTTCCGATATTTTTGTATAAAATACTAAATTTATGATGTTTTGGCATCAATTAAGTGTATCTTATTTCAGGAAATGGAAATTCAAGTGAATATTTAAAAAAGTTCATGTGAAAATTACAAGTTTGTATGGTTTATTTCTAAAAATCGTGTTGTGTTGACATTCAGGTATGTTTTCTTTTCAAGATCATTGAAATACACCGTAAACAAACCATAATTTTAACAAATCTTATATTTTTCTTTATAATGAATCTGAAAGCCGCGTTTTTAATATTTAATTGAGGTTATAAAAACCTAAAAGTAAATAAATACAACCTAACCATAATGCGTCGATATCCGGCGACTGAACCGGCGTTTGATTTATGCTATAACATGATTTGACCGGATATAGTTGCTTTCTTTTTGTCTTTGAACGAAGTTTTTTATCTACGACAAATTCATTCTTCAAAAATAGTTCGTTATTTTTCTTTGCTCTACAATATTTCAATGCACCGGTGAATTTCGCAAAATCTTATATTGTGACTTAAAGTAATCATTACAAAAATGAAGCGACATCGTGACGATGAATACATACAAAAAAAGATAAGAAAATTAGAAAAGAAACTGTCTAAACAAAAAGAAAAGCTAACTGCTACCAAGAACCCCTCAGTTCAATGTAGTGAAGATGAAGCTTTATTACAAGTTGATGGAACGCCGACACTACCTGCCATGGAACAGGATATCACCCTGGAAGCTGGAACATCAACAAAAGAAACAACTGAAAATGAACTTGAATTCAATGCTGAACCAGGTTCGTACTCAATTTATAATGGTGAGGTTCAAAGATATTTAAGAGTTGTCACTAGAGGACAAACAGAACCTTTAGTCTTTCTATGACATAGGTAATCATTATGATTTACCTTAATTCACCATAATAAAGATTTGGGTCCAAAAGTTATTTAGAGCTGTCACGGGAGGGCAGACGGAGACCCATGCCTACTAATAAGTAAGGCTTGAACATTTGTTTTATTCCATTAATGGGATATTTAAATATGATCTTAATTCCTAAGGAGTTAATTGTTTGTTTTACACAACCTTACAGAGACACCACAGTTGGAAGAGATCCTTCCAGAAGAATTTTTGCTGGCACTAGGAGAAGAAGGTAAAGTAGATGAAGAACTCTAAATTGCTTCAGAAATATCCTACACCTGCTAACTTTCCATTGGCTAATGCCCCTAAATTAAATTCTGAAATGATAGCAGCAGTTTCTGAAACAGTTATAAAACGAGACAAGAAGTTCGAATACAGACAGAATTTAACAGGTAGAGTGCTATCATGCCTAGGAGGAATGCTGACTGACATCATGAAAGGCAATCTCAATAGCTTAAAACTGATTGAAGGCTTAAACGATGCTGCAAAAATTCTATGCAACATGAACCATTATGAGTCTCTGACAAGAAGACACTTCATACTGACTTCGGTTCAAAGCAGTGTAAAACAGGCAATCGCTGATGTTCCAGCTGACACCTTCCTCTTCGGAGAGAATTTTGGTGAACATCTAAGGTTGGCAAAAGCTGTAGAAAGATCTGGATCTACAATTAAACAACCTCAAAAGAAGCTAAACTTTAGGCACCAACCCTCCACAAGTAAAAATTTAAACTGGAAAAGCCCGTCTCAAAGACCACCAGTAAAGAACTACAACTTCAGGGGCGGGCCGAAGAACCATCAACAAATGAAGAGATCATACAAGCCACAGCAGGCGAAGCCACCACGCCGGCATTGAATGAGGTACATGCTGGACGATTAAGTAAATTCTTTCATAAATGGCAGTTACTCACAAATGATAGAGTAATTTTATCGTGGGTTATGGCCTATAATATTCCATTTATTGATCACATACCTTCTAGGTGTGAACTTGAATCTAAAAGACAATGGTCTGACAAAGACCTTATCAACTTAAAATTAGAAATTACTAAATTACTGCAACTAGGTGCTATTTCTGAGTGCTACTACCAGAAAAATCAATATCTTTCACCAATTTTTCTAATACCAAAACCTAATGGCACATTCAGATTCATTTTAAATTTAAAAAGTCTGAATAAATTTATAGAAACTCAACATTTCAAATTAGAGGATATACGCACTGTTTGCAAACTACTAAGTCCTAATTGTTTTATGTCAACTATTGATTTAAAAGAAGCCTATTTTTCAGTAAAAGTGTCAAAAAATAGTAGGAAGTTTTTAAGATTTACATTCGATGGGAAAATCTATGAATTTAATTCCCTTCCATACGGACTTAGTACAGCACCCTATGTATTTACCAAAATCTTGAAACCTGTTGTATCATATTTAAGAAAACAAAACATTATTATATCTATTTATCTTGATGATATTATTTGTATAAGCCAAGACTATGATTCCTGTTTTAGGGATGTACAAACAATATGTGATTTATTAGAATCATTAGGATTCATTATAAACCGAGAAAAAAGTTGCCTCACACCAAAAACATGTTGTAAATACTTAGGATTCATTCTAAATTCTGAAAATATGACAGTATCTCTACCATCACAAAAAGTCGATGGTATAAAAAAGAACTTACAGTTAATAAAAGTGAAGAGCAAGTGTAAAATAAGAGAGTTTGCTCAACTCATAGGACTTTTAAATTCTGCCTGCCCTGGTGTAAAATATGGTATTTTGTACACAAAATTATTAGAACGAGAAAGATTTTTAGCTCTTCAAACACATAAAGATAATTATGATGCAATAATGAAAATCCCAAATATGTTACATTCAGAATTAGATTGGTGGCTTAGTAAATTAGGTAATTCAGATAATCCTATTGGACATCAAAATTATATCATGGAATTATTCACAGATGCATCTCCGTCAGGTTGGGGTGCAGTCAACAAAAATGAAAAGTTATCAGGAATTTGGACTGTAGATGAACAAAAATGCCATATAAATTATTTGGAATTAAAAGCAGCCTATTTTGGATTGAAATGCCTGGCTTGTAATCTCAAAAATTGTGAAATACTTATCAGAATCGATAATACCACTGCAATTTCATACATTAACAGAATGGGGGGGGGTACAATATCCACATCTTAACAGTATTACACGTGATATCTGGCAGTGGTGTGAATCTAGAAATATTTTTCTGTTTGCATCCTACATTAATACTAAAGATAACAAAGAAGCTGATTATGAATCTAGGAAATCTGACACAGAATGGGAACTATCTAACTCTGCTTTTCGAGAGATAATAATACAGTTTGGAAAACCTGATATAGACTTATTTGCATCACGTTCCAATAGTAAATGTGAAACATTTGTTAGCTGGAAAAAGGACCCTGATGCATTGGCTGTTGATGCATTCACCATAAAATGGTCAAATTATAATTTTTACGCCTTTCCACCATTTAGTTTGATATTGAGAGTTTTACATAAAATTAAAAATGACCAAGCTACAGGCATATTAGTTGTCCCATATTGGACAACACAACCGTGGTTCCCACTATTTTCATCACTTTTAATTGCAGAACCAATAATATTCAAACCTAATAAAACACTACTATCGTCCCATTCCAGGGAACACCATCCACTTCATCGAACCTTTACCCTGGCTGCAGGGCTGCTTTCTGCGAAGCCCTAGTAAGAAGAGGAGTCCCACAGTCTTCCCTTGATATTATGATAGCTTCATTGTCAAGAAATACAATCAAACAATATAATACGGGTCTACGTCTCTGGTGGGATTTTTGCAAAACTCAGAACTTAGACCCATACATAGGTTCCGTTCCTACTATTATAATTTTTTTAACTAATCGTTTTAATGCTGGTGCTTCCTATGGTACCTTAAATACCATTAGATCAGCCTTGTCCTTATTAATAGACCCAAAAATAGGTTCAGACGATAGACTGAAAAGATTCTTAAAGGAGTGTTTAAAATTAAACCCACTAGACCAAAGTATAATACAACATGGGACCCAGGTATTGTTCTAAATTTATTATCAACCTGGTACCCCAATGATACAATAGGAATTGAAAAACTAACCCGAAAACTTGTGACATTACTTGCTCTTACAACAGGACACAGAATTCAAACCTTAGCAGTCATAAAAATCGATAACATAATTCACAATAATGTAGGAATTACAATTAATATAACAGATATTATAAAAACTTCAAGACATGGAGCTGAACAACCCATCCTTAATTTACCTTATTATAATCAAAAACCAGAAATCTGTCCAGTTAGATGCATCTTTTCTTATACTAATTTAACCAAGAATTATAGATGCAATACAAAAGAATTAATACTTACCTTTAAAAAACCCTATAAAAAAGCGACTACCCAAAGTATAGGTAGGTGGATAAAATCCACTCTTAAAGAGGCTGGTATTGATACAGACATTTTCTCTTCACACAGCACACGTCACGCCTCTACCTCAGCCGCGCTGAGAGCTGGTATGACGGTAGACTCTAAGGAAATGTGCTGGGTGGAGTCAAAATTCAGCAATATTTGCTCAGTATTATAATAGACCCTTGTTACAAACAAGCAATTTAAGTAATGTTATTTTAGATGGCTCTTAAAGTACCCTAATTTTGTTGATTGTTAATTGTCAAATTATTAAGTTAACTGTTATGTTTAGAAGATTTTTTTTTTGGTTATTTTTGGATATCCCTTCATGAATAAAAATGTTAATTCGACTTTTAAGTACGCATAACATGGTTTTATTTCAAAGGTTCACTCACAACCTTGACTTTGAACATCTGCATAGTGTTCCATGATGGTGAAAGAGTAAAATTGTTAAATTAAACGAACTTACCAAGTGAAGTTCTATTTCAATTTTACGAATTTCACCATCATGGAACAACCCCCCCAGACCCGTATAAAACAATTTTGGTCTGTCCCCTTTTTATTTAATTATAGGTTGTTCGTGGTGTACTCTAAACTGTTAGTGAATATAGAGGAGTGACATACGCATATCAAGAGCTAGAGATGCGTTCAAGTTTTTTGAATTGTTTTTTAGATTGTGAAGTCAAGCGCAACATTCCATATTGCTGCATAGTGTTCCATGATGGTGAAATTCGTAAAATTGAAATAGAACTTCACTTGGTAAGTTCGTTTAATTTAACAATTATAGGCAGGAATAATGTTATATTTTAGTATTTGGTTTGTTAAGGCAACGACCTAGCCATTGTCTCGATCTTTTGCAATTTTCCATCAATCCCAACTAATTTATTTTGGCTTAAATCTTAATAAAGTAATTCCTTTAACTACTTAAAGGAGCTACTTGGATTCTGCATACCCCATCGTGGATTCATCATCTCATCTTCCTAGCGTTATGTCCCGTGCTTAGACGGGGTCCGCTTAGACCATGATCCAGGATATAGCGAGTCTGGTAATTACATTGAAGCGACTGCCGATCTGACCTTCGTAACCCTAAGATAGGAACCCAGACAATTTTTGGATCATGGTTACAAATTCAAAATTGTTTGAATTTGCAGGTTTCATCACGATGTTTTCCCTCACCGTTGAGCTAGAGGTATAAATATGTACATAGATTTGAAAAATCTAGAGGTACATGCCCGGGTTTGAACCCGCACTCCTCGGTTAAGAAGTGCGTGTCCTTACCATTGAGCTACCACCGCTCAAATATACCCCATCGTTTATTGCGGGCGTAATAATATTCACGTAAGAAGTAGTCAACGTTTAAGTATTATCGAGTTATTCAAGGCTCACTCCGCTATTGACACCTACGGTTAGATATGGGACAATATACTCTACCGACAAAACAAATGGGCTAGGAGGAATATCGCCAGTTACTATGAATATCATTACGGAACCCGTTCCGCCGCATAGTTACTCAGTTGATCTAGTTATCGCTGTTGGTACTTAGATATATAGTAACTAGGTGTCTAGTAACGGTTCTTTTAAATATTTTTACTGTTGTCTTGGCATCATAGTCTACTGCGCTAATATCAGCGTGACGTCATTAAAGGCATTGCGTTAGTCAACAACAACTGTGTTTCTGATCATAATGTACTGCATATTTTGATAAAGAATTAACGTATATATATATATATATATATATATATTTTAATACCCAAATATATGACTCGAATGTAGGCGTCTATTCATTTTAATAATAATTTAGAAGGCCGATTTTTGTATAGCTTCGTAGGACCGCAGACCCGTGTATTTGATATTAATTATGACTTGATACCCGTGATCCTGAGAAAAAGGGTTTTCACCGACACAGACTGCGAAATAAGGGTTTCGTTTACATTAAGTCTCCAAAAGCATTTGACAAAGTAGAGTTTTAGAAATACATTGATACGTGATTCTAATGGATATTATATTTACTTCTACAATAATCGCATCACTTTTCTAGCATGAATGGGACATAATCTATCCATCCTAGTCGGTGACAGTTTGTACCACGATCCTATTTTGGCTGAATGTGGCTAAAGGGGCCAGCTGTCCCTTTGACTCTGCCTACCCCTTCGGGGATTATGGGCGTTATGTTATGTATGTATGTATGTATGTACGTCCATAGTTGTGGTGGACTCCTCGTGATTTGTTATCCCCACCACCGAGCTAGGGATAGCGCTTTAGGATATCTAGAGGCAAGTGCAGGCTTGACCTTAGATCAGTCGCATACAAGGTACGACTTCTGACCATTGAACTATGAGAAATATGATAGAATCATATTTCTGTACTTACGTGTACTGTAAGTGACCGAAGCCGGGCAGACTAATATTTCACTTGTTAATATAAAAATATCACTTCCTTCCCTGGCATTCATTAGTGCTGATGATAAATACGCCGCGCCCAGCTCTAACGCTTTTAATTTCCCTTAATTACATTATTACACGACCTTTATTCTTCGGCAATGTTATTTTCAACAATTAAAATAACACAATAGGGCAATAAATGTTTACGACTCTTATATTTAAATGAATAAAAAACGCATTTATAGAAACTTAATCTCGAAGCAGTAAAATCTTTTGTTATAGGAAAACCATGACAACACGTGTAATCTGTATTTCTTATAGTTCGTATTAAAAAGCTAATGTTTATTATATTAAATGGTTGTTTTAAATTAAATATAATTATACAAGCACTTAGAAAAACTCTTTAAATTATTAACATAGCAAAGACCTAACTTAATTATGTATAATCTTAATATATATAAATTACGTGTCACGTTGTTTGTCCGCAAAATACTCCGAAACTACTTAACCGATTTTAATCTTTGCACACCGTGTGCAATTTGATCCAAATTGAAAGATAGGATAGCTTACATCTCAATTTATTTAACCCGATTATGTGTCATTGACTGTTAGGCGGAACGAAGTTCGCCGGGGCAGCTTGTAGTATATAGATAAAATGCAAATATAGTCTATACTATCTTTTGTTTAATACATATACTTATATTACAAGTGATGAGTAGCTTTTTTATTAAGTCCTTCCATTATTCGGCTTCAGAATTAAGCTCAATGAATGTGTCCGAATGTATTACAACTTAGCGATTCAGGCGATTAACAGCGCACACTTTAAAACACGTAGCGTTTACACATGATTTTTGAATACGACAGACATTTCAATTGACTACATCTTTCAACTGTTTTATTGTATGGTTCCAAACTAACTAAGTTACAGAATAAGCCCATGTCTTTATGCGTAAGTGCAGATCCTGTAAGATTTAAAACTTACCTTGACATATAGACTTTGATATATACTCGTACTTATTGGTATTCTTAAATCTAAATCTATGGAAGAAGACGTGCGGTTAGTTATCAAAATTTTAATTCCATAACCATGTCCGTTAAATTGTCAACCCCTTTAAAGCTAGTTATTAATTCTACGAATGCAATCACGGAATGGGTGCTGATGAGCGAAGTACCAACGCGCGAATCCCCACATTTGCATCTGAAAGCCGATTACAACACGCGTCTGACCCCAAATCAAATCGAATGAACGCATCCACCTAACTCTTAAGCCCGGCAATGCAATCGGAATGCCGCTTGCACTGCACTTGTCAATCAACACTGCCATCATCTTCCTAGCGTTATGGCCCGTACTTAGACGGAGTCCGATTAGACAATGATCGAGGATTTAGTGAGTATAGTAATTACGTACATTAAACTTTATTATGTATTGACTGGCCCGTTGATCGAGTGGTCAGAGACCTTGACCACGAAACCAAGGATCGCGGGTTCGAGTCCCGCTTGGGGCAAATGTTTCGTGTGATGAACATGGACATGTTTACTTTAGTCATGGATGTTTATAACCGTATTTAAATATGTCTATCCATTCACCAAGTATCCATAGCAACAAGCTTATACTTAGTTTGGGACTAGGGAATTGGTGTGTCAGCCTGGAGAATTTATTTATTATTTATTTATTAAAGCGACTGTTTTCACTCACCGCCGAGATTGAGCCCTCAATGCGTGCAAAGATTTGAACAATCTAGAGGTTAGAATTTTCGCGCCTCAGATATGAGAGGTCCTGACCATTGATTTACTACCGTTAAATAGTCAATACTACCACTGTTATAAATAACCGTTGTTGACGGGCCCGCCGTCGGCGCGTTAACAAAAATATTTTTTCCACTAGATAAAAATAATGTTTTGTATTACAAAGTGTCACTTGGGCTGCCGTGCGGAGGACAGCTGCCTCTCCGCTCGCGCTGACAACGGCGAATTTAATTTTTAAAAGTATATTTTTTGCAATACACATTCGGAGCGGTGTGGCTTAATAGTGAGGAAGCGCGCCTCATATCTGAGGGGTGCAGGTTCAAACCTTTGGAATATGATATTGTATACAGGCATTTATACCACTAGCTCGGTGTTGAGAGCCATAATGATCCAAGATTTGTTGGTTCCCCTAGGTCAACGAAGGTCACAACGGCAGTTGCTTCAATTCAAACCGGACTCGCACCGAAATCCTAGATTATGGTCGAAGCGGCCCCGACTTAACATGGGACATAACTCTAGGAAGATAATAAAGATAATTTTTAAATAAAATACATTTATTTTAACCTGATACAATAGAGTAACTTACTTATCTATTTAATGGTAAACTTAAGAGTAACTAACTACTTAATTAATTATGAGATAAAATCATCCGCGCCATGTGAAATGGAGGGTAATTTCATACCTTGTCCGAATTCCATTCGAATATTTCTGATTTCCATTTTCGTGATTTACTCTTGAACAGAGTGTGCAAATAACTCGGCTAGATAGATAGATGTACTGATCGTCACGTCCCTAAATTCGCGTTTAATCTTCAGTATTTCACTTGTTTTCTAGGAGGCTTCAGGAGAAATTGACACGGCATTTCCGTTAAGATTTCCATCGAATCTTATATTTGCAATGTATGTTAATAGATCAAGATGATGATGATTATTGCGTTCTATACATTTTTCATTTCTTTGGTTACAAAAAAAGCAATTGACCAAATCAAACTTCTTCATATATGAACATGGAAGGTATCATCATAATAGCATATGAATTGAAAGTTGAAAAAACAATTGACAATACCGCAATTCGTCATAAACCTGCAAATTAACAATGAGATGGACTCGATTTAGGATGCCTTATGGTAATAATATCAAGGAACGCGTCCCTTAACGTGCAGGGAATACCCATTGATAGGTATCCTCATCACTCAACTGTGTCAATCCGGAAAAACAACACGATGTATCGGGTCTCAGCGTGATACGAGACATTTCGGCGGAGCAAGGATACTCGTACTTGTTGTATTTTCCAATACGTTTTTATTGAATGCTAGTCGTGTGTCTAAGGAGATTTCCCTTCCGCTTACCTTCTATATTATGGGATTTCCATAGAAATTTTCTGTCTTTTTAGAAAACGCCTTTTCGGTAATCTTTTCTAAGTGCTTATAGAAACACAGATATATGATAAATTAAGAAAGAAAAAGTATGCTCAGAATACATAAAGCGTCTCCAATAAGAACTCTGCGAACTATCAAATCTAAAATGCATAGTAAATGAAATCTTGACGCACAACATCTCTGTATTACTCTTCAAAGAATCCTTCAGAACAAAACGGACAGCCGCTAGTCTAATATAAGGGCAACAAATGAAAATGAATGAAACTTATTGCTGTGTTACCAGATGTTGGCTGTGCAAAATCACGGACCACGGAATACTTATTTATCAATACAGAATCATAAGTTATTATTTTAATACAATATTGACTTTACTTTCAACACAATAAAATGCAATTTCATAAAATAAGAAATTTTGTACCTATCTGTTATTATGTATACGTTTGCATTTGACTCGCCCGTTTGTGAGACCCTGGCCACGAAACCAAGGGTCGGGGTTTTGAATCCCGCTAGGGGCAAAAGTTTCGTGTGACGAATATGCACATTTGTACTCGAGTCATGGATATTTATAAACTTATTTTAGTATGTCTATCCGTACACCTAGTATCCATAGCACAAGCATAAGCTTAGTTTGGAGCTAGGGAATTGGTGTGTCAGTTCGGAGAATTTATTTATTATTTATTAACTTATTTATTATCTTCGGATTTACAGCTTAAGTAGCGCTCCTCTGTAAACAGATCTTCCTAAATCTTAGTTGGAAGAATCACAAAAATTGTATCTACGTTATTTAAATTTTTCCCAAGTTATTTAAATGTGCAGTTATTCTTAACATATTTTCCCTCAACGCTAACAAAGTGATATAATTATGTGCTCAAATTTGCAAAATCTTCACGTACGTGCCCAGGTTTTAAAAAAACATACAAGGCGGCTTTAGTTCCCACTGCTCTTAAACAGTCACAAAAAGCAGTTATTATATTTCGCATGAGTGAGATGTAAGTCTCAAAATGCGCATAAGAACGTGCAAAGTGTTTCGCTGGCAACACTGAAGCCGAGATGTAGGCCCTCGCAATGCCGGAGTGTTTAGGTTTGATTGAACGTATAAGAATGTGGCACCGGGAGGGAGCAAGAGGGAGGAGGGCGCGAGCGAGACGCAACATCCCAATTACCTCGTGAGATTGTTGAATAAATTTACATTCAGTTGATTGAAATAATAATGAAATTGCTACGGCATACTCTGTAGGATCGTGCGCGATATTTAAATTAATAATAAAATAATGATTTTGTATATATGGTACATGGAGGCCGCCCGATTCTATGATAATTAGGTACTTTATATGTTTCTTTTGTTTGAATAATGCAGTGGAATTGAATCAACTGTCTGGGTGCGTACATTTCTTTCGAGTTATTGTTCCATTTGATTTGCTTCTTCTTGTATGTGATTTTAATGTAATATCGCGTGTGTGTGAAGGTGACTAACGAGACGAGATTTCATATAATTTTTTTATTCGAGAGATGGCGGAGTGTGATTGATTTGTATCTAAGCGTCATACTTAGGAACTATTGCATGATTTATTTTTTATGTCTTATTGTAATTAAGTATGATAGTAAATTTTATAAAACTAGCTTGTGTCTATGGTTAGGCGCGTGTAAATTTAAGTCTGTAAAATGAAGTCTAGGTGAAATGTACGCCTGTTAGGATTTGTTTATAATTTTCAACCGACTTTTGAAAAGGAGGAAATTTTATTCACTTGTATGTTTTTAAGGGTATGTAAGAGAGTTGTATTTACCAGAATCCAAACCAATGAGTAACATCAATTACAATTCGAATCATATTCTTGTGATAGCGAAACGATAATAAAAATAATTTTTTTTTGAGTTCATTTTTATGTAGGTATTTATTCGTCGTGATACCGTACCCATTTACATCTACACTTACATTTTTATTTTGATTTTACCTGTACTACGAAGAACATGCGTTCAAAAACGTGCCAACATATTAGCTTTTCGCCGTTAATACGGAAATGCTTTCCAGATATTCAGGCGATGCACCGCTTTAGATTGATAACAAACAAAATCCCCGGGCGCTCCTCCAGCGCAGACTGCACTAATTGAACTTGTTAAAAGGTGTAAAAGCTATTTCCCTCGTTATCAGTTAAACGCATTTTTGCACCGGAATACTTCACGCGATCCCCGCTACACACTTTCCATGCAAGGGATAGTCTCAGCTTCGGACAGAGGTTTATCTATCTTTAGTATAAAATAAATCGCTATTCGTTAGTCTCGCTAACACTCACTTGGCCGATTTGAATGATTTTTTTGTTTTGATAGCGCCAAATATGCGACTTATAATAAAAATCTTGAACGGAAAATCAAGTACGGGGCCGAGTCAACTAATCTAATACATAAAATTATCGTGTCGCGGTGTTTGTTCCCAAACTCCTCCGAAACGGCTGAACCGATTTTGATAAAATTTTGTGTGCTTATCGGATAGGTCTAAGAATCGGCTAACATCTATTTTTCATACCCCTAAATGTTAAGGGTGGTCCACACCAAAGCTATAACTTGAGAACAGCTTTACAGATTTCGCTAATTCTTTTTTAGTTGTGTCTGTTATTGTCAAGTGAAGGCTCTTATGAAAATAAAAAAAAGAAAAAAAAATGGTTATTGAAAATCCGAGAACGCGGCGTTACGAAGTGAGCCGGGTCAGCTAGTACTTTTTGTATAATTCAGTCGTTCATCACAGTGTAGACCACACGTGCGTACAAAACGTCACAACAAGGTGACATCTATGACTGGCCGTATAAAGTTGATCTATCAAATCACGCCCACCTGTTGTTGCCGGTCATCGCTGACCGAACGAACCGCCTAAAAATGGGTCACCCCGCCGGCCGGCCAATTACTAAATATGTACTATAATTGGCCTGCGAGAAGATTTGAACTTTTTCGTTTTCCTCGAAAGTTCAAATTAGAAGGATACGTGAGTCATCGCGGTACGTTTAAGCATATATGTGCATAGCAACATTATGAACGAATATGTTGAAATGTTGATTAAATAATTTTCTCTTTACCCATAAACATACCTTTTCATATTATTTCGTTCGTCCACAACAGGTAATATTTAATTTTATATAACGTAGATAATATGATTTAAATGTATAGTAATAAACAATCCGTGTTAGAATAATGTGATAAGGTTATATTACGGTAAGGGAAGATTGACGACAGAGGTTCACATGGAACCAACAGAAATGGTATTGCAACCTATTGGAAATGCTATGTGTATTTAAGTAAACAAACGTTTACATATTAAAATTTAAACTTAGGCGTTTGATTCAAAGACTCGTTTTATATAGATGCCCTTGTAGATATATTATTCATAAAAAAAATCCATACGTCTGTCTGTTTCGTGTTTGCAGCTAAATTGATTCTGATAACAAATAGACATAGTGCACACAACATGGACGAGCATTGAGTATTTCTATTCGGAAAATGTTGAATTCCCGCGATACACATGTCTATCTATAGTATAGTTTTTTTTCCGCGGATGGTAACCCATGTCAATTAAGTGACAATTCATACCCATAGAGCGATTGATTTTCAAGAATGTGCTTGCTAAACCTATTACTCGATGAATATGATTTGTTGGCGGCAACAGTACTCTTGGAACAACTTTATCAGATTTTTTTGTTAATGGATATTTTCCGCTTACATTTACGAGTGTTGCTTAAAAATTGCGGTAGTTTGAAAGTCATCGTATGTTGATCGGCCTCAAGTTGTAACATGTCGATAAATTGTGACCTGTTCCATCGTGCTTACATTATAACATATCATTAATTTTAGATATTTTAAGTAAGTAATTCATCTAGACCATACCAAAGTTCAACCAATCAGTGCGCCAGAGCATTCCATTGTATACAAGTA
The DNA here is from genome assembly GCA_951394215.1 of Glyphodes perspectalis. NCBI lineage: Eukaryota > Metazoa > Arthropoda > Insecta > Lepidoptera > Crambidae > Glyphodes > Glyphodes perspectalis. The sequence continues at coordinate 20,173,996 of OX596199.1, forward strand.
CGATGTCAGTTCACACCGTAACGTACGTACCGTACCGTAACATAACGTTTGCTATAGATAGATTATAAAGTATCGCAAAAAGTTATATTGTAAACACTATATTACAATAACCAATCTATTGACAGTTCACAATCTCACCAGATAGATCACAAACCAATGACGGTCACAATCACACACACACCATCAGCCCGCAAATAACAGGCGTCAGCGGCGGCCTGGCGGCGCTCAACAAAATATCGACAGTTAAAAGTCGCTACAAGTCAGCGTGACTGACGCCACAGGTGGCCCACAATTGATACGCGCATATTGTATTACTGCGCTGATTTTTAGAGCACCACACAGTGCAATAGTTTCAACAGTGAGCGATATTGTAATTTATTTTTAAGTGTCTGAGACGGTAGCGGACGTCAACTGTCTTATGGTACCTAATTGTAATTTCTATTAAACATTCACTGTGACGGTAGTAGTAGGACGTCAACTGTCTATGTTACCACTGCGTTTAGTCCTGTGTTGAGGCGGTTGATAAATGATAATATGGACTGTCGCTAGACAAATGATATCGTCCATACTGGTTTGACTCTTTTGACATACGATCCGCACAGGGCAGGTGTAATAACGATAATGTGTAACGATAGTTTTTTTTGTAAATCGTCAAATGTTAATGCTCAGTAGTAAAACAATATGTAACAATAATGATTAAGAGCGAACGCATCTTCTTATTTCTTATATCTAAACGTATATAAACATAGTACTTAGACGCAGTTGTATATGACAGAGAAGATATTTCACCAAATAATGTGTAATAACAAATACCATAAAAACAGTCAGCACAATTATGGTACCCTTGATGTTGCAGACCCCCAGAAATTAGTAATATCATATAAAAAAAATGATGACCTGCGAGCGGTGGTAGCTCAATGGTAAGGACACGCGCCTTTTAACCGAGGAGTGCGGGTTCAAACCCGTGCACCGTTCAAACCCTCTGGATTTTTCAAATCTATGTACGTATTTATACCACTAGCTCGACGGTGAGGGAAAACATCGTGATGTAACCTGCAAATTCAAACAACTTTGGGTTTGTAACCATGATCCAAAAATTGTCTGGTTCCCCTATCTTAGGGTTACGAAGGTCAGACCGGCAGACGCTTCAATGTAATTACCAGACTCGCTAAATCCTGGATCATGGTCTGAGCGGACCCCGTCTAAACACGGGACATAACGCTAGGAAGATAATAATATAAAAAGATGACCTACAAGCTGATGTATCAACTCTTTAAAGAGCCTGTAATAATTAATTCACTTTGCGCTTTACGTAATGCTTCGTTTATACAGATCCTTACAATATAAACCTAACAACAGCTACACAGCGCCGACTCCAAACAAATACCGCAAACGTTATTGAGCCTTTCCTTAGCCGGGTTCTTATTCTCAAACAGCAGAAGTGATTGACCGAAGCCCCGCTCTCGCGTCTCAAGGTGAATGGCCCGCTCGCCGCCCGCCCAACCCCGCCCAAGTGAGCTAGGTCAGGGTCACCGACGGGGAACGCTGACCTTTCCAACGGTGCGGCTTCTTCCCACCGAGGGGTCAGAGCACGCTGGTCGCTTCCGCCGAGGATACGATTTTTCCGTTCGGATAGTTTGCTCGACCCTCCTTGAGGTCAAGGATATGCAATGTGTGTCACGTTCGAACGTTTTGGTATCTGAGCGTTCGGTGAGTTGGAGCGCGGAAGATTTGTCGTCAGACGAGAGTGTAGTACGGTTGAGTTGTATACCTATGTGGAAGTGCTTGTGACTTTCTTGGATATGATGATATATGATGTACTCAAAGATATGTATAAAGTATGCATCGGCATCTTGTAGCATATACTTAACTTAACTCCATATTATTTTGCTTTTAACAATTTTACTGAACTTTTAATAAATATTTCGTAATATTTTTTCTTGATATTTACTTAATCATATATCCACGTCATGTTAATCCGACATTATCATGCTAACACACAGTTTGCGATGCGCATAATAAATTTTCATATTTTACATTTTGCTGACCTAAGGCGTAGGCACTCAGCTTTACTACTAATAAAGTATTATATACTTAAAAAAATATCAACATCCATTTTTATTTAAACGCACACGACGGCTGCGGTATTAAATTATTATTGTAACGGTCATTTTAAAAATAGCCATCACTTAGTGTCTATAGCGATGAATTTTCATGGAACATAAAAAGTATTAAGCTTTCATTAATATACCTCTCTTTGGCTATGTATTGTTGATAATGTAATTTATTTTCAAAATCCCCAAGTAACACAGACATAAATACTGACATTTAATTGATACGAACACAATTTATTAGCATTGCTAATTATAATGGTTACTAGCGGTTGTTCTAATTGATTAGTTAACAAAGGTCAAAAGTCCTGTCACCGGTTGTTCAACATATTTTTTTATTTTCTACTCAGTCGGTTATCAGATTCCATTGAGGTACTTGGAAAAGCTATTAAAAAATAAACTCGTTGAAAAAAAATATGAGTCCCGAGTCCTTTGCCCACTGTGGGACCTGGCGAACGAGTGATGTCCAATTACAAATATGCGTTCCATAATTTTTTATTGTTTTTCGAAATTACACATCTTGAACTTTCGCGGCAATTATTTTCTTATTGGCCTGTGAGGTGAATGACACGGTGACAGGTAGCAGGGTACAAAAAGCTTGTTAAGCGTAGCCCGCGACCTAACTCGTCGTTTGCAAACATTTAAGGACAAGCTGTTGGCCGCAATTCACCCACGTGGAGTTATTTTTTTTATAAATAAAAATAAATGACTCCTTATGACACCAGATAGCATTATATTATGAAATTTATCTAGTGAAATTTCTATCAAAATTCGTTCAGTCGTTTCGGAGATAAGGATAAAACCGGACCAAATGTTTTTTTGTAATCAGTTGTCATTTTTATAAGGTAAACAGTAACTTCACTTTTATTTATCTGTAGAGAATTATCATCGACACGTTCCCGTCTATTTTATAACATATTCTAAGCCACCTTCGTGTTCAAAGACGGTAACATAAGTCTAGTTAATGGTTTTGTTAAAAATAGGTAACAAGCGGACAGGTTAATACATCCGCTCACGGATTTATATACAAGATAATAATTGAGCCTAAAGCCGCAAAATGGTTGGGCGTTTGCCACACTTGGGCTCTACCGCGAATCCTAAGTGATATTTTTATATATTCTATGTGCTTTTTTTATATCGAAAGGAAGTTACTTTTTCTTTTACGCTGCATTGTTATGTGTTACATTTTTATTGGTTCAACTGATAAATTGTTTTCCACGCACATTCAATGACTGTATTAATGTAAAATGACTTGGGAGTAAAACGAAAGAAACCTTTTAAATTTTTCTTTTTATAATTATGTCTATACGTACCTTTATCCATGTTTTTTTTTAATGCAAGTGGCTAACTTCTTCTTTGGTTTTTACAGTAACGTTATTATTGGGCAGCGTTAGATGACAATGTTGTTAGTGAATATCGTATTGGGTCCTCAAAGTAGAAGAAAATCGTTACCTGATGATGTTACCTCATTGCAAGATGTTGCTCACAAAAGGTGACTAAGATAAAAGAACGAAGAAAAAAAAAAAATTATAGCGGCGTTTATCTAAGCGACATGTTTCGCAACATGTTGACAGCAACAAGGGCCCCAGTGTGCACTCGCCCCAAACGAGTATTTCTCGTCAGTTGTTAACAGTTCCTTTTACGTGGAGTATTAATACGAATAAATTGATTACTGTTCACCCCACAACTGCACTCTCGATGATACAACACTGTAATTGCGCGCAATTTATCCGTTACATTGTACGAGGTTGGCATTTAAAAATCGTCGTATTTATCATACTCGCCGACGAAATGTCAACATTTTTAGACAGGTTGGGAGGTGGAGCGTATTTTTATTAGACTGCTGACCGACACCGGCTCCTTATCAAACTGCATGTGCAATTATATTTTATGCACTTTTTTATATTTTCTCCGTGTATAGGTTCCTGGCAGTGCGGGTATGTCATCTTTCCCTTAAAGTTGAAGATTGCGATTCGGACCACTTAGTGTTGTTACTCTTTTGCGAATGGTACTATTGTATGTGGTTATTATAAAATAGTTATGCATATATATCCCTTATAAGTGCTATGCATAAATATGGAGAACCTATGTATAATAGTTCAAAAAAAGGAATAATAACATAAATCAATAAATAAATAAATTCTTCAGACTGACACACCAATTCCCTAGTCCCAAACTAAGCTTATAAGCTTGTACTATGGATACTAGGTGAACGGATAGAAATACTTAAATACGTTTATTAACATCCATGACTCGAGTACAAATGTCCATGTTCATCACACGAAATATTTGCCCATAGCGGGATTCGAACCCGCGACCCTTGGTTTCGTGGCCAGGGTCTCTGACCACTCGACCAACATATTTTTAATGTTTTAAATGTTGTATCTAAAGTTCAAGACAGATTTTTTACATATTTAAAAATGTATATAATATACAATAAATTTTAAAAATGTCTGATATTTTTTAATAGGTACCCAGTACTTGTGACAAAGTGCCACATGGCGTTCGGTTATCTCTGCCTACCCCGCTAGGGAAGTAATAAGTAGTAATTTTTATCTTACTATTGAAAAACTGCCTGCAAGCTCTTATTTAGCGTCGGCCATTAATTTTTAGGTCAAGCGGCTCTTTGATGGTGCGCGCGCGCCTACGCCTTCTGTTCGCTCGTGGTGACCGCTAAAAGGGAAGCGTGCCAAGTGCCAGGATACGTGTCCGCTTCTCGTCCAATTGTCGGATGTTTGATAAAATACACTCGAGATGTAACGCGCTGGGCGCGACGCGTTGAGACATTGTTAATGTCGCACGAGGAGTAGTAGGATATAGCTTCGTTTTGGTCGATTCAGAAATGGACGTCACTTAGTGTTCGTAGCATTTTTAAGGAAAAAATATCAAGTTTTCATTAAAACACTTTATCTATAGCTATGTTTGATTATGGTATTGATTTAAAATAGTAAACTCAAACTCAAAATATCTTTATTTACGTAGGCCTCAAAAAAACACTTGTAAATCGTCAAGTAATAGGTACAAAATATAACAATTAGAATCTACCACCGGTTCGGAATATCGCATCTACCGATAAAGAAACCGGCAAGAAACTAAAGTATAATATGTTAAATGATTTAAAACATTAATTATAATTATTATTATGGGTGCAAGTAGACTTCCTAAGGATAAATTAAGGTCGATGATCAGAAAGTAGTGTCTTTTCACTAAAAGAATTATTTAATATAGCTCGACCGGAAGATCAACAAGTATTCAACAAAGTTTCGCAAGCCGCCTAGCCAGTTCTCCTAGCTCTACCCCAATGACTATCCTGAGCATGACTAATAGATTTATATTAAAAGGACTACATCTAGTTACATTTCACGCCCAAACATCAGCGAATCCCCACTTAGCTAGTCCACCCCTGTTGATCCGTCAATCATCCGAGACACCGCTTAACGGTCGCATCGTCGCACGACTCTTAACCGGCCAAGCTAATTCCGCAAAAGGAAACCACTTAACTCCGGTGTCCGTGAGTGCGGACAATACGCGGACCGCGATACGGCCCTGTTCCGTCCGGAAGCGGGGATATCCGACGCGCGCCTTACGGAACGTTTCCTTGCCCGGCCCTGGCTAGGGCTGCCGAGAATGTTCCGATGATATTTACACAAATAGGGATTAACTAAGTAATAGGAAGCATGTGGGACGGATAAAATAATTTTAATTGTATTATGTGCCTCTGACGAGACTTTAGAATAGTCGCGTTTCTAATTGGGCTTTGAATTGACCATAATCGCACATTTAACGATTAATATACTTAATAATACTGGCTGTTTCCTGCGACTCTGTCCGCGTGGACTTCGGTACATAACAAATACTTTTGCGGATCTTACGCTTTTCATCATCAAAAAAATATTCTGACATAAAGGTTAGAATCTAAATGCACGCCGGATGATAACGATATTTGCGATAGACAAACCTATAGACAAACCCAAAAATAAAAATATCTTCTTTAATCTTTTTGGCATTATAATAGGTATAAGTGTGTATTCAATTTGAAAATGTGGATAGCCACACTTTCATATAAGTATAGACTTATCAAGTAATATATAAACATTTAATACAACGATCACTGACGACATTAGCCAGATGTTTTGCCCCATCGCACTCGGCTGACTGACCTAACTTATCATTGACACTAAGAAGGTATTGTTTGTTTCTCAAGGAGACTTCGAGGTGACGACCAACATGTAATCAACGTAGCAAAAACTTTGACAACGATATGGTAAATTATAAATCAATGTGATGAAGAAGCTAAATCTAAAGCGCTATAAAAAAAAGTTCAAATACATCTTTGACCAGTGTACAAATAACAGTCTTCATCGCACATTTGACCCCAACGGGATTTGAACCAGCGGTCTTTGGCTCCCAGTTTTCTAAGCACTAGACCGAGTGGCCCGGAGGTTTATTGTTAAAATAACAAAACTCCCATTCGTCCCTCGGGACAGCCCTATGGCGACATTAGTCGTTGAAATATTGTGGCAAATTGGTCCATTTAAATTATAATGTAAGGAATTGTGTTTCCGCATTGCTTTAAGTAGCTGCATTCATTTTGCATTTCAATTGCGGAATTGTCTGTTTGTCCCTAAAACCTTTATTAGTATATGCCGCGGTAGTACATTACATGCTTTCATAAGGATATACGACTGTTTGGGGTTCATATTTGCGGTTTATAGGATTTTATACACAAAAGCTGTTTAGTATATATGTTTTGTACACATTATTCGCATATTGTTTTCCCGAAACCGGAAATTATATATATTTTGTACCTTACCTTACCATTATATATACCTTTAAGCGTACCTAACCAATTGGTTAGGTACGCTTAACGGTATATATATATGCTAGAATTCGCAGGGGTCCATTTTGTTTGCAACGGTCCTAAAACTACCAAGTCCACGCCATACAGATTCTTGCTCATATTGTATTGAACCTCTACGCAACGTCATTAGCCGATGCGCCGTTAACCATTAAAATACAGCCAATAATATTTTAAGTGACTAACTTCACCAATAAAAAATATTTTCCACCTTGATTGCGGCATAGCAAACTTTCCGCGGTGGGTGTTAAAAACCAGCGTCACGCCTAGACTAGACCTAGTTTTTACAATGCACCCTACTCGCTCACACCTAAAGAGACAGACAGAGATAGAAATGCCAGATCCGTTGCGCAGCTGATAGCTAGATATAAAAATATCTATTATGTTTATCATTTCATTAAATAGACCATCAGACCGCGAATAATGACTGACTTTTTACTGTTTACTTAGAAAGTTTTTGTCAAGTTAAATGTTTTCCGTTTCGCACTATTGTTTTCTAAGTTGAGTATAGTGTGTCGTTTTTAGTGTAACATTGTTTGTAGCTAACAAGGAAATGTTCGTTTGTAATTCTCAACGAATGGATAGAAATTGAATTTGCGACTTCATGTTTCTAATTAATAAAACATCACATACAGTTTTAAAAAAAAGATATGTTCAATAAAAATTAAATCTAATCCCTATTCCTATAACTAATTCCTGCCCTTACTACGCCTACTGCCCCTGTATTGCCTAGGCGGTCGGTCAAAGAGGTCCTCATCTGGATATAATCATTGATTTGAAGCAATTACACCGCTTGCTTTAATGAATAGCCACGAAACCGAAGATCCCTTGTGGGTTCAAATCCCTATAGCAAATGGCAGAGTCAACAGTATTTGTAATTAAGTCACAAATGTTTAACTGTTGACATAAATACAAATGATATTCATTTTTCATGTACAAGTCCAATGTGATATATATATATGACTATGTGCCGTGAGCAATTCACTCATTGAAAGTCTGTTTATGATAATAATGTATATATTACGACTTTAAAAAAATATTAATCATGTTATACAATTAATAATTACCATTTCATTGAAAGTCTGTTTATGATAATAATGTATATATTACGACTTTAAAAAAATATTAATCATGTTATACATTTAAATAATGAGAATTGGGATGTATCCCAATCATTTCATCTATATGTTGCCGAAAATATGTCAAACCTAGAAATTTTATAAAATTCCTAGGAAATGTTATACTTTTACTAGGAATTGTATGAAATTCCGATATTTTAATAGGAAATGTATAAAACGAATGCTTTTGTGAATAAAACCAGTTTGCAAATTGAGAATCAGAGTTATCCTTGAATAAAATAAAGGGCACATATTAGAATATCGAAAATTTCTACATCTACAGGTAAAATAAAAATGTTCAAGGTACATCTAAAAATAACAGATCGAATACATCAAAATGTCGAAAATTGTTGTACTTAAAACTTAAAATGTCTCAAGATTAAAATATCGATTGAAAAGTCGATAGTCATTACGCCCAGGATAAGGGCAGGCCGCCTTGCCACTCCGTGGTTACACGATTCTGATTTGCACTCTAGGGGTAGGGCATACAAGATTACATGTAGGCGAATTACAGCGATTAATTTCTGTCATTAAAACCTAATGAATTAGCAAATGTTTACTGGGACGAAGCAGTGACTTGTCGCTAGAATTTAATAATTTTAGTTCTAGTCAAATATTGCAAGTAAAATTATATTTAAAGGTAGTTTACGAAATAAGGGAATTCTATTTGACATTATAAATACACATCGATATTTAGGTCCTATACCCCAGCGTACCCATTGACATCTTGAATTTAATACATTTCCGTTTGCTATTTAGGAAGTGTATAGATTTCCTAGGAAATGTGTCTAATATAATTTATTTCACACTTTTCCGGGCCGATTTTAGGAATTGTATACAATGACGAATTACATACATTTCCGTTAACATATATACCAAGTCGTGTTATATGGACTTTGTTAATAGCAAAATAATTGTACTCGAATAAACGTGTTAAATAGTAAAAAAACGATTAGAACATTTTACATGATTGATGCTTAGATTAACAAATTCGGTGTACAAAATCTGTATGTATATACATAGGTATACAACTGGTGTATATTTGAACAAATGACACAGTTAACAAAACTGAACTGCTTGTTGCTAGACTAATCATTCACTTACTAGTTACCTTCACATTTACAGATAAATATTGCATCTCGCAAGCTCGGTGCTACAAAGTCGAAACTGTTTAATTCATTTGAACTGTTTACAGGCTCTTGTGAATGTCAAATAAAGCCAGCATCGGCTTAGTATAGCTTATTAGCGGCATAGTTTTTTTTATTGTTTTAAATACCTGAATCAATGTAGGTGGAGCCGCGGTCGGACAAGTGAAAAACGCAAAAAGAAACAAATTGGGTCAACGAAGCGCGCTCCCCAACGAAACTAAGAGTTACCAATCTCTCTAAAAATACAAACTATATGAATTCATACATTCACCGATATACATAATTATGTATATCGGTATGCACCTATATCGATACAAAAGAACAAGTGAGTACATATAAACCTCTATTAATAGATCGGCGAGTATCGGAAAAGGTTAATTTAATTGCACCCAGCAGCTCAGAACATTATTCCAGATGTATGACTCTCTAAAATTAATTTTAATTTTCAATTAAGTTTATTAAATTATATTAAATGACTCTTGCTACTCCATTACGGGCGTGATAATGATAAGGAGTATAAATTAAATGTCATCATAGAAACTGTTTAACAAATCTACGTTTTTAAAAAAGGAAATGCAAAACAAATCTACGTTTTTAAAAAAGGAAATGCAAGAACTATATCTGATTCAAATACCCCCGTTATTATTTGTTTTTTTTTTTATAAAATGATAAAAAATAATTTAATTACCCGTCGAGTTCAATGACGGCACACGCTACGTAAAACATTCATACGCAGACGTAACGCAACCAGACATGATTGTCTTAATGAGAGGGCACCCTCCATACGCACGCTCGTACGTACCGACAACGCAAAACGTGCCCAAGCCATCCCGACTAGCCCAACCCGCGAACTAACAAACCCGGCGACATCCCTACAAAACCCGATTCGCGAAGGTGTAAACTGAACCCGGCGCGGCGCCTTCCGTCATTCGTCCACCAAAAACCACTTGGCAGCCCGCGTCAAGCACTCCTCGGGGGGGGAGAGGCCCGGGTGTGATACCCCCGCCCCCCCATCTCACCCCAACACCGTTCGAAAAAAGGCGATGCACTTTGAATTGTTCTTTTTATGTCCAGAATCGATCGTTCCGGTAAAGGAGTGAATTTTTATCTGTCCAGCTCCCGCGAGGTTGGTCACTTCGCACGTGCTATACTAATTGGTGCGTTTCCACCGTCCCGATTAGAAAAAAGAAGCTACGTCATGTGCAGATTCTGCGGGATCTGAAGCTTGCCTTTGTGCGCGCTAATTAATCTTTGTCGGGGTGCGCGATTCTCCATTATTTGTGTCGATTGTCAAAAGTCTTCGGCCGTGTTTGTCAACTCATTCGGCGCGCTAATTGGCAGCGTTTCGTATGTGGGTATTGGGATGGATGGTATTCGCAGGGAGATCTTTTATAATCCATCTCGTCCTTAATGACCTGCCGTGTTTTAAATGCTTGTTTGCCTTTTAAGCGGCTCAAAACTGTGTGGACAATACTATATGCACAATGCGTTATCTCAAATAGTTTACCATCAATCAATCATCATCAATCTTTTGTATATAGTAATGACTGTATACCATAGTTTAGTATATTTTAAATATAACTAGATGAAAGAATATACAAGTGCTGAGTCTTTAAATTGAATTGTTTGCTATAGTTTAGCTACGTCACAGTAGCTGGATTGAATTTGGTCAAAACGGCGACTTACTAAATAGTAAAAAGCGAGACGCACATTGCATCTGCATTCTATATAAAACCGCTGCGCCGTCAATCTGACGAAAACGCTCAAACTCGAACCAGATAACGGGGCTCAGTGAATCAGAATATTCTATTGTTTCATTTTTTGGCCGGAGACTAAAATGTGTCATGCACACCGGGCGTGTTTGGCGTCACAGAAAATGTTTGCGTACTTAGCAAGCGACTAGGTCAAAGTTAGTCTCTCTGAGAGATGAAAGTAAATAAATAAGGAAGACGCGGTGGCTGGACCGGGAAGATTACCCATTTCGTGATTTTCGTCTGTGATCCCATCAATGCAGATCGTATAAAATTCGGTCGTATTCATTACGATTTCAACATCTAACCAGTTTTTACTGCGTATTTATCTATCAATGATTGCATATTTAACGGGATGCCCGATTTAATGCTTAGACACTATGACGCAGAAGGACGCGTCCAAAGTACAAAGCTTCATTGCTGCATGTCGACACAGCGACCATTGGCTCTTATTGATTGCATTAAGATGATATTAAATGTCGATCTAATATCAAAGTGACTTGTATCCGGGGTACTTTGTCAATGGTTATTCACAATCGACCACAAGAACACAGTAAAGCACATCATTCAATAAACCTGTACGTTCTCTTTGGTATATTTATCAACTATTGACTTAAAAGGTTGTTAACACAAACGAAACCTTCCTTGGTTATGTGATTATACATTTCATTATATCTAAAGCTTGCGAAACTCCTTAACTACAAAAATTGAGAAATTGGTGTGCAGTAATGAATGAAGAATGTAAACAATTTATTATATTTAAAGAAGTTTCTATTAATTATTTGGTAGGTTTGAATATATAGCCATTTAATTCTATAGTTTTAAATAAATCGCCATAGTAACTTCATTTAACGCTACTCACCTACCACGTCAAGATTAATTAAAACCGGTTCACAGGACGCGGTTGAATTCTGACAGACGGGACCGATTCCCGTTCTCATTCCAGAGGTCGATTGATTGATTGATTGAAATCCTTGCTTTTATTAATTTCACAATCAATTTACAGCGAACTGAATCTTCAACATGTAAATTGTGAAACGGCAAAAACTGGTCCACTCTTTATGATACCAACGGCATTCCGACCCCTTAACAGGAGGGAGCTGGCAACATCTTTATGAATATTGAGTAATACTAAAACGGCTAACAGATGTAAAAACAAATAAATTATTATGCTGAAAAATGCGCGATGGTAATGCGCAGGGTTCAATGGTGGCGGGTCTAAAATCTGTGCAAGTTGGAGACGTTGATAAGTCTAAAACGGCACAGCACCCATGACACCCTCCTCTGAAGCATAGTGGGGTACCGCGGGGTTTTAGTGGGTATAGTCCAGCTACCTACTATCTTTGGCCCGAGAGGGGGTCTCAGAGAAGAAGCTCCCACACACCACCCTGGCCCCCCGGGCAGGGTGACGGTGCGTAAAGCATATCCACACAAAAAAAATAGCAAAAAACCTGAAATCTATGTAAGATAAAGACACGATACGTCTATCAGCTCTGTGCAAATTCAAAATGAGATGAGTCTATGATCTGTTCAAGTTTGGGACATGGTGAGTCTAAGACCTGCGTTAGTAAGACTGGAAACGTAAAGATTCTCAAGTAGGATTGAGTTATTAATTGTGAATTATTATATGGAGTATTTTAAGCCTCACATCTGAAGTACTAATTTTAATACAGCATTGTGGTATATTCGCTTCTTCATTATCTATTATTTTACTATTATTTAATATAATACTAGCGTAACCGAGATATTTATTATTGGTGGCATTGTTTTTGAATAATTTTAAATAAAGTCTATCGTGTGTGTGTATTTAGATTTTTAATATATCCGATTTCCTGACTTATATAATACTCGCATAACGCAGCTGTCTTTCTGTGTAATTTTGAACGGATATATAAATCACTTGCAAAAAATTACTCTAATACCTACATATGTATATATTTATTGATTAAACGCAATAAACTTCGTTTCTATCATCATTTCCAATGTATTTTGATATGGCGTTATAATAATGCACATGGTTTTAATTAAGTATTACAATAAAATGAGGTCCATTTACCACACTTTAGTGATAGACCTATAATTATTATTAAAGACAACAGACTACGGAACCGTCAAGTCACGTTACGCAACTTCGCTTTTTCCTGCGCCACAAAACGTCCTGGCGTCCCCCGCCGTCATATCCTTCATTTTAACACTTACTTGCGCTCGCGCACTTGAAATGTGCAAACACGTTCTGTCGCTTACCTGCAAACAAAAAAATTATAAATGGTTAATTAATGATGAATTACCGACGTTACCGATACCGGGGATCATTAAAAACGCATTTGATTGTCGTGCCTAGAGTCGACCATTGAATAATAGATGCAAGTATTTTTATTAGAATACTTAGTGGGAGCGAGCGGTAGCAAAGTAAAAGTAACAATATACATACAATTATGTAAATAAATATATCATCTATGAATTACTAATAGTGCAGAAGTATAGTTTTGGCTGTTACGAGATTTTGACGCCTCTCTATGGAAAACCCTGCACTCACCTATCCGATCTGAGCACAAAACAATTAGTTGTTGATTAAACACGTATATTAAATTAACATTAGCCACCGTTGGACTTGGACTTTTTCGTAATCTTTGACTGCCCTAGTTACCGGTATCTCATTTAATGGTAGGTATGTGTTTGTATGTGTTGACTATTTTTAATTATTAAAAAATATATTTTTAATTAAATGTTGCTTTTACACATATGGAATCAGTTGCGTTCAGACACATAGAATTTACATAATATTGTTCTTAAAATTTTTGTAGTATGGAAATCCAACATGGCGGTATAGAGTTGGTCAAAACTTTAAAATTTATTTAAAAATTTTTTGCTGTCTTCTTTTGCGCCAAAGTTCTTTATAAAAATACGTTTTATACTTAAGCCAGGATAAAATTTTCATGATGTTGCAATATTTAATTAAAAATATATTTTTTTAAATAATTAAAAATAGACAACATTTTTTTAGCCAACCCGTCTTTTTTATATATTTTCTCATATACTAAATTTATTATAAAATATGTTTCATTCTATTACCAGCTCGGTGAAGGTCGACTCAGGTTCAGATCTTAGACCATATTAGGAACTGTGATACATAACTTAATATCAATATACGCGTTCAATCTAACTCGCTACCAGTAAATAACTATGACTTTCAACTTCTAAAAACTAATCACAGTCTTCAAAGCGCATCAAACGATTTTCTTGACAACGACCGGCCAATCATTTCATTAAAACGACATGAACAAACGTCCACTCAATTATGCAATAAATTATCGAACTGCGAAAAAACATAACATCCGCATAAACAACTAATTCGAAGACGTATTAATACGTCCACTCAGGTTGCCGTAGAAAATAGAAAACTATTTGCGCTCATTTTCCACCGTTATCTGTGTACAGAGATGATATTTTATACATGAGTCGTGTATTCCGTCGTCATATTTAACCGCTCCAGCGCATAATATAAAGTTGTCTTTAGTAACTATATTGTGTTATCTATAAAAATAGCTTGGAATCAACCGCGGGAATGGGGGACATCGCGTGCGGATGAATCGGTCGCCTCTCGCACCGCGGCGAACGAGCGACTAACGAGCGGCGAACGAGCGGCGAACGAAATAGAAACACCTGATCGATGCTTAATGTTGGCTACTAGAACGCGAGAAAATTTTAGGGAACCAAAATAGATAATTATTTACAGAGATTATAAAGCGGTTACTAGATTACAGCCAACTGTGCTTAACGTAAACCACTCTAATTACAATACTTTTATGTCAAGTGAAATAATAAATAATATCACCGAGTTGCAACTAAGCTGCAACTTTGTTGAGTGACGCATGTATGATAAAATTATTGACCACAAAAAAATAATCGCATCTATAGATATTAAACATTTTAACAGGTTTTAATGCCAGCAGTAAAATTTTAAGAGAAAAAATATATTTCTACAGTTTCATTTGTTTGTGGCACGCACGGTGTGACAGACGCTCGAAACTGAAAAAAATCACCAAGTTTTTCAACACTAACAGCAAAAATTTCGCAGTAAAATAACAGTCATTAGTCGATTAGCCGGCACAACTTGATACATTTTAAAATCGCAATTAAGAAAAAACTATTTCTTTAGAAACTCGGTAAAACAATTCATCCTCGCGATAAATCTATCATACAATAGCAACAATGTAATAAATTGGATAATTAGCAACAGTGTTGCGTTCCACTGCCTACATAATTATTTATGAATGCCGATTGTATCATGCAGTCTGTATAAAATAATTATAATCGATAAAAAATATCAAGTCATTATGCTGCGAGGTGAGGCTATTATAGTATTAATATCGGTTTGCGTCGGCATACCCAGGCCATTATCGGGTTCCGCAGTTAAATATCGGATTATTTCGATTCATTGAATTAAACTTTTTTATTTCTAATGACCACAAACAAGCATAATATGGCCAGTTTGATAATAAGTGGTCACTGCAAAAAAATAAAACATACTCGAAGGTTCAATGTGCCTATATCTGTACTATACACACAAGAAATATATTTGATAGTAAGTATGTACCAAGTGTATACTTTTCTGTTCGATGTTTGACAGCATTAAAGAACTCGGCATCGAATAACATGGACCCTTTTCAACTTTACTAATTGGCTTTAATTTGAGAAACATTTTAACGCAACTGCACTAATTGAGCGCGTAGTTTTGGTGGACTGGAAAGAAAAATTCAAAGTAACGGTATCAATAAAAATCAGTCGGGAAGGAACTCTAAAGAGATATTGAGAGGAAATGGTTTGTTTAAAAGCAAATTTGAATTTGTACACTAATAAGTCCAATTTTGAGTAGTTTATACATAAAGAGATACTGTCGAGTATAAAACCATTTCAGTAGTATTGAATGAAAACTGAGAGAAACTGTAGCCAAAGGCCCGAACTGTCTAGACTGTTAAAACACCATTTAATCGTTATCTAAACAGTCTTACGTGGCTCTCTCCTTTACTTCTTCATTTATTACCTTCCTTGTCCTTTTCCCGCTAATCTGTGGTCAATGCACTGTATTTCTTATCTTGGGTTTCCTATTCACCCTTTTTTCTGCGGATGCATACAGCAATGAGGCGATGACTTTTTAAAATAATTTGCATTGTAACTTATTTGACTGTTGTTTTTTATCTGATTGTTGAAAAATAAGGCCTTAGTCACAGACTAGTAAAAAAAGAAGGACTCCACGCCACTAACTAGACGTTGAAGCTCTGCAAGTGCTCTAATTTTACACGCAACTTACGTCACAAATTGACATAAGCACTCGGAAAATTGCAGATTTCCGATATCTGGCATCCGTATGAATCTCACTCACACATGCTTATACGTGGCTTCACGCTGTAGTATGAAAGCGCGGAGTCCTTCTTATTTTTCTAGTCCGTGGCCTTAGTATAAACAAGTTATATTAAGGGTCTGATTTCTTTTTAACCGACTTCAAAAAAAAGGAGGAGATTCTCAATTCGACTGATTTTTTTTTTTTTTTTTTTTTGTATGTATGTTACTCGATATCTCTGAGAATTGTTAACCGATTTCCAAAATTTTTTTTTTAATCGAAAGGGTTTACTTCCGAATTGGTCCCATTGCCACCAAGTCAGGATCTGATGAAGGGATCCCAGGAAAATCGAGGGCAACCCTCAAACTTTATAGGCACGTACAATGTGTTTTAGACATTTTCTAAGATTTTTAAAGTATTTACGTATGGTACTTATCATCTTATGATGGTGAGCTGATGATGGAAGGTACAAATCCTTAACGATTAGGAATTAGTTTATGATTCTTTAAATATTGATATCTTCGAGAATTGTAAGACGATTTTTAGAGTTCTTTTTTTTATTCAAAAGGGTATATCCTGGAGTTGGTCCTATTGGTACCACATCTGGATCTGATGAAGGAATCTTAGGCAAATCGAGGGAACCCCTTAAGTATTATAGGCGCGTACAATCTATTTTAGTTATTTTCTAAAACAATTCAAGTATTTACGTCTGGTATTCATAATCTCATGTTGCTGAGCTGATGATGGAAGGTGCAACTCCTTAACGATTAGGAGTTTGTGGATAATTCTTTCAATATTATAGGGCCATATTAAGTGTTATTCTCGAGATAGTCTCAATTTCACCAAGTCTTGGTCTAGTGATGGGGTTCCATGAAAACGAGGGCCACTCTTAAATTTTTCTAAAACGATTCCAGTATTTGCGTCTCGTACTCATCATGTTATGTTGCTTAGCTGATGATGAAAGGTATAACTCTTTGAAGATTAGTAGTTTTAAGTAATTCTTTAAACATTAAAGGCTCGTTATACCTTTTCGTCTTTAGTCTCATAAGACCGGCACTGTCTCATTAAAGCAGCTCGTTTTGATTTGGTCTACCTACCTATTAATAAATTTCACTAAAAAGTAACAAATAAGTTAAATTTTAACAAAAATAAAAACCGACTTCAAAAAACCCCGCAAATTTTTTTTATAAATAAACACAAGTAAAAGCTGCCTTAATAGCTATTTAAATGTCCAAACACTAAAAAGTATAAAATAAATTCTATCGACTGCTTCGATGAAAGTATTAATCTTTAACACGTATTTAAATATTTACAATAATCAGTTAGTTTTGGAGTCGGTGCCAGCCAAACTAAAAAAAAAGTAGACACTTAATAACAAATTACCTTACTAATAACAATATGAAACAAATTAGTTAAAATATGAGTATATTAACTTACTATTGATTTTGTATATTCAAAACCTATTTTACCACCCTTCACCAAGAAACAAATAATTGCAAATTCCGAAATGATGATATAATTACGCGGGCTGGCACCGACTCCAAAACTAACTGATTATTGTAAATATTTAAATACGTGTTAAAGATTAATACTTTCATCGAAGCAGTCGATAGAATTTATTTTATACTTTTTAGTGTTTGGACATTTAAATAGCTATTAAGGCAGTTTTTACTTGTGTTTATTTATAAAAAAAATTTGCGGGGTTTTTTGAAGTCGGTTTTTATTTTTGTTAAAATTTAACTTATTGTATATAAAACCTTTAATGGAGATCTCAAATTCACAGAACCCCAATATAGGCGTGTATCGGGTGGCGCTTTTTGTTTAATTCACTGTTAACTTTATGTTAAAGTTAAAACGCAAACCGCACTGTCTACGAGCACCGTTAATTGCGCTTTTGACTCTACAGTAACAACTTTTTATTTTATTCATTAAAGGTCAGCATTCATTCGCTCCGGTCGACGTTAACAGAATCTTCGTATTAAAATTGTTTGCCAACACTTACGATTGATATGGCAATTGACATTACAATTACATGTGCTCAATTACCTATTGCATATCTAATAATTTTTACCTACTCTTTTATAGTACAGAATGTTAACTGGTAGCTTTTCATTTTAAAAACATCATATTCGCATAAAAATGAGACTGTTTATAGTGAATTGCTCATCTGTTTTCTATATTTCCATTTTTTCCCGTTTCGTCGTAATATTAATGAACGTAATAAGCATTTACAGTAGCAAATAGTAGTTTTGCGATTAAACGAATTCAGCATATGTACATTAAACATATGAGAAAATTTTAGCATATGTACATTAAACATATGAGAAAATTTTAATACAGTTTATTTATACCTTTCAGTAAACAGTTATAAATATTACTCCGTGACGGCAACATATAAGTATGGTTGGGTGATTAAACTAAACGAATTGTGTGATGACTATGATATCGGACTTTCAAGATCAGGTAGCCGGGTATTTTTTCAATTACAAAGATATAGGTTCATTTTTACTTTCAATAAAAGTCGTCGTTATCATAACCTAATGTGTCGTTATTCTATCTGAAGTATCTTGTACTCCAATTCATTGCTGAAATCAGGCTTAAGTATAGGCCGAGTTGTTAAATATTGCCTTACAAGTTGTCAGTCAGATCTTTCTTACATAAGACCCAATCAGTGTAACAATTAAATTATTAGTACAAAACAAAACGCATTCGAATGTATCAGTGGCTCGTCAACATTGCACCCATACCTAACGTCTAGTATCGTTATAATTTTCTATTGAAATTATACTTATTCATGCAAGCTGACCCACTTGGAAGCGCATATTTTAAAATATAATATCTGCTCCGTAACAGTTCGCTGCAATAATTTAACAGTGTGCACTCATATCTACTTGTATTCGTAACAGTTACATAAATTATAGCGAATTAATGGCCTATTGTCATCCCAGAGTCGGAGTAGAAACGCGTTTATATGTTGTTAATTAGATCGCGACAGGTGACGTTGAAATATTGTTGCCACTGTTGTTTTTAGAGGGGAATAAAAAATAAATAATGAATTATTGACACTACCACACAAATTATCTAGTAATTGAGTGGTAGCTTAATGGTAAGGACACGCGCCTCTTAACCGAGGGGTGTGAGTTTAAATCCGGGCACGTACCTTTGAATTTTTAAATCTATTTACGTATTTAGACCACTAGCTCGACGGTGAAGGAAAACATTGTGATGAAACCTGTACATTCAACCAGCTATGGATGTGTATCCATGATCTAAAAATAGTCTGGTTCCCCTATCTAAGAGTTACGAAGGTCAGATCGGCAGTCGCTTCATTACCAGACTATTTAAATCCTGGATCATGGTCTAAGCGGCCCCGTCTAAGCACGGGATTTACTAGGATGATGATGATGATGATGCTTGTATCTTGGATATGAGACGATGTAAAGAGGAAACACAATTAAAAGAGCTTTCTTTTATATCTTACATTCTGTTCCTTTTCAAAAATATAGCACGCTAAAACTGCAGCCCAAAAATGCGTTTGAAAAATACTTTCTTCTTAATATAATCTTAAAATATCCACTATCCAGGAATAGCACTTTTTTGTGACAATAATTATGTTAAATTTTACGGCGATCAGTTAAGTACTTAAGCCGTTAAAGCAACAAACTCACATTCGCATTTACAATATTATCCAGGACATACAATCAAGAACAATTGATATCTAAATGTATTACTTCACGCAGTGTGATGCATGAACACTCTAATACTAGCACAATGTTCGAGAATTAAAATCCAAAACAGTCAACCATTTATCGGCGCGCCAGAAAAACTTTCAGATGGAGACAAAATAAAATAATACTCTACTCAACACAAATGATGGCTGTTTAATAAATATCGAGACAATACAATGCGGGTAAAGTTACTTTTTTCGCGTCCCCCACTCTCCGTGGGGACCCTCCGCTTGCATTCAGAATTCCGTATGAAATTTCAGTTGAATGGATTAAAAAATAGAGCTTCATATGCACGGATTCACATAACGCGCGCCTCTTTGCGACACCATTAATATATATCGGGTTAACGCGAGCCTGCCTGAGTGCGAAGTGTTCCGTACGTAAATATTAGACTTCCTTGTCGAGCTCTTTTTGAGGCATCACGAAGCGGACTCTCCATCTGCCGCGTCCTCGCAAGGGAATGGGAAGTGTTTTCTAAAATCCGGCTCCGAATAGCGGCTAATAAGCAATTTGCCTTTTTAACAACGGTTATTGGTTTCCGAAAGGAGGTAAAGTGGTGAAAAACATTGAGGCCCTCGGCTGTCGGTGTGGAAATTGTCGAGAGAAAAGTGCCGTGGCGGGCAGCGGCGCTGCGTTAATTTTGTTCCGGACTTCACATCCGGACGTGATAATGCGGTTTTGTTTCGCTATCGCGCTTCAAGTGGGCACTTTGAGCTTGTGCGGTTGTAGTGTTTCATTTGTCAATAAAGCCGCGTACACAGACTACCGATATCTGATAAAATGAAATTCGTAAGTAGTCTTAGGTAGTTTTAACCTTAATGATTGCGCATTTTAACGAGAAAGTCTAAAGTATTTTGTTTTCTAATATAACGTTACGAATTTTTCGAAGGACGACTTAAAAAAAACTCAAATTAATTATGTTCATTTATTTTTTATTTATGTTTGAGAGCCAACATTGCGTTTGTCATTACGCCAAAAGTAGCCTTTAAGTATAACACCGAAAACTCGTATTTTATCATGAATCAACGTAATTACTCGAAAACAGAAGAAACGCTCCACGGCCAAATTTCGTCGCCTTAAACAATGCGAGTGTCCTTTCATTTCACCTGATACCCCTAAAAAATTATCCCTAATGAACAGTCAACTCACACATTGTTTATTCAAAGAGAATGTATCACTAAAAACACACAGTATGTTTGCTATATAATAGTCCTTTTACGGTTTCATATTCGCCCAAAGCCACGTGTCATTGTGCTGATAGAATGAACCGTCTCTTTAGTCGTCATTTGTTTTTTATCATCGGCCTATCAATGTTTTTAATTTGTGGAAAATGGTAACGACCGCGTCTAGCGGCAGCTGAAAACCGGAGGATTTGTCAGCCCTTTCAAAAAGCAAGGGTACCACCGCTTGTGATATAATAGTGGTAGCTATTGTGCAGTGCACATAAGTGTGTGCACCGACGTATTAATTACCGTGGCCGGTGCAGTGATTGGGAGGAGGTGTTCCCTTTATATTGTTTAAGCGAAGTTTTTCGATTCCGCTTTGAATGGTGTGCGAGGAGGGAAAACTTTTTGACAGCAATGTGAATGCGTTACAACAATTAAGACTTAGCCTGACTTTTCAAGAGTGAACTTAAGTTAGCACTTCGGTTGTCTCCTTATAAATAGAAAGAACTTCCCACTTTTTAATTCCAATCCGAGAACGAAGTTTGCAAGCAAACTGATAATAAGTAATTTAAATGGCTCTACTTTTGCAGCATTCTAAATTGGGTGGATGTGCCTTTAACTCCTTCGTAGATTTCAGTCAACAGTATTTTTACACGACTACAATTACTTCAGTGAAATAGTATAATCAAACCAAGATTTAGTTAAATAATTACAAATGAATATTTTATTTGCATGACAATGCCAGTATACACATAGGATGTAAATTGAAGAGAATAATTACAATAAACTTTGGAAGAACGACGGAGCCATAATCTTTACAAGTGGAATTATATGATATCTGTCCAAAAAAGTGGCGTGTATATCTGTACGTATGGAGATATCACTTTTTTGTCAGAGATCAGCTGGGACTAGGCTGAAGGTAAAGGGTATGAACAGGTCTGATCTCAGACCCTGTTTGAACGGCGCGTTAGAGATCCGTCACGCGAAACGATTCAATGAATGCTAGCTCGCGCCTCAATACACCACTGCAATCACGTCATAATGCTCCATCGGTGATCTGTTAATTGCTGATTAGGACAGTTTTGGTAATCTGCAGGAAAATCGACAAATCAGAACGTAATACCCATGTAATACGCATGACTAATTCTTAAGCGGTTACCTACTGTTCGAAATTAGCGAAAATTATATGTTAGTTGAATGTTTATAGCTAAAGTTATGTTATAGTATCGACCTTTGTTATGTTAAATGAAATGAAATGAAATGATCTTTATTTATATAGGCTTACAAAAAGCACTTATAAATCATCAGAACAAAATAAATATAAATATAAAACTGTATAAATATAAAAAAAGTATATAAAAATTATTAAAGCCTTTCTACGTAAAATTCTATAAAAAATAGCTTGGATTAATAGTAACTTTAATCATGCGAGTAGTGGCATCTAATAGTACATTCTTGAAGACTATACTTTATCTGGAAGGCTAAAGGTCTTTTTTTAAAATTAATAACTGCTTTTCAATGGTTACATAAAATTAGTCGACGAATTAATTAAATAACGTATTTTAATTACACTAATTAGGTGATAAGAATTAATCTCAATAAAGATAAAAAAGTATAAACAAAATAACAATTATGAAATAGAGAATGTCCTACAAAATTAGACGCATTATACCTTTTTTTTTAATCATCAAAACATAGCTTTCGCAGGTGATGAGGATTGAGGACATGAGCGTAAGTTTATATACTTGTAACTCTGGTCTTCCGTAGAAGTCTGGCCTGTACTTACGTTACGGAAGACGAGCATATTATAATACATCTCAGAACATTTAAACATAACATAATAGGTTCGGATAGGTAGAACAAAGCTATAAAGACAACATTTTAGCAGATTTCCTGTAAACCGTTGAGGAGTTCCCTTAACTGTTCTTCATCTTCATTATCAGGCTCCTAATGACAGTCGCACACCATATGGGTGTAAAGTCCTCATCAATACTAATTAATCAAACCCAAACACAAGGTAACTGCTGCAAATCGTTGAGGAGTTCCCTCGACTGTCTTTTGGCTCCATTATCAGATCGACTCCGTACTAAATAAACAAATTTAAAAAATTCACTAGTCGCCCTTACGATTTTTGAACGGTCCTATCGATTTCCCAGGGATGCCATCATCAGATCCTGGGTTCCTTATCATGGGACCACCATTGGGATACTCTTTTCCAACAAAAAAAGAATCATCAAAATCGGTTCATAAACGACGAAGTTATGCGCAACACACATAAAAAAAAACACATATAATGTCGAATTGAGAACCTCTCCCTTTTTAACCGACTTCAAAAAAAAGGAGGAGGTTCTCAATTCGACTGAATTTTTTTTTTTTTTTTTTTGTATGTATGTTACTCGATATCTCTGAGAATTGTTAACCGATTTCCAAAATTTTTTTTTTAATCGAAAGGGTTTACTTCCGAATTGGTCCCATTGCCACCAAGTCAGGATCTGATGAAGGGATCCCAGGAAAATCGAGGGCAACCCTCAAATTTTATAGGCACATACATTGTGTTTTAGACATTTTCTAAAATTGTTCAAGTATTTACGCATGGTACTTATCATCTTGTGTTGGTGAGCTGATGATGGAAGGTACAAATCCTTAACGATTAGGAATTAGTTTATGATTCTTTAAATATTGATATCTTCGAGAATTATAAGACGATTTTTAGGGTTCTTTTTTTTATTCAAAAGGGTATATCCTGGAGTTGGTCCTATTGGTACCAAATCTGGATCTGATGAAGGAATCGAGCAAATCGAGGGCAACCCTTAAGTATTATAGGCGCGTACAATCTATTTTAGTTATTTTCCAAAACTAATCAAGTATTTACGTTTGTTACTCATAATCTCATATTGCTGAGCTGATGATGGAAGGTATAACTCCTTAACGATTAGGAGTTCGTGGATAATTCTTTCAATATTATAGGGTCATATCGAGTGTTATTCTTGAGATAGTCTCAATTTCACCAAGTCTTGGTCTAGTGATGGGATTCCATGAAAACGAGGGCCACCCTTAAACTTTAACGGCATGTTAAGTGTTTTATTTATTTTTCTAAAACGATTCCAGTATTTGCGTCTGGAACTCATCATCTTATGTTGCTTAGTTGAAGATTAGTAGTTTTAAGTAATTCTTTAAATATATTAAGGGCTCGTTATACCTTTTCGTCTTTAGTCTCATTAGACCGGCACTGTCTCATTAAAGCAGCTCGTTTTGATGGTCTACCTACCTATTAATAAATTTCACTAAAAAGTAACAAATAAGTTAAATTTTAACAAAAATAAAAACCGACTTCAAAAAGCCCCGCAAAAATAGCTATATAATTGTCCAAACACTAAAAAGTATAAAATAAATTCTTCCGACTGCTTCGATGAAAGTATTAATCTTTAACACGTATTTAAATATTTACAATAATCAGTTAGTTTTGGAGTCGGTGCCAGGCAAACTAAAAGATAGTATACACTTTATAACAAATTCTCTTACTAATAACAATTTCATACAAATTAGTTATGTAAAATATGAATATCTAATACCTCACCTAACCTAACCTACTAGGTATTGATTCTGTATCTTCAAAACCTATTTTAATACCCTTGATGACGAGTATGACGACCGTATATAATAACGCGGGCTGGCACCGACTCCAAAACTAACTGATTATTGTAAATATTTAAATACGTGTTAAAGATTAATACTTTCATCGAAGCAGTCGGAAGAATTTATTTTATACTTTTTAGTGTTTGGACAATTATATAGGTATTTTTGCGGGGCTTTTTGAAGTCGGTTTTTATTTTTGTTAAAATTTATTTGAATTCGGTTGATTTTAAGATACCTACTTAAAACAACCATGTCATTGATTGGATGACATTAATTCATAGCTAAAGCATACACTAAAGATAAAACGATGAAAAACAGTTCCCCTATAAGATAAGCACATATCGCCCACGCTAGCTATCCGATTTGCATTCCGAATAAAAGATATCGATGGGGCATTATCATTCCAATGCGATATTCATAAGTTACGAATACATGAACATAGAGGTTGTGGAATTAGGAAACAAATTGAACATTGCCAAGTTGAGGAATCTTTGTGGAAAAACCTATTTCTGGGGTACAAAGGGCGGTACACGGTTCGCTTCGAGAGATGAGTTTTTATTTTAGATTCTGAACTGAAGCGGTGCAGAATTTTAATGCTTCGCGCAGACTTTTGGTCTGTAGTAAAATTGGGATATATTGCACTGGATGATAGGAAATGAAGGAGCAGACCAACGGTAAGAACACGCAGCTTTCATAAGAGCGGTAAAGATTCAAAAATAAGGTACTCCACATTCAATATACATATATAAGTATACACTAAGTACTTGCTTAAAGGTGAGGGAAACGGTTTCGATCCTGGAAGTATGTATTTTTAACCATAATCCAGCGGTAATGAAATGGCAACGTTACTTTAGATTCTGGACGAGAAAAACTAGTTCGGAAGCACTAATCACGCAACATGACAGAATAAAAAATCTGTCTGAAATTAAGCGCATCTCTCGATAATAGTATTGCCAAAGCAAGAAAGGTGTTCAGAATTCAAGTAAACTCGCAATCACAGGTTAGTAACACAGATTAACAGTTACCACTAGGAACTTCACAACATATAACCACGTGACAACCTGCCGGCCCACCTACACCTACACACCCATTGCCATATCGGCGTGGCAACAAAAGAGTTACACGATCTCATGTTTACCCCCACGCCCGCTAATTGGTCGAACAATTAAACCATATATCAACAATACGAATTTTAAGTGTCCGGCTACCGTGCCGCGACCCAGCCGCTCCCACCACCCCGAATTATTTCGGCGCGATACAAATTTTCCATTTATTTTCATTTCCAAACGGACCGACTGAGTTTAATGACGAAGGTGAGTTCACGTTTATGTATTACTTGTATATAATATGTATTTAGCCGACATGGGCAAAGCCAAAAGAAGGGTGCCGATTCCAACAGTCTTTATCCGGAGCGTCTAAAGTGTGTATTTTATAGATGCGCATTTATTTATTTATTGAAAGTAATTTTATAAACCGTATGCGACCATCAAAAAGATTTATTTTTATTAATCGGTAAAATTAAAAGTATCAAAATTTTTCTTGATGATACGTTCTGTATATCCTGATTACGTGTATGCAAATTTTCATTATAATTGGTCGAAAAATCTAACTAATTTTGAAGTTTATAGTATTATTTACTGTCTGTTTACAGACTACAAATTCAGTTCCCTGCCGACGGTGAGAGTAAGATACATAACACTATCCCGTGTAATCTTTTCATGAATGCCTATTGCAATTACAGTAGATGTCACGCGCGTCATGTAAAAAAAGATTAATGACCACAAGTTTCAAAGTCACCGACCGACCCGAATAAAAAGCACATATCGACACGTGAACTTAATCTATGTACGCGTGAAGTCGTCACGCGCTTCATCGCTACGCGACGTCCATTGAAAAACGTGTACTGTTGGTAGGTTTTCTCAATTTTGAGACAATAGATTTTTGTGGCGGTTGTGAGTTACGCAACTTTGTGCCATTTTCATCACTGTTTGCAGTTACAAAAGAGTTGCATCTTTATCAAGTGTGATATGCATTACATAGAAATATATTTCGATTCTGACTAATTCATTGGCGGTATTTGATTTGTGATTTCAAAATAAGATTAATTTGGAAAACATTTGACAAAAGTTTAATCAAACAAATCCTTAAACAACTAGACACGCCAATTCCGAAGATAAGACTCGCCAAACCACAACTCCTAGAACCGAGGACCAGGTGTCAAATGCCGGGGAACATTCCACAAGGTCAAAAACGCATCCAAACGCGTTCGCGGATCTCGAAAAATCGGGACACTCCACCAAAATCGAAAGCCGGCAACGATAC
The DNA here is from genome assembly GCA_951394215.1 of Glyphodes perspectalis. NCBI lineage: Eukaryota > Metazoa > Arthropoda > Insecta > Lepidoptera > Crambidae > Glyphodes > Glyphodes perspectalis. The sequence continues at coordinate 20,201,175 of OX596199.1, forward strand.
GTGGCGAGATAATTGGTCTCGTCAATTAACGCGCGGTTTTTGCCGCGATCGGGCCGGCACAACGGGCCTGTGGCCCGTCCACAATCACGCCACGCGTATTTGCAGTTTTTACGCGTGTTTGCCACGCTTCAATTTAGGTAAAAAATATTGACATACGAACGTCAAAGTGACGGCTGTTTATACGGGGCATCAGCTTAACACTTTTTCTCTTTGCTCGATACCTATGCCCATTTTATATTTTATTCGTCTATAAAATCTTTCTTGCGACCCTTGAAGCTTGAAGCTTAGTACTGATAATGCTGAGGAAACTAAACTGCTTAATACTGAGGAGGGTCAACAATATTTTATTAATAGCACCAAGTATAAAGAGAAATTAAAACTAGGTATAAATTAAAGGCTTTTTTTAATACGTCTACTTCACTAAATGTCTACCAGAATACCGCACATGAAAGACCGCTTAATTTAGTTGAATATATTTTTATTCGCAATTACTTAATAGCAGCAATTTGTTATTTTTACAAATTTTTACGTAAATCTTATGACTTTATGCTTTAGTCTACATAAGATCGTGATACTTTCAGGCTTTCAGACATGATGTCAAAAATTTATATTTAGGTACAAATAAAATTCATAAAAATGAAACATAAAAAATTCTGACTTTTTGTCAGAAAACCTATAGCATAAAAGTATGCCAGACATGTATTCGTATTCACACATTGTTTTCATATAAAATTGTTACAAAACTAATAAACAAAAAAGTTACATAGAGAGTACACAAATAGAATACACAAATCCTGCACTATTCACGGCTGAAACATCCACTCGCGCGTCGACAGCCCATCCGGATTTCGGCCGGGAAAACTAAAAAAGACCACCGTCAGCGGGTTATCGTAAACTAACAGTGATACGCTGCGTGATAATTGTTCACGTCAATTAACGCGGCCGCGGGACAATGGCTTAATTCGGTGCCGGTTTTTACCACGATCGGTTCGGTATTACTGCGGGACGATTGACAATCACACTGCACTGTTTTTTTTTCATTTAACCTTTTGTGTAGTTGGCAGCGCAAACAGAGTGTAACGTGTCGCTGGAGTTTATTAAAGTACGGTAGATTCCGATTATGTAATGCTGTGTTAGAAAAATATTAAAAACGTCTAGCAACGTGATTCACCGTGGGCCCGGTCACGTATCTAGCTAAGGCAAAAAGAGGAATATCTTTAAAGTTTACCTACTTTGTAATTTATGATATGTTCTGTATCTCCCCGACCCCGACTAGAAACCACGTGATATTTGTTATGTATATTTATATTAAATACAGCATGATGCACAGAGATTTATAATAGCATTATCACTCATTCTTTTTAATGCCAAATTAACGTTGTATTGAAAGCACATTTATATTCTACATTGTTTAAAATTGAAGTAGACTATATTTAAGTCAAAATTACCGATAAGTTAAACAAAACCAAATATGGACGTTGAAAGTGACTAATAATAATTGCATAGATAGGTACTCCTAAATCGAATACAGAGAAGTTGCACATCATTACATTATATGTTTCAAATTATCACGAAACGAACTAATTAGTACTAATGGACACTTCCGATCGAATAAGTAGGAATGTAAGCGACGAATATATTGATGTAACGAACAGATTATGATATGGAAACACGAATTAAGTAATTGATTTTGAACAAAGAGATAACGAGCGAAGGCAATAAATAACCACTGTTTTAAATAGCTGGTTTCCAATTACGTGTGAAAAAAATACATACAATATACAATACAATAAAATATAAGACTGGATGGTTCAGAATCTATTGCAAACTATGTAGAAATATTTGGTATTGATAGAGTTGACAACACGAACTAACTGGATAGATATAAAATCACAATAAAACAAAGTTATAATGAAAAAAATATTTTATGTGTTTTTTATTAAATAAATTTGAATGGTTGGTTATCCCGCTATCACAAGTCACCTTACACCAGGCGGCTTTAAAAAAATAAACGTTTTTTAACTAGTTTATTTGTGAGTTAGCTTAAAAACTTGGCGTTTTAATTTAAGAACATAGCTATAGTTATGAGTTAAAAACCTTACGACGGTGAGTGTGCAGCGTTAGGTAAGGTATCATTCTAGATGTTTGTAATACAGTCTTATTGTTAGGCTAGTTAGGCAGACAGGCTAAAAGCTATTAAGCTTACCCCCATATTATGAGCGAAGTCCCCGCTAGCAGCCTGTACCTGTGCCAGAGAGTACTAATACAATTATGGGTTTATACAAAATCTTCATTTATTAAACATAATATATATATATGTATGTTGTGCTATTTTCAAATAATTAACGCGATTCCGTTTATATACGTTTATATTACATGGTAATGCAGTTTTGATATATGTTTACGACTGATTTAAATTACTAATATTACAATTTAAATCAATAGTTTTATAGAGTGTTCCCACAATATAAATAGCCAAATTAATAAATTTATTTAAAAATTAATACGTCATGACATTATGACACTTTAATCTTTAATATATTATCGATGATATAATAATTTTTCCTATGATTTAACGATAAATTGTAATTTGTCTAAAAATAATACATGATATTGTGGGCAGTTAAGAAAACAGACGAAATAATGTTTATAATTGATAATTATAAAATTGATATTTGACATATTAGTAAAATTATAATATCGCGGCTTTAGCCCGTCAGTCAGCGTTTTTTTGAGGAATTTCTTTTGTACAAATTATGCGTAATCCCAGGGTGAAGTTAGAACTTTATTTGAAATCTGGAGAGATGGCAGCCCGCTACTTAGGCAAAGTAGCGGAATTTTAGAAGAGCTAACTTTTATCCTGGACTTATCCAGGAGCCCACGCCTGTCGCGTCTTTTTGATGTCAGATAAAGTGAAGCGTAAGACGTCCAACAAGTGATCCGCATTCATCTTGTGGTGGAACAGATTATCTGTGTTCTGTTTCAATCATTCTCAACATCCTAACTAATATTATAAATGCGAATGTGAGTTTGTTTCCTACGCTTTCATGTCTGAATCTTTGAAACGATATTTTTTATTCAATCAACTATGGAATACTCCATTATCAGCGAGTGACATGGACCATATCTTATGCCCGTATTCCTACAGAAATTGGAACTATGTAAGTGAAATCGAAGGGCCTTGCTTCTACCCGTTATTGATTGTAAAATCCATACGTCTTTTAGGTCTTAACTCAATGAATTTACACCTATAGCCTTTCCCTGCGGCTACGTTCGCGAGGAATTTGGTATATTACTAAAACTTGTGGGTGTGTGCCTCAATCACTGTGTCTTTTCTCAGTTAGGGCTTCAACTTATGACTTTTCAGAATTTATCACAATCGGCCAAAGTAGTAAAAGCGTTACACACAGACTTTCCCATTTAAATTAGCGAGCACATGCGCAAAAATGCGTCAGCATTTTCTATTTCCAACAATCGTAAAACCGACGACAAACAAATTAAAATCGAATCACACACTACGTATATTTAATCAGGCAGTTGAGCTTTGAACTTTTCCAATTAATCAACATAAGTAAAGTCCGTATAAAATAGCAGCACTTTCCATTGGGAATTAAAAAATATCTCTGAATGTTCCAATGGTAATTGTGTTAATAAAATAGCATTACGGTAAAAGCAATTTCCATACAAACCACGGACTGCATGGTGCAATGTGTGAAAATTGAAAAAGACGGCGATTCAATATGTGAGTAACGAAGTAATATTAAATATTAAAACGGCAGGCAATATTTCAGAATTCACATATAAATTACTGCACTGCAACTATTTTATATATGGGCATTTAAATATTTTCAAGAAGTACCTCTTATTCTGGGCCTTAAAAATAGTGTAACTTTTTTGCTCGTCATTGCGTGTTGTAAGAGGCGACAAATGGGGTTTAAAGTAATGGTTTGTTTTTTTTTGTGCGGGCGAGGAGCTAGTGGATTATTTACAAATTGCAATCAAACCCCAATTTTATTTGTCTGCTAAAAGTGGTCAAAAGATTTTGTTTAGACGCCGTCTACCCCTTCAGGAATTGCTAGCGTTATGTTACAATATGTATGTATATAAGAAGTGCCAACCATTTTTATTTTACAATATTATTAATGCTCAATTTCGTTAATAAGCTTTTATTTCCATTGTGGTGTCAACCAATAAATTCATTACAAATAGATTCTGGGTTATAGCTTCCAGTTGACTACAAGGGGAGGATAATCAAGGCGACAACTTGCAACTATGTCAATTTCGCTATAAATAAGTGCGCCAGATAATGCAACAAAAGTGTGATTTCACTTTACTGTGGTCTTGTTAACGACTAGGAGACAACTGCAGGACGCTTGACTCCATAGAATACCCTAAGATTCAGGTAAATATGGTAAACATGCAAAGTATTTTTCATGTGAACACGAAATCAACAAAAGAGTTTATAGAACTAACTTGGCTCATTACGTACTTGTACTACTAATTAGGTGGTGCAGAAACAGCACCGTACAGCTACAAATTATCTGCTTCACCTATTTGGATTTATGAAAGTCAAATAGATTCTAGAATCATGTCTCGAGTGCACCCCGACTACGAACGCGACATATCTCGTACAAAGTAGGGGTCAAAAATAGCAGCAAAGTTCTGGTGTTACTAAAGTCGTATCTCTAGAAAGATATTGTTAAAGGTAAAAACGCCAAAAACTGCTATCACCGCGATAATCGTTTTAATATTGCACGCCCTATCGGCCCATCAATCGGGCCATGCACGCCCAATGTACTCCAACAATCATTTTGTTAACGCGGAACGTTTTAAATGATATAATAAATTCGCATTATCATGTTGTACGGACAAAATTGTTTTCGGTCGGGCCGGTTGAATTCATTGTCTGTATTGTATAGGCGACAAGACTGCAGCGGTCGCGCACTGGATGTGAATGTGTATTGTAAAATAGGATGAAAATTCTTAATCGAAAGATATGTTAAAGTTTCTCTAAACGTTTCATTCAGCTCAGAAGCTTTAAGTTGTGTTTATTATACACGAAATAAGTAAGTAAGAAGGATAGAGAAGAAACAAAAGAAAAAGCATAATTTTCCAAAGTAGTTACTACAACTACTCCTTAGTCTACTCCAGCATCCGACACTGGTAATCGTCTCATTAAAAGTCATGATAAGTGAGATCCTAGGATAAATTCCGAGTGCTATATTAGATTTTTTTTTTTAAATATTCAAACACAATGGAAATATTGATGCCTGAACAGATAACAAACCAAATATTAGGTATCAGCTAAACATGACACATTGTGTAATCTTTACATCATTGGTCCCACTACTTACTAATTTTCATACACAAAACTAATTAACTTTTAATGTAATCGGAATGTATATAGAAACGCTCATGTGATAAATATGAATTTGAATATTTGAACAATTCTATTTTATTCCGTCGCATTGTTTGACAGCGTAATGTAACATTTTCCATTATGTACCCATAATTATTACAAACGATTAAAACATTATGGAAATTTAACTATTAATACAGGACATTCAATACCTCTCTATTTATCCAGGAAATACTAAATTATTAATATTGGAAGTTGAAAATACTTTACCCGTTAAAAGAATGGAATTTTGAATGTTCATTAGAACAAAGCTTGGGTTCGAATAAGAATGTGCCAACTGTAGTCCTTGCCTAGTCTGAATGTGGTTAAAGGGGCCTGCTGCCTCTTTGACTCTGCCTATCCCTTCGGGGATTATGGGCGTAATGTTATGTTATGTGTTGATATTTTATGGCAAATGAAATAAATGTGAGTGTGCATGTACTTTATAAAAGTAATATCACATTTTCTCCAACAGAAAGTCACTTTTGACTGGCTCGATGACGTATTCGATAGTGACCCTGCCCCATGCGCCAAGAGTTGTGGGTTCGATCCCCACCCAGGACAAACATTAGTGTGATGAATATTTGTGTTTGGTCTGTGTCTGGGTGTTAATATTCAATATTTAAGTATAAGAATATTTGTAATACCACTGTTGAGTTTGATATCCGTAACACAAGCAACTTACCGCGGAGTCAGATCAATGTCGTTGGATATTTATTATTATTATTATATAATGGAATGCTGGAAGACACCTAACATACATTTGGTTTTGTGACACTCCTATCTAAGATATAAATAAATAAATTCTTCAGACTGGCACACCAATTCCCTAGTCCCAAACTAAGCTTATAAGCTTGTGCTATGGATACTAGGTGAACGGATAGACATACTTAAATACGTTTATAAACATCCATGACTCGAGTACAAATATCCATGTTCATCACACGAAATATTTGCCCCTAGCGGGATTCGAACCCGCGACCCTTGGTTTCGTGGCCAGGGTCTCTGACCACTCGACCAACGGGCCAGTCAATATATTTAATTCGTTGCGTTTCTCAATCCAAAATTGGATTGTTTTGCCTATGATTATTTATACTACATAGTTAGTAGGACCTGATGGATAAAAACGGCCATCGTGGCCAAAGGCCAGCGTAGGATAGTATTGCACGGTAAGGCGGCTCAGTGGACGAGGACATGAAAAACTCTTTAGATACCAATCCACGGAGCTGCGAATCCTCAGAGATCGCGCCCTCGAAACCAAATAATCGAACGAAACAGCTCAAGAGCCGCAAATCTCCGGAGTAAGGAGGGATCCTTTGAGAAGATGGAATGTCTTCATTGACCTAACGATGGAATCGCCTGGCAGAAGGTCAACATCGAATGTCAGGCTTCATAGTTAGAACTCTGAAGCTCAGTGCAAAACCCACGTTGGTCGGTGGCAAAAACGCACATTTTATCAGCGCCCGCCCGCGGCGCCAAAAGGTGGCGAATTGCAACAATATTTCAGCTCTCCCGCGCCGTGTTTCGCGCGCGTCAATTCGATTGATTCCGCTATGATCTGCGTTATTAAATTGCGTGCACATTTTGTTTAGTACAGTTGTACGGCGGGATTTTACTCCCGCCATTTTCGCAGAGGAAAAACGATATGCACCTCTCGATTTTTTTCCCGTTATTCGTCGAAACAATAGGTGCGCAAGCAATTTGCTGTTGTGGCATTTATCCTTTTTTACCTTTTAGGGATTTTTTTTTGCTTATTTGTTAAACTCGCGTTGTAATATTTACTACATTTGTGGATTTTTATGTTTATATAGTGGAATCATGCATTTTCATTTCCTAAGACATCTCTTAAATTTAGATATTATCGTATTCTATACGTTTTCAAACAATTACCTACATTGAAACATATAATAATATCAGACGACAACACATACATTGATCTGACTCCGAGGTAAGTACAAGTGTTACGGATATCGGAATCAACAGTGGTATTACAAATATATTTTAAATATTGAATAATAACACCCAGACACATAACAAACACAGGTATTCATCATACGAATGTTGGTCCTGGGAGAGAATTCAACTCACAACTCTTGGCGCCTGGTGTAGGGTCACTACTGAATACGCAATTGAGCTAGTCAGATAATGTAAGTTAACTTCCAAATTTAATTTCATAATAATATAGTTATACAGTTAAGTATTTCAATCTTGAAGAAACTCACAATGTACAGGAAAATTTTCAGCGAACAACACATTCCATTCCCCAGCTTTTCACAAAATAAACTTCAACGTAAATCTAGCGATAAAATATGCAATTATAAGAACAAAAAATTACTTGTTCCAGGAAAACACCAACAGTCAGCCAGCTTTCTGAAGACGTAGTCGAGTAGAAAATTAATTAAAACAGGAATCACGCTTCAAATTTTTAAGACAGAACAAGAACATTACTCCGCTTGGTCCAGTTTACGAATACGCATACTCGCTTTACAACGAGATCTTTGGTTCTAGACAGTTTAAAGTTTATGAGAATTGAAGAAAACTCCAGCATTCGTAGTTAATTGCAAATACTTTGTTCTTTTATTGACAATTGTAATGAGATACTATCGTTTGAAAGTCTAAGAACAGGTACAAGCAACATCGATTGTTTATTACCTCTGAAAAGCTTTAAGGCCCGAATAACAGAAAAATCAGTACATTATCATAGTAAACGCAATAGTCGTGATTGCGTTACGGCCGCGAGAGAAACGTTTACCGCGCATAATGCACAGTTAAAACTGCGAACAACGCAAATTTATTTGTTCAGTAGTAAAATCAAATTTAAATAATGTCAGCGCGAAGTGACCAAAACTCAGCGTTTCGACACCGGCAGAACCAAATATTGACCATTGGCAACACGTTAAATTTCCCACGAAAAACAATCGCAAACAATATAATTACGGGCCTAAAGGCGAACGGACCAACGGGCCGGGTGCGTAGTTCACAAATTACTTTGGCAGATGGAAAAATTTAATTGAACACCCTGTTCCAGTTGATGTATTAACATTTATTGGTTTACAAATTAAAGATAGACCGGCGGCCGCGCGAATGTTGGCGCACAATATCGTTGGTACGGCAACTAATCGGAAAGTGAAATATCCATCGCCCGTTGAGCATTTTAATTTGGGAAAAAGTTTTAGGGAATTATTAATAGTGTGAACCTGCGCTGCCGGCGTTCCCGTATGATCCCCGATAAATTATGCACACTCGAAATATTTATCGGACTTCACTCGAGCGCTTATTTGTTTCAATAATATAAACTGAAAAGCGGTTAAAAGATTAACGACCTCATATAAAACTGTTTTGCATTGCATGATGGATATAACACTTAAGTGTCAATGTTTTTATTAACCTTTTATTTTATTGGAAATGTGCTCTTTTACGCTCAACGATGTTTATATCCAATTACACAATTAATTAACTGTCGCATTAAATAAATGTTTGGTACAATGTGAGATTTTTCAAAGAGTAATGTTGAAGGCAACTAATATCAGGTTATATGTTTAAATCAATTTTTTTTTGTAATCTATTCAGTTCATATTTTTCCTAAGTGGTGATAATCCAATATTACTACTACTTATATTTGTTATTCTTTTTGTATTGTTGCAATTCACAGTTATTGTTGTTGCTATCACAGTTGCCTATCGTCATCTCTAAGCTGAATGCAGAATGGGTTTTCATGGTTTATTTGAAATTCATTATGAGAAGAGGATATAAATAGCGAGTCGAGGCAAACAATTATGGCCCTACAAAATCTCTATCAGAATCTTAGCAATCGCTTTCAATCGAATCACGAATCGCCTTCGACAAATTCATCAAATGAGCGGTCAAACTAATTTCCATGGCGTCCGTTTGGAAGGACGCACGGCAACCCAACCCGCAATGTTGATGTAATCAATTACAAGAGCGAATGTAAGTGTCGCCGCAGCGACAACTCCAAGTTTTCAAATCAAAGTGACACGTCGAATGCGCCCCTAATCCGTTCCCGTATACCAGGGGTGGCCAACCGGTCGATGAGTTCAGTTGATGGTGTCAAAACAACAGTGTTGTACTATCCTGCACGACAACAGTGGATGTTATTGATCGCTTTTTAGTACATATTCATGAAAAAAAAAGGATACTTTAATGTACTCTTGAATTAAAAAATTGTGCAATTTAACATATTCAGATCATACCTTATATGTAAAACAGACTGCGTAATGTGGTCACTAATCTTCAGTGTATTTATGACCGTGTATCAATTTTCAAAGAAATCTTTAAAGCTAACTAACACTTGATACACGTTCATACGTTGGATTCCTTAAGGTTGGCAATGTTCATCAACAGATCTTATTAATATATAATTAACCACACTTTATTATTATTAAAATTTCAAGAAGCACGTAATTAGATCGCACTTAGTTTCTTTAATAAAAAGTAGATGTTTGGTCTAATCAACTTGGCCACCCCTGCCGAATACAATCGCATCGGTTAGCTGCCAATAGCACAAATAGTGTACTGAATTTGCAGCTACTAACAATTTTAATGTTGATGCTCTGGAATGGGATTACAGTAGGATTTGAAATCCCCGTCTTTCGGTTGATTAGGCCGTTTTGTTCCCCTTATCGGTAATGCGCAGAATTAGATTGAATACTACCTCGAAATTCGGTTAGCACTAAAATACAAGCTTTTAGCAATGATAGCATTTGATTTTAGGAGCTATTCTTGCAAATTTTCCCTGATTAATCTTCCATTGTATTAATGAGCAAAATTACGGTCTTTCTCTCAACATAAGACGTACCTTTAATCGAAATCTTCTTTACGGTGTAGTCTTCCATATTTTTTACCATTTAGTAGCCTACTTAGCTACTTAGAAAGACCCGTAAATATTGAGCCATTTTCCAATTATTCGGCGTAAACTAGTCAGTGTAGTGGTAGTGGGTGTCTATCCTATATAAAACCGGCAATATCTGACCAGGTCTGTGGCCCCATAACAAGCACTACCGTGTACTCCGTACAACAGTAACGACATCGGCGCGTTATTACAAAAGCCATAAAACATTCTGCGGCCGCTGGACGCCGCTGCAATGACGACTGTCAACTGGAAAACGCAATATACAGTGTGCAATATAGTTGCTATTGTGTCGACCACGGAAAAAATCTCGCGGCAAAGTGAAAAAGTCCCTTGCAATAACGAATTTGAAATCCAATAAACCCGTGGCCGGCCTCCTTTGGTGTCTGATGGCGTTTGAGAAAAAAAAATTGTGAAAATACGCGACGTGCGACAATTCGGCCGGCGGGTGAGCGCAGTTGGTAATGCAACGCGCCAGACTGATACGACTCGAGTTTGATCTGGTTTTCATTCGAGTTTCAACGGAGACTGTGAGTGTAGTCAGCGGGGTTGGTTGTCTAATGCGTATTCTCTGTTAAAAGCGGCAAAGGACAATGACGTGTTCTGACTAAAACGGCGTATTTATTTGCGGAGCGGCCGCTTGGAGGTCGAAGCGGAAAGCTGCGTAAGAGTGTAGAAATATTATCTACGTTTGGTGAAGAACACGCCGAGCTGAGCTTGTTAACTACTTATGAAAGCTAGCTATGAAATTATAACATAAATGACAATTTAAGAACAATCCTTTTAGCTAGTAAAGTGTCTTTTGGAAGTTGTTTCAAAAATTTTCGAATGTAAATCATCTCTTATAGTCCAAGAAAATAGGCCTTTAAATACGAATTTGAGGTAAATACTTGAATTTTTGATATAAGTTACTTTGAAACATTTAAAAACGATCTGTGAAAGTTTTTTGTAAAATCACCCCCGAGAACATTTGAAAAAAAAATAAATAGTATTTGTTTTTGAAATTTTGGGAAAACAGTGAGTAGTAGAAAAAAAAGGTTTAAATAAAAGTTGTAGAGCATCAGATTTTATAAAGAAATGCCCTGTTTATATTTTCGCTAACATTTAAATTATCTGAGATAGAGGGCGGTTAAAAGCTTGGGGATGATAGTAATAGTCCGGTCAGTTTTTCATTTTGATCTGATAGGACAGGACCAACGGGAAAATTTGTGTGTGTACTAGATATTTAACAATCCAGAAATTCAGGTCTCTGACACATCAGGTTAGCTAAAAAAAAGCGCGGAAGTTCGAAAAAGGCAAATGACTCATGAGTAGTGCAAAATATTGAAAAATGCTAAAGGTAAAAGTTATAGATAATTGAATTTCCTACAAAAATGGTATCTGCATATTTTTTCATAAGTGCGATGCTTTTCGCAAAAAACACGCCTAAGTGTAAAATTATTTGAAAATGTTTATCTTACAAGTTTTTCTCAATAAATAATAATGCGTATAGCTACATTATTAAGCCTATTTTTCAATAATAAGCAGCACGTTAAAAAAAATTTTTTTCTTACTAAGATGAAATTTTTTTTTCTCATCTAGATGGGTTTTTAATGCAGAATTAAATCCTTTGGTTTATGCGAAATCCGTCTACTTAGTACCTGTAATTTATTAACTTTCATTGAATAAAGAGAAATGATCAGTAGTGACTGCCTGACCGAGTCAGGATTTCTTGCCAAAACCGAAACCGAAACCGAACATTAGGCAGCTCTCTTAGTTTTGGCTTAGGTTGACATAGCATGTTGAAATGAAGTGTATCTTTACTTTTATGTCTCCTGACCCGGTGTCTATCTGTAAAAAATATTGTTTTTTTTTTTTTTGTTCAAATAAATTTGAATGACAAATACAGCGCGTTAAAGTTCCCTGTGACGTCACTTGTTCCGTAAATGCGCCGTGCTCCAGATTTTTGAAGCGCTGTATCTTTGTAATTTTCCAAGTATTCGATAAAGCAAAAAATACGTATTCAATATTTTGATAATTTTACTTACGAAACAAAACAAATATTTAAGTCAAGTAAACAGGAGGAATCATTAAAAGCAAAGAAGGCCAAAAAACCCTTCACAGTTTAACATTTTATCAAGAACAAAAGCCTAGAAATCCAACTCACTTAACAAGTTCTTAAGCTAGACAAACTCATCGACCAAGCGGATATACCAATATACCAATACTGAGGAACCTCTTAATAACAGTAATTAATAAAATTATAATAGAGTGATGCCAGCTTATACAGTTGCTTCTTGGAACATCAATAGCCTGGTCGTTTATGTTATTATGTGGAAGAACGAAGGAGCCGCGGAAGGTCCAGGGTTACCCACCTCATGGTGGTGACCAAATTGGTCGTGCGGTAACAGAAAAGTGAAGGTGAAAATGTTAAAGTAGCAAGTGAGGTGTGTAAGGATCGTGCCATACGACGTTTGGTTCTCTTCTACCCCCCTAGGGAAGTGGCGTGAAGTTTAGTTTAGTTAAGTTCAAAACCATAGAGCTTGTATGAAGGAATTATTAATGTTAAAGAAGCGAGTGAGGTGTGTAAGGACCGTGCCATATGGCGTTCGGTTCGCTCTACCTACCCCACTAGGGCATTTTCCTAGCGGGGTAGGCAGAGCGAACTTACTTCACGCCATTGCATGAAGTAAGGTATTGACGCGACTACTATAAAGCAAGCTGTGCTCAGGGTTTCTTGGTGTAAAACAAAGGGGGGTTATTAGAGGGGCATTTCCCTAGCGGGGTAGGTAGAGCGAACTTACTTCACGCCATTGCATGAAGTAAGGTATTAACGCGACTACTATGGAGCAAGCTGTGCTCAGGGTTTCTTTGTGTAAAACAAAGGGGGGTTATTATATATCCCACAAAATATTCACATTATACGCCACACAATACGCCATAAGAATGCTAAATAGCTAGTCTACAGAGTTAACTGTCTGGAAAGAGCTATCCTTGAGTATAATCCACATCCAATTGAAGTCATCGAGGTCACATATTAAAGCCTGGATATCATTAGGGACTAGGGGACTTGTGAAACTTGGTGCCACTGCATCATCAGATGTCTTGATAAAAGTTTTGACCAAACATTAGAAATAATACTGACGGGACTAAACTAGACTTGAGCTCAATGGTAAGGACACCTCTTAACCGAGGAGTGCGGGTTCAAACCCGGGCATGTTAACCACCTCTGTATTTTTCAAATCTATGTACGTATTTATTACCACTAGCTCGACGGTAAGGGGAAAACATCGTGATGAAACCAGCAAATTTAAATAACTAGGATTTGTAACCATGATCCAAAATTTGTCTGCTTCCCTTATCTTAGGGTTACGAATGTCAGATCGGCAGTCGCTTCAATGTAATTATCAGACTCGCTAGATCCTAGATCATGGTCTAAGCGGATCCCGTCTAAGCACGGAACATAACGCTATGAAGATAAAGACTGACACTACATGAGTACTTACAGCTTGATGTTTCGGCATATCGCGTTTAGTCCAGTCAGTATTATTTCTACTGACAATGCAACGAGAAAGTTTAAAATCAAATATCTATATTCAACAAATCAAACAAACTCAAACTCGATGGGTTAACGTTACAATTTTTTGCTATATCGAATACTCGGAAAATTACAAAAGTACAGCGCTTCAAAAATCTGTAGTGTCTGGAGGGAGCGCGTCACGGGGACCTTTAACGCGCTGTATTTGTCATTCTTATTTTTCTGAACAAAAGAAAAAAACGAAACCAATATTTTTTTCTAATCTCACTATTACAGATAGACACCGGGTCAGGAGACATAAACGACCAGGCTATTGATGTTCCAAGAAGCAACTGTATAAGCTGGCATTACTCTATTATAATTTTATTAATTACTGTTATTAAGAGGTTCCTCAGTATTGGTATATTGGTATATCCGCTTGGTCGATGAGTTTGTTTAGCTTAAGAACTTGTTAAGTGAGTTGGATTTCTAGGCTTTTGTTCTTGATAAAATGTTAAACTGTGAAGGGTTTTTTGGCCTTCTTTGCTTTTGATGATTCCTCCTGTTTACTTGACTCAAATATTTGTTTTGTTTCGTAAGTAAAATTATCAAAATATTGAATACGTATTTTTTGCTTTATCGAATACTTGGAAAATTACAAAGATACAGCGCTTCAAAAATCTGGAGCACGGCGCATTTACGGAACAAGTGACGTCACAGGGAACTTTAACGCGCTGTATTTGTCATTCAAATTTATTTGAACAAAAAAAAAAAAAACAATATTTTTTACAGATAGACACCGGGTCAGGAGACATAAAAGTAAAGATACACTTCATTTCATCATGCTATGTCAACCTAAGCCAAAACTAAGAGAGCTGCCAAATGTTCGGTTTCGGTTTCGGTTTTGGCAAGAAATCCTGACTCGGTCAGGCAGTCACTACTGATCATTTCTCTTTATTCAATGAAAGTTAATAAATTACAGGTACTAAGTAGACGGATTTCGCATAAACCAAAGGATTTAATTCTGCATTAAAAACCCGTCTAGATGAGAAAAAAAAATTTCATCTTAGTAAGAAAAAAATTTTTTTTAACGTGCTGCTTATTATTGAAAAATAGGCTTAATAATGTAGCTATACGCATTATTATTTATTGAGAAAAACTTGTAAGATAAACATTTTTAAATAATTTTACACTTAGGCGTGTTTTTTGCGAAAAGCATCGCACTTATGAAAAAATATGCAGATACCATTTTTGTAGGAAATTCAATTATCTATAACTTTTACCTTTAGCATTTTTCAATATTTTGCACTACTCATGAGTCATTTGCCTTTTTCGAACTTCCGCGCTTTTTTTTTAGCTAACCTGATGTGTCAGAGACCTGAATTTCTGGATTGTTAAATATCTAGTACACACACAAATTTTCCCGTTGGTCCTGTCCTATCAGATCAAAATGAAAAACTGACCGGACTATTACTATCATCCCCAAGCTTCTAACCGCCCTCTATCTCAGATAATTTAAATGTTAGCGAAAATATAAACAGGGCATTTCTTTATAAAATCTGATGCTCTACAACTTTTATCTAAACCTTTTTTTTCTACTACTCACTGTTTTCCCAAAATTTCAAAAACAAATACTTTTTATTTTTTTTTCAAATGTTCTCGGGGGTGATTTTACAAAAAACTTTCACAGATCGTTTTTAAATCTTTCAAAGTAACTTATATCAAAAATTCAAGTATTTACCTCAAATTCGTATTTAAAGGCCTATTTTCTTGGACTATTAATATAATGCAGTAAATATAAAAGTTTCTTATGTAACTATTTTTCTAAAAGGTTTAATCAATTCTTGATCGATATGTTGCCGAACAGATTAGTTAAATAAGATTATACACACGTATTCAACGTTCAATTGACGAATTCAGATAACTTCTTTACAAGGGCCAATGTTAGTCTTTGTGGGTTCGAAATTCGTTGGAGCCAGTAAAATTCACCTCTAACCAGTCTCTAACAGTTTCAGGTTTAATTCCGTTGTTAGTACGAGTAAGTATTTTAGCAAACGGTTGGATCCGGGCTGCGGTCTCAAAGACCTTTCAGCTGGCCAGCTTGTTGATATTTAAACAATAGTCTAAATTAATTCGCCGGGGAATGCGATTTTGCTTTATTTACTAATTAAACGGATATTGATAGTCGCATTTTTTTACTATATGAGCTTTCATCTATGGAGTTTTGTGTATCTGTACTATGTTGGGGGTATATTAGTTTTCTTTACTAACATTAATGATATCTTTGCAAACACTTAATTGCCTATATTTCATACCGCAAAATGAAAAAAAATTATAGTTTAAAAACGAAACACCAAAAACTAATTAAATGATTTTTCTTTATAAGCCCAATTCGACATTACCTTTTAATGTACAACTACAGAGTTTTTTAAACAATTTAACGAGCTTATCTAGATAAATAAGTTGTTATAATACAGCTGGTGGTTTTTTTAGCCTATTTTCTACTTTTTACAGTTATTACAGATATGGTATATAAAGGTAAAGGTGAAGCATCACACCATCACCAACCACCTTCACGAAATACACACGCACATCATCCACCTCAGCTCAATCTCATTCGGCCATTCTGTAAAATATGTGCACACAGTTCCTCAGTCCAGGCACCGCTGGACCAATCGCTCCGGCGCCTCACGGACCGGAGGCCGGACCGGTCCGGTCCCGCAGAACGCAAGTCAAAGCACCGTCAAAATCAACAGAGTTCCGACTATGTGTGTGCGAGGAATTAGATATTACAACAATGTCTCATGTTTGTCTGTGACTCGAAATGTACCAACTGTATTCCTTGACTAGCATGTCATAAAAGGCGATTAGGCGACTGATGGTATATTAGGTACGACGAGCTAGCCATTTGGCGCGATTTTTTTTTTTTTTTTTTTTACTTGAGGAATGCATTTACGCACCATCCAAACAGAGTCCTGGGTGGACCTATAAGGGTGAGTCGGGCTCGAAACCGGTAGCAAACTCCAGAGACCCTACCGACTAAACCTCAAGGCTGCCGTTCTTCGGGCGCTAACGCAAAACCAACGGGACTGGGACCCCACTGTCGGGATTCATCTCGTAAAGTCTACGCAGCGCGCGCTGCCGCCTGGCGGCCCATCTCGAGGGAGTGGTATTCTCCCCACCGTATGTGGTCGTGAAACACCTAGGGTGGTGTTTCACGACCACATAGACAGCTGTGTACCCTATCCTGACGGACCGGGTGTAACACCTGCAGTCGGCTTCTCCGGGGACGATTGAGGGCTAGAGGACCACCTCCCCTATACCCCACGACCCCAAAGGCCCTTTTAGTCGCCTCCTACGACAGGCAGGGATACCTCAGGAGTATTCGGAGCCCCCCCTGCAGGGCGCGGCGCGATGTTCTATCTAACCCAACCCAATGAATTCTATTTTTGGCTGCATATGATTCGGGGAGCTCTTCAGCCTACCATGGATGGTGCATGTACGTATAAGCAGAATAATAGAGTTAAGATCTAAATATTTTAAACACATTCTATGAGTCATGTACAATTAAGTCTGAAATAAGTTTTGAATTAGATGATTATGATATCAGAGTTACACTTTGGAGACGCAAACTGTATTAGACGTATCCCTCAGAGTGATAGCCCTACAAGCAGACGAAGAGGCTTTCAGTGTAAGAGTGGAGCACGGCGTATATTATGTATGTCCATTAACTGCCGTGGCCGACGTTAATCTGCATCCGATATTGAAATAGAAACAAACTAGTCCATTCCTGTACCTATTTAAATTGTAAACGATTCTACAGTAGCGCTGGACCGAGATCGGCCAGACGTACCAATCGGCAAATAAAATGGACTACCAATCGAGGTAGTGCAAAGCACTAATTTATGATATATGCCACAAAGGATGCATATCTTGATGGTTCCAAATCACCATAGGATGAACAGAAATTATATAAATAGGCTAGCTGTCACATTCTCGATATAAAATGGGGGGTGGGGGATAAAGGATGAAAAATACTTAAATCTATTCTCATACCTACCAAACAGACAAAAATAAATAAATAATGAAAATTGTTCGAGCTTCAGAAGAGTTCAACCGCAAGCACTGTGACAAATTGATTTGAAGAATATAACGGATTACATCAAAAGATAACATAATCTTGCTCTAATCAGACGAATTGGATCACGGTTACGCATCCATAGTTATCACCACGTGCAGATTTTCTCACCACGGAGCTGGTGAGAAAAACTGCACATGGTGCTACATCTTCTATTTAAGGGTTATAAAAGTCAGGACCTAGGATGGTGGTCTAAGTGAAGCCCGACTAAGAAATAATAAGAAGAAGGCATAAGCTTTTACTCGAATGAAATCGAAATATTTCTTTGGGATAGCACTCAGCTTCTCCAAGTAAGTATTATCAAATATTAGAAAAAGATACGGGAGCAATTCTTCTTCAGATTAAAGATTGTTTTCCGAGAGTCTCGTGGTGTTGAGCAATGAAGAATTTGGATTAAGGCTGAGTATTCTAACTAGTGTATTGTGACGTGTAATGCGCTACTTCTGCGACCCCGGAACCGGTTGTGTTTAAATCGTTAATGATTGGGGTAGCGACGGCAACTCGAGATACGTCCGGTCACCCCGTCGGCATATTTCATATGCCGGTCGGTACGGAACGCACGGAGCGTCCGCAGTGGATATCCTAATCCTTGCTGGAATCGGAAATAGCGTTTGTTGTAAACCTATTAATGATCTGTAAAGTGATAGGCTGGTTGGCCGAGCGGTTAGGTGCCATTAAAGTAAAGATCGCAGGTTTGGATCCGTCTTAGAAAAAAAAAACATTTATACTCGATCATCATCAGCATGCATCAACCGCCATGGAAATCCCACAACAATTGGCCTTTTTCCTCTGTATCTATATAGGGTTACAAATGATTTATATCCGTAATGGCACCAACGTTAAATAAATGTAATTTAATATCAATATCACGATCACGATAATATTTAATATCACGATTGTGATAAAAAATCTCTCGCCAATGTGAGTTTATAAGGTATATATTATATATTTATATATATTCTTTTTGCTTTATTGATAATAAAATACATATATTTAACGTTGCTGCTGCTATTACGGATATGAAATCATTTGTACCCCCTAACAGTGTTGCCCCTAGCGTATTTTTTGAAAACCTTCACAGTAAAAAGGCTAATTCCTCTGGATCTGAAACTGGAACCTGAAATATCTATCTATCTCTACTAATATTATAAAGCCGACGAGTTTGGAATTTGTTTCTATGGGATCATCTCCATTAGCAGTCAGATTTGAAAAATCTATTTGTTTTATGTAGAACATTTATATAGGGAAGTTTTATATTAACTACTTTAATAACGCTTATAATTTTATAAGGTTATTTTTTTATAAGGCTATTACAATATAGTGGCGATTTCGCCACTATATTGTATATATCACAAAGCGTGTAATGGATATTATCTAAGTCGAATGATAATATATATGAACGATTCACAGCACAAATGCCTACACCCAGGCCATAACAAACCCGGGCAAACCCGATACACCGCATGAAGTATCACTATGAATAAACCATCATTCACTGTACGTATACCACTAAAATATGCAATAGTTTGTGTAAGTTGTGCGCCTTGGGCGGGCCACACGACGGTTATAATACACTGGCATATTTTATTTAATAAACTTACCTACTGTTATACGTGGTGGGCAAACAAACTTGTGTGCTCCTACCTCTATTTGTATAGCCACCGGATAAATGTTAATGGTTACGACAGACGGACAAACGTCCGCCCGCCCTCGCACTATGTAACTTTGTTTGCGACCCTAGTGAATTTTTAATTCCACCTGTTTATAGGTTATTGTGCCACCTCTACCATGTGGTGTACGAAACTTTTTAATTGTGTAAATACACGTGAAAGTAAAATAGAATTAAAAAGTTGAAACACACGAAAGTACCCATATTAAATACTTGCCGCGGTAAACACTGCTAGAAAAGTTTAAATTAGACGTCTGCCGTTACATTTTTTATATGAGGTTTGCGGCGCACATGAACATAAGTAGCTGGCTACCGAAGAATTTCAGAAGCCAACAATAATTCTATTTAAAATATTGGCAGCACCTTTACCAACCAATACCTTACCCAAGTCTAAGATAAAACCTTGAGAATTGGCGTGAGTGAGTTTTGGTTTTATTTTTTCATTCATTTTATTCATCCCGACTTACAGAAGTTAGCGTCATTGAATATTTACTACATATATACATAATATCTTTACGCCCGCATTCCCCGAAGGGGCAGACCAGTCCAATGAAAAGTGAGCTTCTTAAAGTTGGGTATCTAACCACTGGTCTGTAGATGTAAAAGTCAGCTGTTACTTATTCAACTTATACAAAGTTACCGTACATATACATCACAAGTTAAGCAGTAAGGCAAATTAATATATCTAATTTACAACTTAAAACTTTCACATAACTATTCCACTCGAAACTAAAGGTGCGGCGTTATTGCTGCATAAATATCACAAAGAACTTTTACAGAACTAAGTACAAAGTACATGCTATAGAAAAATAAAACGCACCGTTTCACAAGACTTATTTATTATAACCGATGGCAGCGTGAGTTTTATCATCGCGTACAATTCATTATGACAATTTATTAAGTGCCGTTTAAAAATGCATAGCTATGCATTTTAATGGTTTATAAATGTTTTACGGGTGGACGTACTGAAAGTAGCCGTTTGTCAGCAGGGGTTACTATATTGACATCCTGTACCAGGTAATAATATAGCATATAAAAAAGGACCTCAAATTTAATTCTCCCATATCGGGTCCAGTCTTCTATGCAACCCAGTTCTTAGTCGCGGTATACTTGCACCACCTTTCCTAACCATGTCCTATTTATTGTCATGTAATCAATTGTTGATCTACAATTTTGACAGGCTTGATGGCGCATTTGGTAGTGACCCTGCCCCATGCGCCAAGAGTTGTGGCTTCGATCCCCACCCAGGAAAAATATTCGTATAATGAATACTTGTGTTTGTTCTGTGTCTGGGTGTTAATATCCAATATTGAAGTATATATTTGTAATACCACTGTTGATTTTGATATCTGTAATACAAGTGCTTTAAGCTACTTATCTCGGAGTCAGATCAATGTATGTGATGTAGTCGGATATATGTATAAAAAAAAATAAAAATTAAACACCAGGACATAATTATGTAGGTTGCATTATCTGTAAAATGCATACTGCTATTTTCAATTTAAACCAAAAGTAAAGCCTGACTATATTTTTTAGCACTAAGTACCTATTTAAAGTGAAGAGAGTCATTTTGCATTTGACATTACCATGGCTACGCGCCTCTAGAAAAACTTGAAGAAAAAAGTGCAGACGGTTACTTAAAGGGGAATGCCTAGATTCCCTATTGAGCTCGGCCAGGACCGACAAGGGAGAATTAAAAAAAAATTGTCACTAAAAAGGATAAAAACTGATAAAATCGATATGCAAATTACTAGTTTGTTAGAACTTCACCAAAAAAAGTTAGAGCTTACTAATATCGTATATAGCGCATAACGTCACTGAAATCTGATTTATGAGGACATTAAATCGACACAAACAAACCTGGTAAAACAGTTCAATAGATGGATCTATTAGAATATATTTAAATATATATTATATAATGTTAACACTCATATTAACAGGCTTGAGTCAATTCAGAAACGGTTTGTTCGCAGGCTGAGCTTTAAGATTGTTCTTGGTAATGTCCTGGCGACATATGATGGAGTGACCTCTCAACGTTACAGAAAATCATGAATTCTACCCTTGATTCTGATATCTTGTCCCATATTTCACTGAGATTTTCATCCAAATCTAATCGTAGACAGCATCTCTTCCATTTGCCTTTGGCTAGAAATAATGTATCGCACAATAGCCCAGTAATTCGATTTTGTAGAAAATTTAACCTATTGTGCTATAAAAAGGTTGTTATAAAAAGTATTAAATGTTCGCAGGATCTCGGTCAGAGGGTAGATCTCGGTGTGCTTCTTTCCACCAAGTTGGTAGGTGACGCTAGATTATTAAGTTATTCATAAAAAGTTTGATGAATTAAACTTAATATATTATTCAAATGTTGTGCTCGGTTGTTATTGAAATGCAAATTTAGTTCTATGTAATAATATGTAAATTAATCTAAGGAGTCATCGTTTTGTATTTTGTTACCGTGCCAAAATTAAATAAATAAATAAAATATAAATCTATATTATCCTGCACAGACACAGTTTTACAGGATTTAGTACCTACATGTATTTATAGGTGTCCAAAGAAACACAGTGTAGGTATTCACTAAACATTTTATTCTTGTTCAAACACTGTTGTAATGAATTAGCAAATCATCAAGAAATTGAGCTGGATGTGTTTTATAGATTTTATATCGTCCCCACCCAAGGGACTATAATATTATTATGATCATTGTTTGTGCACAGCAACCTACGGTTCTACGCCCAACTATGCAACTACTAATAATATTGTTCGATTGACTCTCTCCTATTAACATTCCAACAATCCACATTTATGTTTGTGAAGGGAGCTCCTCTTGATACAATCATTATTACTTAAAAAATCATTAGTGAGTTGTTTTGAAACTGACACCGTTGATAATGTTTGACAACTTTGGCGTATAACGATTGTTGCCAGCTCTCATAGAAATACGAACTTTTATTCAATATTATTAAAAAATTTCTGATTTTCTATCATGTCAAAATAAAATAATAAAATATAAATAGGGTAGCCGGCGGTATTTTATGTAGTTAAGGTTGATCCAGATTCCCTCAGCGTCGCCACCTAAGGCGATGCTGTGATCGGTTACAACAAAATTGTACTATTCTATTTTACTGGCAACATTTTTAATCTAACTATTGGTATGGAAGTCGGTAATGTCGTTAATAATTAAATTACTATGTATTTATATTGAGTTTTAATTGTAGTTCTAAAAGTTTCTTTTATATCGCAAAAATCCTTTGGTTTTCTAATCGAATTAACAATATTACAGTAAAAATATCTCCGTTGCTTTTTGTTTCGAGCCGGATCTTGGCATTCCCCTTTGTTGACAGTACTTATATAGAATTGGCTAATGGATATGCTTATGATAAGCTAAGTGTATATAAGATAACCGCATCAAATTCATGAGACGAAGCGTCAATTTACGTTAAGGCCGAAAAAACTTTGATTCTAGTTTAGTCCAATTAGTGTAACCCATCACTAGAGTTATAAGAAACAGAGATGGGCGTCAAGTGTAACTAAGAACATACCATATACCTAAGTCCTTTTAAACAAACCTCTATCGTTTGGCGCCAGAAAAAACTGAAGGGATCACGCTGATTCTACTCCAGCCGCAAGATGTAATTGGAAGTTGTTTGTGTCCATAATCTGGTATGAAACAGGGCACAAACAAGAGAACCGGCACTTTATCGAACGGGAAAGAATCACGTAGCGATTCGGCCTTTCGTTTCGAACCAATCAAGTCGACGGATCCGCTTTTGAAATTGAAATCATAGACGACGTAACAAGTTTCTTTCAATTTCAATGACAAAACTCGATGGTAACGAAGTTTAGCTTTTAATTCCATGGTGCGCTAGGGATGCTACAGAAGCAAGGATATCACAACACTGAGCCTATATATATTATAATTATATAGTAGCTCTAGTCAATCGTTATTATTTAGAAACTATCTATCTGGATTGCAGAATTTAATGTAATATTACGTTTGCTTTAAAAATAATCTTAATTACACAAAAACAAGGCCAAATATCTAAAACCAATATGTTTGTTCTCATGTGTACAAATGCATAATTTGAATCGTTTTTATAGTGGTTACTGTAATCGAATCTCGTGTTTGACATGAAGCGCGTCTTAATTGACGAACCACCATGCACCATGTTTTCCATTATTCCACTCACATGACAAGATTCCCACCGTGTCTGAGCGCGGGCTAATTTCAGCTACTGTGCGAATTTTCTTACAATTTTCATGAATAGAAGACGATGTCATTAGGTGGTATAGGTATACTTTTCACGAAACGGATCTTTTTGAAGAAATTTCATGACGAGATAATATTTCCAGCACATTATTCTACGTCACTCTTCGTGGCGTCGGATAAACACATTGAAACCACTCGTTATTTCCCGCAAACAAATGATTGCATTCACGACGAATGCATCCTAACTTACGCTTAGCACCCCAGGCGACTGGCCAGAGGCTCATTATTCAAGTTTTAAAACACAGGTGTCGCGTCTCACAGGAGGGGCCTCCCAAACTCGAGTTCGCTCGTAATCGGATCAGATCCGCACAAGGCGTCACAGCCCTACGTGCGCGCTCAGCGTCGTTTTAATTGGTCTTGTCGTTTTCTAGTCGCGAGAGGCGAATATCTGATTGTATAGGTACGGGCTCCTATTACAGACTCGCACCTGTTCTGTCTGAATCGCTACATCAATTTGCACTGTATGAGTGGTGTCCGGATTTGATAGGAGTCTGATGGGATAGCGCGGTACAACTCGCATTATCCCGGGTTTGTTACCGAAGACGAAGGCGCGTTCGGATATAGCTACGGAGTACTGTAGATGCTTGTGTCTATGGTATCTCTAATTTCGTCTTGCCACTACATAAGTAAAAAGTCGACCTTCTAGAGCAGTGGTTCCCAACCCAAGTGAGTCGTCATATCATTTAGTCCGCGAAAGGCTTAAAACATTTTATTCGTTTTTAATTAATTATAGGTACATATTATTTTAATAATAACACAGCTAATTATTGACCTGATAAAAATACTGACATCAAAGTGGTTCTCAGTCACTAAAAGGTTGGGAATAAAATATTTGATAAAAGCTTTATTAAGGATGCTAATAGCAATCTATTGATCTGATTGAATGAAGATAAAAGATGCAAGAGCTTTGGCGCCAAGGCCCACCCCCTGGTCACATACTCGTGGTCAAGTCACAAGAAGTTATAATTTAATTTTGATAATAAATCAGTGGGATTTAAATGAGTAAATAAAAATATAAATATTTTTTCCTTAACGTCTTCTGCCGAAACGCGTTATCACTTCATCTACTTTAATATATATTGTTATGACAAAAAATACATAAAAAAAAATCCCGATCCTTTATTACGAGCAATAATCTTTATGATACTACTCATAGATTTATCTGATGGATGTGACTACATTGCCCGTGTAAAAAATATTTTTGGACTGAGTTTTTACTGAATGTAATTTGATTTTATTTTAAATCGGATGTGCAAATAAAATATGTTTTTTGTTTACTCTCAGCTTTCACACAGTTCACAGCTTTGTTTAACCCCGTGCAACAAATATAAAAATGTTAACAAAGACTCGTTGTTTACATGAAAATAAAAAATCCGTATTTTTTTGTTTTATACTAACTTCCATCGTATGAAAGCAAGTTATTTATTGTTTAAAAATAACACATATTTCAGGATACTTCTTCATAATTCCTGTATTGTTTGCATTTCAACCAACACAGTTGGTCGAATATGGCAAAGCGTGTCGTCAAAGTTTCCAGTTGCCATACATGATCTGTGGAAGCATCGCGTATTGACATCCCATAAAAATCAATATGATTATTGTCAAAGTATATATATTTTCCATCTTTCTTTAATTAACATTCTCAGATCAATTTTGTTGAGCTAAGGTAACATTAGATAATCTTTGTACAATCAAACACATGAAAATCTGAGCAGAAGCTGTTTTGAGAATATCACGTCCAGACAAACAGACGCTTTTGAGGAATTTTATTCATATTATGTGGCTATACTTATTTACATTTATATTCGCATAAAAGCATCTGCATTTATACAATTCATTGCTAAACTTATTGGGCATAATAAATTTGTTAATTTGTCCCTCGAATTATCACACACGAGCGGAATAGCTAAGTAACTAATTTGTAATAATTAAATTTAATAATTGGCACAGCCGCTTCTATGCATTGTGCTACAATTTAGACTACTCATCCATTCAATGTATGATACGGTGATATTAAATTTGGTTTCACATAAAATGTCCGTACGCTTTGTTTTATACCTACATTAATTATTATATTGTCAACTACATTCAGATACTTAGAATTGCTTTCAAAATTTTACCATATAAAAGTAGGTAGAATTAAAATTTGCAGTAGCTATATTATGGGGAAAAAGATGCATACGTCCACATATGTGAAAATTTAATAATGAGGCAAATAGATTTTTAAATATAAAACAATAACGTTTTTTTTCTGCATGATATATATAGCAATAAACTTTGTCCTTATTATTAAACAATTTATATTCCATCTTGTCGATCTGTACAAACAACACTCCAGCATATTCTTCCCTATGTTACAAACATTTCACTTATCAAATTTCATCACATCTTTTAAATAATTTAGGCGTATTTTACACTTACTTCCGAATTTATAATATTAGTAAGGTCAGGTACAGGTAAGTAAGGTTAAGGTCAAAGTAAAACGTCACTCGGCTCAGGACGTTCGCTCAGTAAATTTGTAACGTTGTATTATTGCGCGCATGAAATCATTGACTCTGTTTAATTATTCGGTTAATGCGCGTAATCAAACATTTAGCCGTTTGACAGGGAAAGTGAATAAACCAACGAAAAATGACCGTGTTAAATAGAGATTTTACTTACAAAACTATGTCTTTTCAAAATGCAGAAAAGCTTACTTATAGGAGACTACAGGTAATTTATTCGGCCCATTTTTTCCAAAGTCAGATTAGATTTCTAGAGAGTAGATATGAAGGAACGGAAACTACACATTAAAATAGCTATAGATCCGAAATGTCTGGATAACTGTCCGATAAAATTGAAATAAACTATTGATAAACAATTTTTGTAGTTAACATTTTTTTACCTTTTTTATTTAAATTAAAGAATACCTGTCGGATGTTATTTAGGTTGGTATTATATTTAATGTTTCACTATCGTAAAGTAACTTGGTGAATAATATTTTATGCCATGTTGCCTTTCGAGATGCCTTAGGT
The DNA here is from genome assembly GCA_951394215.1 of Glyphodes perspectalis. Taxonomy (NCBI): domain Eukaryota; kingdom Metazoa; phylum Arthropoda; class Insecta; order Lepidoptera; family Crambidae; genus Glyphodes; species Glyphodes perspectalis. Next base: position 20,228,030 of record OX596199.1, read on the forward strand.
AGTAACCTATCTAGATATTATGTATGTATACATAGATAGCTATCTATCACAATAGTATGTCCCTATGTTATCATCATCATTAATCATGGCTTAACATTTGCAAATAAAAAATTGACACCACGGCGACCCGTTAAAATTGCATCAAAAACAACATTCAAGTTTTATTCTCACCGTTCGATAACTGGTGATTCTGATCAACTGTTATTAAATTTGTCTTTTGTACCATGTATTTAATAATGCAATCGCTTAATTTATCACGTGTCCAATAATCGTAAATATTTTTATTTTATTCGACTCCCAACAGTATTCGCGTGTGCTCGCTTTTCATATATTGAAATGGAATTTAGATTAATTAAATTGATTTCTTTAGTTTCATTGTAATTACGTTTACCTAGATTTCGAGTACTTCGTGAAAAAGGGTCGATAAGACAATGAACATTTGAGTTCGTGTCATCCATATTTTTAATTGTTAGGTATAATAAGTATCTTAGTATAATCTTTCTTAAACGAAACCAAATAGGATTCGATACGCAGAATTTAGATATCATAATCAAGAAATGTCCGAATTTATCCGACGGGAACATAATACAGGATAATAAATCTATAGGCACGTTACGCTAGATAATATGTTGCCTTTCTTTTAGAACAAATGGCAGATTTTCAATAATTTAGTTTAACGTCCAAGCACTAATTAAAAAGTATCCCCAATATTTCAGAAGCACAAACATTGAAATTTATCATATTAGTAAGTAAGACTTAGTCATAAAATAGCTTGACCTAGAAATAAAACGCACACAGATCCCAGGGCCGTCAGATATCACTTATTTTCTGATAAATTAAATGTGTGATAAGGGTAGTATTTATATTTATACCTACTATAAACGTACGGGTACTTGCTAGTTTTAGATTTGATCGTCTAATTGAAAATGACCAATTTATTGTTCTTTATATTAAGAACAATAAATTGGTTCAAATAGTAATAACAACAGTCTTATCACGGGCTTGTATAAATTAAAGAATACTTACAAATAATTTAGCAATAAAGTGTAATTACACAATCAAAAGCTGAAGGTTTAATTAGAGACTTTAAAATGTAAATGGGCGATTTAAATAATAAAGCGTCATTACTGTCTTCAATGAGGAATTTATAAAAACTCATGATTTTTTTTGTGTTTTTTCCGGACTTATACCCTCTCCCTATATTTATTTTGGTTTAATGAAGCTATTTCCAACCACACCTATATTTATAATTTTTAATAGACGTGTATTGAATATATAAAATTAGAGGCCATTCGTACATTTCTAAATTATTGAAATTGATAACATAATATCCTAATGTTTGAGGAATACGTTTTAAGTTTCGATTTGATTTATTCCATACATAAGTGATTACGCGCGCGGGAGACGCGACGATGACCATCGATATGGCCCGATTACGGGGGAGGCGCGAGGGTGGACCCCGGCGCCGACAACAGCATTATCTTGAGAGGGAACTACGGAATAGTCGCGTTCCGCTTACATTTTGCATGAGCCCGCGCCGTGTGCGCCGGGGCCAGAGCGAGAGCACCGCGCGCGACAGAGACCGCCGCTGGATCTACATTTAAAGCGCATTGTAAGCAAACGCATTATTAATGTATCAGTTTTAGTTGTTGGAGAGCAATGGCGCGCCCGGCCGCCAAGAGCCGCCCCGTTATTCATGTATCATGTATACCCCATTCATATTTGATACCTTTTAATTCCAGCCGTCTTTCGTCTACGTTACGGCTCGCGTGTACCTCTGACATTTCATTTAGACGCGTACCGTTTGCGGAATTTAAGATAGACGTTGCTCCATGAGATTTAAGGCGATCTGCAAACTGGACACGTGTCGCTAAAACGCCGGTTGCACCATAAAAAGAGCGCATTCTACTATTGTTTACGGGAATGTTGCATTTGAACGTGTTTGCATATGCATTGCGGTTATGATGGGGTCAAAAACGCGCGCTTGTTAACAACAGCCACGTTGGACGTTATTATACGATCCGCTGGCGAAGCTCCTTCTGCAACTTACTTGCGCAAAGGAAAATAAACATTTAGTAGTCCCGCCTTTTAAAAGTATGCAAACTATGTATTTCAGTAAATATAATTAATTCTGAATACTCAATTGTTTATGCATAACAAAATGCATTATTAATCTTGCATTCATTATGCTAATGCGGTTTCTTCTTTTAATTAATTAAATTATTTCTTCGTAATAACAAGGAATAATAATTAACGTTTCAATTTGAATAACAAAAGGAAAGTATATTTGTGGCATGTTTAAGGTACGTTGACACCGCAACATCTTATCAACTATGCAGTAATGTTTTTCAAATAGCTAACCTAACAATAAAGTTGTTGTAAACAAAAAGTTAAAGTAAATACCTTCACGCCACATCTTTTAAGCTACGGTACTTTTGTCAACGATGTACATAGTTCGTATTAAGTGATATTTTTGTACTTGTAAGTATTCTTTAGTGAAGGCAGTTCAAGGAATAATTTATGATATTAATTATTTTTGAGCAGAGGTTGTTTTTTTATTTTATTTGATTTCAAACTTTGCGACATATTTTATTATTGCAATATATTAACAAATTTTGCAATATATTTTATTTAATTTATAAAACAACTTTAGCGTCCGCCACTAAGGGACTTCCACCCAATTTTTTTGTATGGTTATATTATGGCAATCGGCCAATCTCAGGTTTTAAGAAAAAAAAACACTTAATACAGAGTACGAGTACGTACGAGCTACTAGCTGAAACGGAACGTATAATAACTACTCAAGATGTCATTCGGTGTCAGTGACGTATATGAATATGACGACTGCGATTTATCTGTCAGCACCATTAGAATTTAACAAAATACTCGACAATCTTAATTTTACGGATATGTTGTAGACTCGAAATCTTTATTTTTTATATTTTATTATTCAGGTAAGGTTTTGATCGAGTCTACAGTATCCCTTAACCAAATTATTAATATAGATATGCATCCAAACCGTAGTAACTGTTTGTTGATGAACATTTTATAACATAGATAATAACGTATATACATATTGCGTATATTATGCAGCGATAGAAACAACAGATTACACTTTCCTTCTAATAAAATCAAGAAAATTACTATTATTTTATTTGGACTGGATTAAAACCAAACCTATCTTTTTGTAATACGACTGTTAATGTGATTATTTACTAAACGAAGTTCTGTTTTGGAGTGAGGCTAGTTAATTCTTTTTGAGGCACCGTTAAAATTTTAGAGTATAACTGCATTTTAACAATCTTTACCTTAACATTAACAAAAAAACGTTCCGTGTTCGGCTAAGGTCCAACAATTGAAAACGAATTATCAAAACGCTCAGTAAAAGGAAGGTTAAACGGTATTTTTACCTACCAACACACAGCGACATTGCCTAATACAGTTTCTGTAAAACACAAAATAGTGCCCGCTAGCACCGACCAGTGACAACTTCAGGGAAGTGGCAAATCCACAGAAAATTAAGGCATACTCAAAAAATTAAGGCAACAATATGCAATTTAAAATAACATAAGCATTTTAAAAACACTTAGATAAACCGTGAAGTCGTTCAACAATCACAGACTCTGCCAATGCCGGGCCCGAATTTTTCTCCAATTAATTTCTCCATAATCACCGAAGTAGTTGTAATTAAAAATAAATCTTCGTGCCAAACTTGATCTTCTTGAGACGCGCGCTACGCATGCGCGAGGCGTGCTAATAAAATATTCAGGACCTCGGGTATAGGGTATAAGAGAGGCCTGCTGCTCGAATTGACGATTTCATTGAAGAAGATAATCATGGAGTGAGACCAACATATCAACAGGGCATAATACTTTCAGATGGACGGGACTTCGTGGTTGAGGTACATTTAAATGGACATCAAGATACGATTAATGCATTTCGAAAAATAATTATAAATGAGGACATAATAAATAATAGAGTTCAGATCTAGCTCTCCAGTATAATACAATTTATTATGGTCATCCAATATTTGACAGGAAAACTCATGATATCGAAATAGTAATTTATTTGGCAATGATAAAAACATCTCAATGTAAAAAAAAGTTTGTAAAAATATGTCTAAAGAAAATTTTTCACGTTAGTCATTTATTACAAAACTAACCTAAAATATTTTCCACATATCTACTTAGATCAATTTTACCAAAACTCTTTTGCATCTTGTGGATATTGTAAGTATTAAAATATTAAAATTGAAAACGAGGGAAAACATTTCTAATTTTAGAAAAGAGATACTCTTCAAATTGTAAAGGGAAATGTATGAAAAGCTATGCGGCGAGAGACATATAAAGATTGTTTGCTGTTTTAAAAGGACTACTCTCAAACATGCGACGCCTCCACCTATTAGGTAGGTACTATGGGCACTCCGCATCAGATATTATTCATGCTACAACAATAGGCAGAACAATATCAAAGAAAAATATATAATTTATCGTACATGTATCTGTTAGATGGTCCTTTTGCAAATTTAACATGCTGTTTTTTTTCGGAATCAGTATGCAGACAATTGTAGATATGGCTTTATCGAGTTTCCCGGGATAATAAGTAACCTATTTTTGTAATTTTAAACTTCAATGTACTGACCAAATTTCATCACGATCGAATAAGCGGTTTTGGGGTACTTAACTAGCAAAGCAAACCCGAATTACTTTCAGAAGGGAGGCTGCATTGGTAATATACTTAATAATATATTATTTTACGGATATATTTCAACAGTATGTATTGAGGAGACATAAAATTTCCACCACCAGACCAGTTTCCTGGTCCATGGCACTGTCGTCAAAATATCGTGCTTAATTCCGATTTAATTGCATGAAGAAAGTAGTCAGAGATTGGGTTATATGTTTTAAACATTCGATATAATACGCAAACAAGTAGAATAAAATATTTCGAGTTTCGCTTCACTTACTCCATATCTTGAGCACATGAAGAAATCAGTATAGATAAGATGATTTATGAGTGCACCATCATTAATCGTCGTTCACCAAATAAAAACCTAAAGCACGCACGTCCCGAGGTCGCAACAAAAAACGAAACAAGGCTATAGCATTCCGAATCCTAAAAGCGAGTTCTATAACATATGCAGCGGAGCAAATACTGAAAGACGATAATGGACATTGAATTCGATATGAGCGATGGCATTATCGAAATGATACGTGATGTGATTTCCACGATGATAACCGAGTGACGGATTTAAAGGGAAAACATTTCGTAACAAACGCGACTCAAGGCGGCAAAGAACCGCGGCCCACAAAAGAGTGCTCTCGACAATTTTCTCAAAAAAAAAAAAACCGCGTCGCGAACTACACCCGGAGTGCAATTCAAATGACTCGACCCGCACCTACGTACATAAGTTATTAAAAAAGCGTGCCTTTGCCGTTGGTTTTAATAAAAATAGTCGTCTCTCGTACCCTTTGTCAAAACATCAGAGGAGCTCGCGCCATACCTCTATTAATGCAAGGGTTGCCTCCAAGACGTCCCAGGGACGTATGCAGACCGTTAAAAATTAATTAGCAGAGGCGATGCGAGAGCGCCCGCGATGCATACTTCGCAAGTAGGTACCCGACTTGTTTTCGGTGAGGTGTATGTAGTAAATTGTGATATTCGAGACGTCGCCTTATGAACTCGGGAGTTGGCAATTACGTTTCGCGAGAGTACAGCGTTAAACGATGTCGCAAGCTGCAGTTTGGGCCAGTAATATTTTTATTGGTGTTCCTTACGTTAACTTTGTGCAGGTGCCAGTTAGTGAGAACGAGAAATAAGATATTTAGTCAAAAGGTTTATACAAGAAAATATCGCGCTGAATATTAGGTTCTGCTATTTTTGTTCCAATTTTTAATACAAACATCGCTACCTTAACTTGACGACACATTTAGCATTGTTTTCTTAAAACAAATATGTCGCTGTTAAATTAAAGCTGCGACATCTAGTTCTATTTGGACGTTAAAATAATAATTAGAGACCAAGAAAAATAATGAAATCATACAGTCTCGTCATCGTTACCAAAACTATTTTTCTCCTTGAATATGTAAAAACACAAAAAATATTGCGATAATTTAATTAACATGAGCTTAAATCTTACAACCAAATTCAGAAATAAACAAAAAGCAAAAAAAAAACCAGCAGAGAACCGTCAAAAAAATACCGGCTCACAGTTTCAACGCAAGCTCGCCCCTGGTGCGGCACCGCGATTTTTCACAGTTTTCCTAAGTTCCGTGTGAATGAATGGGAACACAGAACTGAGAGGTTCTTTTTCATCAAAGGTCGTCACACTGCATTGCTACTGTGCCATGGTCTCTCGGCGCGTGCGTTCTAGCGCCACGCTAATCTTTTCAAAGCGGCTCGCTAGGCTGTGACACAATGGCCAACGCGATACTGAGATCTACTTAGAAATAAAATTGCAAACACGATCTCGAGAAAGAGCTATTTTGAAATGTATTTAGCTCAAAAGCAGTGTGGCGTCTTGGTAAAGAATTTAAATACACATACCTAGGTATATACTTTGACACTCGCTATCCCCGTGGAGGTATGGCAAAGGTTCTTTAAACGTGTATCACAAGATTGAGGTGAGGTATGTATTAAAATATTATAACAAGTACACCGAAATAATTAAGGCACTTATACAAATGTCAAAAGCTGCACACTTTTCAACATTGCAAAGAGTTTGTATTTTAATGTCGGCGGTAAATTATATTTTTCGTCGCTCACCTTTTAACATTTTAAAATTATTTTTAAGCATCTCCCGTAATAGGTAAATTGTAAATCCAAACATGCGCAAAGTTCCGATATTCCGGGGGCCGAACATCTAATCTGATAATAATTTGATAATGTTGCAACATGCCCTTCAGTTATCTGGGGCGCATTTTAATTTCGTTTTAAGAATTACCCACGACGATGGTCGTAATGAGGATTAAGTTTTCAAGATAAAGATTATCTTGAAAACTTGTTCAGTTAATTTTAAAACAATGATTAAGATTTAAATGAACTAATGACCTATTCGCACAATACGCTAAATGCAAATTTACATCAGCCACAAAATGTTTACTTAATTATGATAAAAATTAATAAGCAATTTCAGGGTTTTTTTACATGTGTATTTTGAGCTTAATAAGATCTAGCTATTCTCGCTTCTCATGATCATAACTAACATATAATTTGTTGAATGAAATTTCCTAAGCTGAGCTCATGTACTTCCCACCGATTAAAAGACTTTTTTTTTTCAAAGCTTTCTTTTAAGTTTGTCAATACTACTAAAGGCGACTATACCACGACGGCCAGCTTGACGATAAGCGGTCACAGTGGCCTTTGGACATTTATGAGCGTTCCGTGTCCATTTACCTAACACCAGATTAAACTTAAAGAAGTCTCGACCCGATCTAAGTGCGCTAGGGTCAAGGTCGCGGACCGACATCGAAAGTTGCGGCAAGTAACTCGCAACTTTTGTATTTGGGAGTCCCGCAACTTTCCCCAACGCTCAACTTTGTTGCTCGCGACGCTCGGTACGAAGTTTGTGCCGTCGGATAATGCCAATGATAGTAGCAACCGACGGGACATTAAGTGACAAATGCACTCTCTTTTGACGGACTCTTTGGGTGTATTATGGAGAGCGGCTAAGAAGCTAAAAGCTGCCAATTTGAATCCCACGCGGGGCAAATGTTCGTGTGATGAACACGGCCGAACTCGATTCGTACATGTTTATAAACGTATTTTACAAACTATGGACTTGTTTAGTATTTAGTACATAAGGATATGTGCTCAGTTCAGTTGTTTATTACATATTCATTATTTTTACTTCAAATGTTATTACTAATCAGACAAGATCGACAGAGAATTAGGCGATCAAATATCACTGCAATACACTAAAATAGTTTGATGCGATACGATGAGTGTTACCTGGTTGTTCAACATTAACATTATAATTCTCACATTTTAGACAGGTGTCATAAGCGTAAACCAAATCGGTGTTTATTTTACTAAGCTAGAATAGAAATCAGTGCAATCCATATATTTGAGCGGCTAGGCCCAGTGGCTGTGTGGGTGATACATTTCACGGTAACAAATTATTACCAATAATAGAGGGACATTATATAGTTCAAAAAATTAACAGAATAAAATGTACAATGCTCGAATATTCTTAATTGGACAAAGGTGTATCTGCATTTAAAAAATAAGATACGATATCTCGCCAATCATATAGCCAGTTGCTCTGTATCTTGTGAATCTATATTTTGTATATTGTGTCCTAAAGTTTGAGAATGTTAATTATAGAATAAATGCCTTAGGTTGGAATGTGTTGATAAGCTTTTGTTTTCCCAATAGTTCCGTTAGTGTAACTAGTGCAACACCGCATATCCAATAGTAAAATTTATGGCAAATGGGATGCCGAGATTACCACTAGTTCCATTAGATACTGTAAAAAATGGGACACGTAAAGTAAACAACAATCGAACAGCCCCTCAAGAGCGAAACGGAACCGACAATAAAAGTTATACACATCAAAAGAGTGTCTGCAGAGCGTTCGCACTCCAGATTTACATGTGAAACGATACCCGTCGTATCCCACAGTAATGATAATGTTTTTTCATGGGGGGGTCATACAATTTGCAGCATTTTTCATCCGACATAATCTTAACTTGTACTCTCTTAAACGGAGACTGTCGTTCGTTCGCTGGGGACACTGGGTTTTAAAACGTCGTGTATAGGGTTGATATTCGTCTTTCGCGACCGTACACACATCACTTAAGATATTAATGAGTGCATCCCTAATAGGTGAAACATACATATGAAATTCAAATTTGTAGCGGCCCGGGAGCTGGCTCCTCTACATATTTTAGTAGGCAGCAGAGTGTGAATTTGAATCTTTTGTTAGCATTTAGAACACCAGTTTTAACAGGGAAACATTGTTTTATCACATAACGTGTAACATGTTCCGGTCATCGGGATTGTCGAAATGCGATTTGGGAATTTTGTTTTAATTTTAAATAAAGACAGATTGTAAGTGTACAGATATTCTAATTCATCACAAAATATTGTCCATGAATGGAACTCGTAATTTTGGTTTCGCTAGACCGACACCCGTCAACTTCCGTTTCCGATTTAAATAAGGATAGTTGACGCGAACTATGTTCGATGCAGTATTTATATAAATTAATTCAGCATAAAAACTGCTATTCCATACTATAATCTATCTTCGTGCTAAATTTCCTCCTGGTCCAATCAGCTGCCATAGCGTGATAAGAGTAAAAAACAACCATGCATACTTTCGCATTTATATTACACTAGCTGTGCCCGCGGTTTCACCCGCGTTATAGCCTATACCTTTCCTCGATAAATGAACTATTCAACACAAAAATATTTTTTCAATTAGACCAGAGTAGGTCCTGACAGTTAGTTAGTTTATAACATATCGTGTTTACTTAAGGACAAAAAAAACGTCATTGTGTACAAATTGATTGAAAAAAATCGTTCCACTCCCAACACTTAATGTAAGGTGTCAAGTTAAGGTTTAATTAACCGTCATCGCCTATCGAAAAACAGGTTGAACAACTTACAACAATAAAAAAAAAGCCTCGAAACATTAACTGGGCGCAAAACGTTTGAAATTGTAAGTACATAGTTGACTTGGCACGGTTAATAAGTCAAATTAACATTGCAAATTGCTAATTTTGTTAACTTGTAATTTCGCAAGGGAACAAAACAAAATGCATCCAGTATACCATGCATCAAATAATTACAAGACAACGTGACCTTACATTTTTTTCCGACGCATTTGTCGAAAAATATTACACATTGTGTTCATTAAGTATATTAAACGCAGGCGTGTATGCATCTCTTTCTTTTTGTAGCACTTAGCAACAAGCCACGTACGTACTATTAAAGTTGTTACTTCCCTTTTTTAGTATTTAACACAGAGTCTCGACGGGCTGCTATCTATTACCGTTAATTAATATAAACTGTTGATAAAGTCCGCACAGAAGACAGTAGCGTTGTACGTAGAAGACGTTGGACATAAAAAGTAACTCGATTACGGCACGTGAAAGATTTATAGTTTCTGTAGAAAAAGTAATTAGTGAAAACGAAAGAAACGGCCCGTCGGAAAAGTCATTGGACATAATTCATAACAAACAGAAATAACGGAAAGCCGTTCGGCGGGGGTAGGCAATGAATAATTCTCTAACTGTGAGCGCCCTCGACCCCCCTTGCTGGTCGGGGCACCGCGAAAAAAGTATACGACCCAGCCGAGTTTTATAGTCAGGAAAAAATAGGAGGTAGCCAAAATATCTATATACGGCGCATGGAAAAAGTGAAAAAAAAAAAAAAACTACAATCCCGCTCGCATGAATAAGTGAGTGGACCTTCATATAGAAAAAAGTAAGGCAACAAAAATAAAAACGGGATGTCGATGCAGGGGTAGCCGCATAGGGAGGGCTTGCACTTTGCGAGTGCGTCGTGCCATTGTCGTCACCTCTGCGACCGCGACGGGCGACGCGAGCGACGCGCGCGACCCCGCGGCGGCGGGCGGCGAGGCCGATCGACTAAGTCGATTGTTGCGTCCGTATTTGCGTTTAGAGCGTGCGTTTTGTCAAGCGTCATCTTTGCGACCGCGACGCGACACAGTGTATGTATTGAAGTAGACGGACGAATTACAGCGATTGGTTAAAACGCTTATACGGCTCTTGCGTTTTGAGTATGCTATCGCGCATTTTTGCAACCGCGACGCGACATAATGCAGGCATTATAGCATAGCAGTAGGGGGGCACACTTTAACCAACTAATTAAACTGCCTATAATGTTAGGGTTTTTGGATTGTTAGCTGGTTTGTGAGTTGAACCATTTTTATAATCTCTGCGACTGCGACGAGGATCAGCAGGGCGGACGGCGGCCCACTACAGCAACTACGATTGTGGCGCAACTTTTTAAATGTTGAGTATTAATTCTGAAATGAACGTAGCCGTAACTAAATAGATAATGAAGTATACAACTGTAAAAAATTTATGACATACCGCTCTGTCATGTTGGACTGTGCCACATCACCATCACACGGTGTCTTAATTACGCGTTTTATATGTGTAAGGTACTAATACAATACATTAAGTACTTGACGAGGATGTATTACAGATCACATTTTTTACGAAAGCAAGCCTCTTGCAAAAATCTTCAATGTACGCTCTTTACGTCTCTACGCCCCTCTGGCCGCAAATCGCTGTCATGTAAAACTCGGCTTTACAAACGACGCATAATAGGAGAAGGGCCAAGCTATCCTACTTTATTTGTGTTTACTATGTCCCCTCGGCTACCCAGCCCCATCCGACGGTCTCCCTCAGATTCATGCGTGTTTGGCACCTCGAATTCGCATATATGTACCAAATCTTAGTACACTTGGAAACGTATGAGAGATATTCCAGTGAATAGCCTTAGTTGGGAAAAACAAGCAAAGGGAGTGACGCGTTGAATTTTGTTTCTGCATATTAAATACATACATATATCACAAATTTAATTAAGAAATCTAATAATTAACAAATTAAACCGAAAAAGTTAGAACACACGCGATTTCATAGTTATTTGAATTATTAGTAATCTACTTAGTTCCAAATCCATTCGAATCTGGTTTAGACTAGTTAGAAAAAATGTGGTCGGAAACATTTTCACATCTAAATTCCTCATTGATTGAAAGCAAATTTATTGAAAGCAATGTTTAAAGTTTTTATTGAAACCCATAAAAACGGCTACAGTCAAGAATCAAATACGAGACTTTTGGAATGGGGCGTGACATTCCGCTGGGGACAAATGAAACCACAGTAAGATTTGTAAGTAAGGCAACATAACAACTCCATTCGCAACTCAACTCAAGAAGAACAACAAATTAATGCAAATAAAAAAGTAAATGTGATTAATAATTTTAATTAAAAGTGGTGCTTCATTTAAAGCCTAATGAAATATATAAAAATGGGACGACCATCATTAATTATTTTAATTTAGTAAATTTTGTAATATTATCCTTAGCAATCAAACGTTTGGTGTTCAAAATGTCATCGATATCGAATAAGCGGCTAAAACACACGAACAGACTGAATCACTTTTACTAGTTAACGTTTTACTTTTACTATACTCCTGATGGATAGGCGTAACCGACGCTTAAGGTGTCACGGAACATAAATTCTGTCACCGCTATGTATGAATCGTTAACACTCACTTTGAGTATGACATACCTATTATTATTGTAGTGCAATATTTGCACCTCGGCTGAGACCCGCTCTAATTACTTTAATTAGAAGACATAGAATTTACACATTTTAATTAGAAGGAAAAGTTGCCTTTTAGTTAAACATAAGCTTTATTGTTTTAGGTTGAGTAATTTTCACCTAGTATGTCCCACTTTAGTCTGTCACTTAAAAAATAAATGTCCTCGTAGTATATAGCATTTCGTAGAAAGGGACTATTGGTGTATTAGGTTTTTGATAGTGGTGATGGGTTGGGCTGCATTATGTTGTATTTGAAAGCGCTTATGCTCCACGGATCCTGTCTACCACTTCGGGGCTTCCGAATATGTCAGTATACTCGTATGTTAATACATTTCTTCGTTCCATCTTAAAAGAGCGCATGCCCTGTGCTCGGACGCGGTCCTTATTCGCGCATTTTGAGCTCCTCAAAATTAGCTCCCGGTGTATCGGCTACGCGTTCCGGCATGGTATTTAATCACTTTATTAAAGCAATAAACCGGACCGCCACTGGAAACCCGCCATGGAACAATGGGGCACCATATGATCGCAATAAAAAGTATCCAATCGTAATCGAACCACCGCCCGCACCACGTAATGTCACTTAAGTTTGATATAATTACGTAATGGCGACATGAGTCGAATGAATTTATTCGGGTGCACACTCTCATAGCCCGGGAGGCACAATGCTTAATTAAAAATACGCGGGCACTAACGGTTTAACGATTTATAATGAAATCGGTGCGCGCGCGCCGGCTTCGGAATTCACACGTGCGAGCTAAATCGATATTAATCTGATTGATTTCATTTGCCAAATCGATATTGAGAGGAATCGGTATGCAACGTTGCTTGGATTGTTTAATTATAGGTTTTAATTCGGTATCCGTCTTAAGGGAGTTCGGATGTCAACGTAGGTATATTAAACATTATGTATGCCACGTGTAATTGTGTCTCACATTTATAGTAAGGACCACATAGGCTATAACTCATGTTCGAATATCTGATGTGATATAACGAACTTTAAAATAACTCAGATTTGAGTATTCTATTTACTATTTATTGACTTGATATATTGATTGACTGGCCCGTTGGTCGAGTGGTCAGAGACCCTGGCAAATGTTTCGTGTAATGAACATGGACATTTGTACTCGAGTAATGGATGTTTATAAACGTATTTAAGTATGTCTATCCGTTCACCTAGTATCCATAGCACAAGCATAAGCTTAGTTTGGAGCTAGGGAATTGGTGTGTTAGTCTGAAGAATTTATTTATTATTATTAATAGGCCAATCTGAACTTTACAGGATATTTTCAGCTCTGTAAAAAGATGTTGAAGAGGCGAGTGAGGTGTGTAAGGATCGTGCCATATGGCGTTCGGTACTCTCTGCCTACCCCGCTAGGAAAGTGGCGTGAAGGCGTTTAGTTAAAAATATTTCTTGTGCCAAAGGCGGATCAAGGTATGGTCTGCAATTTTCCTGGTCTTTACAGGACACTTTTAGACCTATAGACCGTTAGTTGCCTCAGAACAGGATTGGGATACAAGACTACAGCCTGTGTAATGACACTATATGCATATAAACGATAGCATAGGACTAATTGGACACTCCGTGGTGACGCACCCTCTTCGCATCCGTTGAATTATTTATTAGGAAACTCTAGAAGGTCACCAATTTTAGAGGATCTTTGATCGTGACGCATTTATTTTGTTTAAGGTATCTCAATGCTTAGTATTGGTGTGTAAAGAGGATGCTTACATATTTTTGTTAAAAAATCCGGTTCTAATAGTATGAAGCATTTCAAAGGTAAGAAAGAAAAGTTCGATTAGATTCAAAAGTATAAGTATATGAATGCGAAAGCAACTTTTTCTGTCAGTCATATATACGAATCGGACCAAATTTGATACAGTAGAGATTTTAACCCTAAATAGGACATAGGTCTACCTATACTACTATTACTATACCTACTGCTCAGAATAAAGACAAAAATTAATTATAGGTTCACAAGTCGCACGATATAGCACATATATATATATATATATATATATATATTTCTATATAGAAACACTGGATTTTCTGGATATATATATAAAAACACATATATTTTGGATTCCGATTGGACAGAACTACAGGTAAGTGCCAGAAGCCAATTCCATCTAACCCATTAATAAAAAACGTCTCCGAAAACTCAACTAATCCCGTACTTTCCGATCCAAACCACTACTCCATCAAACCGCCCAAAAACCGCAGCCGGAACCCAAGTTATTCGGCGACAAGCACTCCACACGCCCGCGTCGCACAATCTTACAAGTCTGAAGTAACAAAAAGTCAATACAAGTTTATTTGCGGCCACAAACTTGCTTCTAGCGAGCACGCGACCTCACAAAGACAGGATTAAGTGCATTACACCAGGCGACAGAAAGGCCTTAGAGCCTTTTAAGTTTTACAACATTATTAACGGGAGTTAACTGAAGCTAAAAAGCGCCGCTGTTTATACATTCTAACCCGTGGAATGTTACTGAAACAATTACTTACATTGCTTTCACTTTTTTGCACGGTGAATGACTAGACGGTTTTGTGTGGTTACACGCGGACGTTTTACTCGGTAGATCGCGCTTTGGTGTGGTTTAAAAAGTCAGGACATATATGATTATCTTGATAAAAGTTTTCCGAGATTTTTACATATTAGTTATGTCTGAAAGTGACGTAACGTCTAATCTTTACGATTAGATTAGACGTTACGCTTATTTCTAGTTTAACCGTTTACTGTACATAAATAATTAATTACAGAGACGTCTCTACCGAACTCAGATATACATATATTTTCAGATAATTCCACCTATAGATGAGTTTTTTCTAGCAAATTATATAATTTTTTTTATTGTGAAGATATTCTGTTTTCACAAAATATTGCATAAAATTTGGTTGTGGAAGTTCGCGGAAACATCAAACACCCAGCTGAGTCCACACCAAACCCCACACACATAACACATAAAACATTAACCTTCCAAAGAGCCCTAGAAAGCCGAGCCACATTCGTACCTACGTCAATCGTTTTAAAGCAACTAATAACACGATCGAACGATTAACCCTTTCAAAGCTTCGTAACAAAGTAATCGGAAAAACTGCTATGATGAATGCACCTCACTGTTATTGTGGCTCTGTGTTTCTTGTTCGCTTAATTGGCTTTCGTTCCCGGTAAGGTGGAAGATAAGGGTGAAAATGTACATTTACATGGAACATTTCATCTAACTACAGTCGTAGAATTGGGGCTGCGATTATGCGTTGCTATTGTGCTGTTGGTTTAGCATGCTATGATTGCGGTCGCTATTCGTACGTTCGCTGATATTCAGACCCATTTGTAAGTAATCAAGAGCGCAGTTGGATTCTTAAAATTGGCTTGAACGACGCTAAATTGAGTCGCGAGTGCCGTCCACCCTCAAAGAACGCGTATAAAGCAGGAAATGCGTTTTCAGAGGTTTTTTTTGGTTGCAGCGCATACGCGGGGGCGCCAACGACGCCCTATTACTGAGCCTATATATGTGTCTGACCGTCCGTCCTGCGTTTTGAGAGGTAGATGTTTTACCGTAATTGGAGACTAGTGAAAATGTTGTCAGAGTATTGAAATATTAAAGTGTAATATTAGTATTAAAAATAGGCTAATAAATAATTTTCAAAAATGTACAACTACCTATATGAAATAATGAACAAGTAGAGATATAAGGATTTTTCGCAGAACGTCTACTTCGCAAAATGTCTAAAGAGTCCTGTGTAATGTCAGGAAACATAGAAGTAGAACAATAATAAATAAATAAGCCAATTTTTTTTTTTTTTGCTAAGCGGATTTCGTCAAATTAATTAGTTTTACATCTGTATTGACAAACAGAAATGTTCAAAATGCTAGGTTTTGTTATTTCACTAAGGCACGCATATTTTTCACATACGTATACGTATTTTTCACTGCGCAAATAGCTGTACACAACGCGACACAACGCATTCCGTTAAGCGCCAGCTCTTCTATATTGACTCACGTCTGTTCCCCGACAAGCGGCCGCTCTGAAAAAGTTACCGACAGTTTTTTTTTTTTTGTAATAGTTTTACTTGCAACTATGCCGGTATTCTACACGTCGGCGAAAGTGCAATCGGTCAGGTTCGCAGACGTATTTTTTCGCTCCGAAAATGGCTGCGCAAAAGTTATAGTGCGCGCCCGCAAATAAATAGATCAACATTAATTTTTCGTGTTTGCCCGGACAGTCTGTCAGAATTTGGACGGTGACTTTTGCTACCCCGGTGTTGGGGGAGGGGGAGGGGGGAGGGAAACTACGTCACAGATTCGGCTTTGGGAACGGGTGCAGGATTTTTACAGCGGTGAAGCGTGTACGGTTCTCCGTTTATTGCGTAACCATGTGTCAACTTCAGTCCAATGTCCTACGAGACGATGACAGTAGTGACGATATATGTAACTCAATAGGGATGATGACTGCATTAAAAAAACTTTAATTCTATCTAGTCCTGACGTTAGATTATACAAAAATGTTAGACACCATATTTTTTGTAGGTGGATCTGTAGTCACTCAACCAAGCGACCTCTCCAGGGAATAATACAAGAGAAGATTGCTATTTTAAAAAATTGCTACTTTAATTAATAAATGGAAATTTTAATTAACTCATCAAAGTAAACTGAATAAAAAGGCTTCTAGCCTTTTTTTCCAGCCTTTTACTTTGAAAGACGTTTGTAAACTTTGCTATAATATTAAAATTATTTTTTTACAAGATATATACATACACTGCAAGCTATTAAATAGAAATAGTATTTTCTATAAGGTCGGCTTAGTATGGCAGAATAGGGCTGATAGTTTAACAGTTTGTTTAAAAATCTAACTATTCAATATGATTCACAACGCCTTATTTTAAATGACACGGTCTAAAATGCATTATGATACTTTAAATAACTTATTACTGAATACAAACCTCGCGTAAAATATTTTCTTTTACCTACTTGAAACGGTACGCTTCCAATATTGTTAAATTGACAAATGTACTTTTTCAAAAGTCCCAAAATACAAAAATTACATACTGTGTATAACGTAAATATCGTGGTGGTTAGAGACACCAGTACAACGATTATGTTATGCAAATTCTTTTGATTTCGAAGAACCATATCGCTCATACGATACAGTTACATACATCAATCAACATTTACAATGCAATTGTACCTCTGAAGAGTATTAAAGGATGATTGCATTCGAATTTTGCATTGAGCCGGCCCTTCAAAACATTGGGCAGATCTGAAAAGGGCGTGTCATAATCGGATGACGAGAATCCATTCATCATTAAACGTTTGAGCGATTTAAGGGCACCACAAACGGTGGCTAGTTAAAAAAAAACGTCATTAAAAGCTCTTATTTTTTAATGACGTCAACAATCCGTTTTTTAACTTCTCAAAGTCCTGAAATTACAAATACTGAGAGTCGAAAAGCATTGCAACTGTCAAGTAAAAATGTGTCCCACGTCGTGTACCATTCGCGAATCGGCCTTTACTACGGTGTGATGTGACATAGAGCGTAACACTTTTGTCCTAACACATTCCCAATATTACAACGCCACGGTGTATACATTCCGCAATTCGGCGGACACACGACGCTTACGTAACAAGAGGTGTAAAATTGCGCTGCTCATTTAAATTGCGCTAACTCAGTTGCCCTCGCTTAGTGTGGTAACTCACTTTATTGTGTGTTGATATGTTTTTGTGTGTTAATAAGCTTGAAGCCTTTCAAATTCAGAATTTGAAGAGTCACGCTTAGCACTACATTTCATAGCGTCATAGCGCAATTTTGCGTTAACTCAAAGAGCCATCGTCTCAGTTACTCCGCTGAGTAGCCCATCACGTAAACGTAACCGCAACACTGCCACTACGCATGATCACCCGCGACCCGCCGTCCCATTGTCTCCGAAAGTGGGACAGTCTCGAACAAATCGGAAAGCATCCCGGCACCCACGTCATTAAACCCGCAGTGACAGGCAGACACCTCTGAAGAATGCACTCTTAATAAGTCATCAGCTAAGTAGCGCCCCACCCTCGGGTGGCTAGGGGGTGGCGGCGTACGTACAAAAATGACACAAAGTATAAAATCTGCATAGTGTAATGGGGCTACCGGTAGCCTGTCAGCTCGCAGTGTGCGGAGATCAAAGGTGTAGTGGCTTTTCTGTTCGCTAGTTTCACTTTTAAGAATATTCTAGTTCGCAATTTCGAGAATTGCGATGGCCGCTTTCGTCGTCCTGTATGTCGCACCCTCAGTATTAAAGGGACTTAACTCAAAAAATCAGTTTTTTGGGAAATTGCAAAAGAAGATCGGAAAGTTGGAAGTTACAACTTTGACATTAATTATTTTACTTACTTTGTTTAATATCTCACTTTTTTACATTTTTACAATTGAGTGTAGTTTAAGTTCTTTTGATAAATATTGAAAAAATATACATTTTATTTTTAATAATATTTAATTAATATTTTTAAAAAAACTTTGCAAAATTTGAGCCCGTATCATTCTGAAACATCTAAATTTAAAAAGGCAGTTTAATAGTTGTGCCCATTTAATTCTAAATATTAAAAGAAAAAATTATCCCTATCTCTAAATGATTCTATATTATACCAAACTCACAACATAGTTGTGAGACACTTTTTAAAATAAGCCTTTTTATGTGTAAGGGTGATTTGAATAAAACGGTGTTATGTTATTAATAATAGGGCTTTTAATAGTTTTTCATTAAATAAGTCAAACAAAATTAACATTTAATCACTTGGAAACAAAAAGTAGTACTTCTTTCACTTAAAACTAATCAAAATCAATATCTTTGTGGAAGAAACAAGTTAGGTGCCTACTGGGTAATTACTTTAATCGACGGTCACCAATAATCTTCACAATCAATGTGATTATAGAACCTATAACCTTAACACCAAAACCATAGAAGAAATGGGTATCTGTACTTAGGTGATTAAAATAAAGCTATTGCTCTATTAAAAAAATAATCAAAAAATTATAAACTCTTAAAAAATAAATGACAATATATGTAAATGGTAGATAGATTTTAAGGCGGCTGATTCTGTGTGAGATCAATAACGAGATAAGGCCTATCTATTATCAGTCAACGTAAATATCACTCTGGTATCTTAAAAGATTAATATAATTATTTTTACTAGTGTTATCACTCAGTAAATGCTTTAAAATTGACGAGGAACATAGTTAAATGGCATCTTAACAACAAAAATAGTAAGCTTACAACTAAATAAACTTTTTGAACTTAGAAAAGGAACTTTTGTAGACTCTTTGAGAGTAAAATAATATATACTTAATTATCTAGATAACATTTCAAAAAAATTTATCAAAAATATAATATACCTACGTATGCTAGGTATGGGTACTAATTAGGTCACAATATTTAGTAAAGATTTGTAAAAATAAGCATAATAGTGAGGAATTAAATTTGTTTTAACAAGATATTGCAAGTCGTCATGCTTTCGCTTCGATAAGTATAATAAGCTTTAGTCATTATTATATTCTGAACATCAGACATCTTTTTTCTTTTGTTTCTCATATCAACTCCTGTAAACTCACTTTGACTGTAAGATGTTTTAAAGTAAAATTTCAACATATTATCTTGTTTTATGAACCTAAGGACTTTGATGTTCTTCCATATTATCACCTGTTTGTTCTCAGTTTCATTAAAATTATATGCCCATTACACTTGTAAATCTTTTAAATCCCAGAAAAAGTCATGAGGTAATTCTTGATTGTTAATGGGTTTTCCATTTTTCCGGGAATTTTTGATGAGCATTACATACTGACAAGGCGTCTATGCTCCTTGTCAGTATGTAATGCTCATCAAAAATTCGGCTTCGGGCTTCTTGTTCGGACTACTATCTGAGTAAATTACGTCGTTGTTATCATGTAAAGGCGATTCCTGAAATAGAAAATATTTTTTAACTAGGTATGTATACTTTATCAAGATTATAATAAAAATATTATTTATCAAGTATTTATTAATTTTATTTCAGTTAGTACAGTTACAGATTACCTACAGATTATTTTATTAATCGGTACTTAAAGTAACACTTACTCCCTCATTATTATGTGGTAAAAGTTGTAGTGAATTAGTATTTTCAGGTGGAGTTGTATGTTCTTTCTGAGGTTTTTCGTAATATTCATAACTAGCTATACCAGCGGTGTCACCCGCGTTTATAGTTAATATTATAAAGACTATTTCCGTCATACATGATTTCTATGTAACTTTAACCATTAAGGCTGCACACGCGACGGAAGCTTAAAAAATGGAACAACTTCTCCCGTTTTCCCAACATTTCCCTTCACTACTCTGCTCCTATTGATTGTAGCATGATGAAAAGTATACTATAACCTGCCCAGGAGTATGAAGAATAATTGTACCAAGTTTCGTTAAAATGCGTCAAGTAGTTTTTGTTTCTATAAGGAACATACAGACAGACAGACAGACAAAAATTTTACTGATTGCATTTTTGGCATCAGTATCGATCACTAATCACCCCCTGATAGTTATTTTGAAAATATATTTCATGTACAGAATTGACCTCTCTACAGATTTATTATAAGTAGGTATAGATTAAATTTGAGAATTTTTCTAGGAATAGACATTGTTTCTGGCTGTTAACAAAAACGGCAAAGGCTAGTTATTAGAAACCTTCTTATTTGTGAGCTGATATGGGGCCAAGATAAGGGACTGTAACCTACATGACGTATAAACAGGTCTGCTAGTAAACCATTCACTTGCTGTCTGGAGCGTGTATCAATGTTTTGACAGGTTAGCTACCTCATCTCAATGCTATGGCATTGAGATGTCTTTTATCGAATTTTATTTGAGAAATGGGCCCGTTGTTGATATATTATATATCACTAATTACAATTAGGTACATACCTACATACCTTACTAGTGTTATTTCTTCCGTTACGAAACTCGCGTAAGTAATTCTTATAATAGTTGTTTTTTTGTGGTGTGTCTTCGTTCACTGAAGGACTTGATGGACTGAAAGATTCAGTTTCTAAGCTGTAATTTAGAGGATCACGTCTGCTGGTTTCATAAGTCCTGCATGAGTAGGTAGCTAGAAGTTTGTATCAAAATAATATTATACTACGTACGCTAGTACGTAATATTATTGATAGGATCGTAATGTAATGTTTAAACATTACATTACGATCCTATCAACTGTCTTTTGTTAATAAGTGTAGGTAATTCTATTCATTATTTTTATGTAATAAAGAACCAACCATTTTGCAGGACGGTGCAGGTTCAAGGCACATAGATAGACTCGTACCCTCATTATTGATATCATTGGATATTTGCATGTCTTGCTGAAAGTGTCAGAAGGTCACATAATTATAAAGTAATGTGAGTGGGTACCGTACTCAACAAGAATAGTTTTACAAAAATACCATCAAAAAAATTATTTAGTTACCTTATTTTTTCCAATTCTGACTACCTGCTCTAATATTTTATCGGCCCTTCTTTTTATTTTTCTAAACTAATCTGAAACGTTGGGGTTGGGGTACAAATAAAAATTAATACTTTATCTTTCAGTAAAATAAAGTCCCATTTCATAATGAGACCGGTAAACAATATTATCGTAAGGTATTAAAAAGACTCAAATCAAAATAATAACTGTGAACTGCATGTCTTAATAGAATGAACAAAACACATTTCGGTTTACAATTTATACAAATCAGATTTTTGAGTCGAAAAGAGGCCTAATTTTGTTTACTACTACTTAGTTTGCATAGTATTCATTATGAAAAAGGCACTATTACTAATAAGTTCCACTAATATTAACTCTGTTTGGCATATTACAGGCCCATTTTTAAAAGAGCCTTTCCTAAATTAAAAATTATTACTGTACTTACCGACTTTCCTGGTCAATAGAAAGGCTCATTCGGTTTTGAGCCCGTACGCCACTGAACTAGACATGTCCCATCCTAACCACCTTTGGCTCATCACTGATTGCATCTCTTTCATACTAAACCGGAGAGGTGAGAAGTGCCGGTGCGAAAGAGACCTAAATATGTTTTTGCTCGTTTTAACATAAATAGACCTATATTTTAATTTTTATCGGATAGAGCATAGCTTTTTAAGCCTCTCTATGATCGTAACTCAGTTTCGCAAAATTTTGAATTAAGCCCCTTTAATACTGAGGGTGCGATGTGTGTTGCCCGCGGTTATCGGATGTACTGCTGATATTGTGAACGCAAAGCTTGAGAGAATGGAAGGAAATACTCTTACAATAAAATTTTACATACAGATTAGCATGACAAATACATGTGATATTTTATAGCAGATTACTAAAGTAACGAATTTGAACTACGGGAATGGAAAAAAATTATATTTAATTAAATAGCGAGCGAAACCGCTGGCGCAAATTAGACCAAATTTATCTCATATTCGAGTGCACTCGATAAAAACATTATGAATATAGTTATTGCAGACAACAATAAAAAACCAATTGGAGATCCTAACGATGGAAGGGAAAAAATCTTATACTGTATAATAGGGTGTCCCAAAAAAATTAAAGTAGTGTTTTTTTTACGCATACCCTCTATTTTTTTTACTTTTAACTCAAAACATTTATAAATAAAATTTTAAGAAGGTAGGACCACGGTAACCCGTGCCGACTTACATTAATACATGTCAGTACTTGCTCTCTAAGGCTGACGCGACCTAACGTGTCGTTGTGCTTGTGATTACTTGTTATTTGAATAAAGAACACGCATTGTTTTCAATCAGTTAACGTGTCAGTGGAATTACGCAGTTCTAAAAGGAGTATATTTTTAATAGGTGACGTAAAACATCAAATAACGGGTTCAAAACTTCCGTCTAATGGACAGGTTCTAGCAGTTTTATTTTACAATATCCGTGAAGTGAATTTAATTGTCGATGAAAGCGCGAATCTCACTATTCGCCAGTGTATTATCTATTGGAAAAAAGGCGCGTATTCCTACTAAATCTGTGCCTAATTGTGTGAAGAAACTTGCAAACTTATATCAAGTTTGGAGGGACTTGCAAAAAAATGTACAAAAGACACAAGATGTATTTAAGCAGCGCCGTCAAGACTCTATCAACAATTTAGATAATTTGTTTGATATTCCACACGCCGATGCTCTTTAAATAATAAAAATAAATATGGATAAAAAATTTAAAATCTGACCTCCAGGTGCCATGCACCAAGCTCGATGGATGGCGAGAGCAATTTATTCCCTGAAAAATTCAGTGAAAACTTAGTTCTCAATTCAAGATCACAAGCAAAGACAAGGCGGCATTGATTGACGTTTGCTTGATCATTGTAACATCCTATATTAAACCATGGCTTCAATGCACTTCAGCAATAAAAGCACCTTACCAAGATTTGTGCTTTTTGAAATTAATGAAGTCTTACGAGAAAACTGATATATACCGATCTCAAAAGCAGCCTTGCAGAAGATAACTCAGCATTTGTGGTATTTAACTGACGAAGTTTCTATATTTTCACT
Organism: Glyphodes perspectalis; assembly: GCA_951394215.1. NCBI lineage: Eukaryota > Metazoa > Arthropoda > Insecta > Lepidoptera > Crambidae > Glyphodes > Glyphodes perspectalis. The sequence continues at coordinate 20,251,846 of OX596199.1, forward strand.
GTTTGACGATGACACTTCATCGTCAAACAGTGAAATTAAAGTTAAAATGGTTGATGATTTAACCAAAGATGAAATAACTCAAGGAAAACGATACATCCCATCAATAGAAGAACTTTGCGGTTTATTGTATGGTAAGTATATTAAATAACATTGGCATTAAAAGGTATAAAAGTTTTCTGTAAAAGTATGTTTTTTTTACACTCTTTTCTTATTTTGTTTCAGAAAAAAACATCTCTGACTTCATTACAGTAAAAAGCAAGTCCTTATTCAATCGCCTTAAAATTGAATACACATTTCTACGTAAATGTCCTTCTTTGTGGTCAAATAATACTTCGTTACAAGAAGCTAGAAAGAAAATTTCAGCACTGAGGGTAGTAAACGATGTAGCCGAAAGAGCGGTTAAGTTGATGCAAGACTTTCATGGATTTATCACAGTTGAGGAGGAACAAAAACAATTTTTATTACGTTTGTATACAAGAACACCGAAATCTTAACCGAAAATTTTATCCTGACTGTAAAAAACTAACGTTAAAAAGGAAATTTAAACAATAATATTATTTTTTAATGTACATGAGTAAAATATAGACTATTCGGGTGTATTGGAGTTTTAATTAAGTAATAAAAATAAATTATTAATTCCTCTTATAGTAAGTCAGTACAAATTTTTATGTCAAAAGTTTGGCATCAAGTCGGCACGGGTTATCATTGTCCAATCGCTATAATATTTATTATTTGAGTCAATGAGGTCAAATGGAATAAAAATAGAGGGTATGCGTATTTAATTTCGCGAAAAAAATTTTTTTCCTTATGTCTTGGGACACCCTACTGTATAAGGTAAAGGCGCATACATGAATTAAATTATCGGGTAAAAAAACATCGATATAAAGTAGATCAGACCATCGATGCGATGGATCGATGAGCAAACACAGGTACCAGTTCAATAGATGAACGTATATGATGACATATTATTTGAAAAACGAAGGAAAGTCCTAAAATATTTCTTTTACGGCCTACTGAACTTTACTTAAAATATATTTTTGCATAATTGAAAACCGTGTTTTGATACAAATCAGCAGTACTCACAATAGGATTTTTTTTACCAAAAACGAATACTTTGTGTTAGTTTAAAAATATATTTATAAAAATAAAATATTCATAAAATATTGGTCGCGTTAGTAAACAATTTTAACGACCCGACAAGGTGCTACAATAAATGAATGCATGTGGATTTTTGTTAGGCATGTACCACTGTTATTGTGCTAAGATACCATATAAATATCCTTTACTGAGTGCAAGGTAAAAAACTACTATTCGGAGTAACACAATCATATACCGAAGTCGCATTGACCTTATCCCATCTCATCTCCGATAAACCTCCATTAATCCAAAACCACTCCAGACGTCGTGAAAACCCTAGCATATCGCGCCGGCACCGCCTCTCCTACTACCATAACGTATTGTTCCTTTCAGAGAATAACTTGACTACTCACAGCCAACGCACTTACCTTTACGAGTACGTAGCCACCCCCCACTTGAAAAAAAAATGGCTTCGACAGCAAGGATTTAATTTATGTAATACTTTAATGAGATTCGAGGTTTCCAACTAAACTAATTGGATCATTAATTGGGGGTAAGTGAATCAAGGTGAGTCGATTCTTTGATATCGAATGATTACCAATTCAAAACCGGATCCGGATGGTTTAATGAGAAGATTCCCTTTCAGCGTGGAGTGAGAGCTAAAGGCGGGTTCAGGTGATGCGGGTTCCGTCACCTGCGAGAAGTAGAGCTGTACTCCATAGACTATAGACGTGAGCCGGGGAGGTGTGATTCAACCATGATAAGTTGAGAGCGATAGACAAATCCAATTATCACGTTGTACAAAGCGTTCGAGAGTTTTCTGCTACACATAGCCTTGCCATGAAATTAATTACTGCCAGTAATGTCATTAATGTGATAGGCACGGGAATACGCTTTTTAGTGGCCGATAACAGTTCACCGCTAAAATATAGCAGATGGGACACTTACGACGGAAACATGTCAAAATATTGAAACACTAATCTACTTATTTTATCGTTGAATCTCTCATGTACTACCATAAAAATATCACAAAAGCAATAAATAAAACCCCAAATATGTTGTGTACAGTATACCTACCTAAAAAGTATGTAGAAACTGAGATATACGAAGTCTCGAATTAAAACTTTCATGACGTCTACGTGGTTAACACCAAGTTAACTTATAGAAAACGTCTAAAATTAAACAATACACTGCATCTCGTATTGCAAAATGAACTATGCACCGACTTCACTGATGGCTAATTACCTTATTATCATATTCAAAATTGCCCAAAAGCAAAATAAACCTTTAGACCAACTCCACACGAACATTTTATTCACCATTCACTCCGAGTGAAATCGTTGGTAACAGATATTGCAGTTTTCATATTCGTTCACAGAACTCCGGCCAAGTGCAAAATTAGTGTCGTATTCTATCGTCTGCGAGTGATGTGGCTTGTTTGCGAGGCCTCTCGACTCGTCCGGGATGAAGAGGAGTCGCCGAGGGTATCTTAGCGAGGAAAATTTGCGTTTGAACTACAAGTTTTGTATTGTCCTTGGTAGCGAGTTGCAGAAGCGTTGGGCAATTTTGTGTACCTGACTGTTATCTTATTTGTCGTCGTATCATCTCAAACAACTTGTTTTCGGTGAAACGAAATTGTGTTCCAACGATTTAAAATTGTTAGAAACGTGTCATTTGTTAATCGACATCGACAACACGTATTTAAATATTTACAATAACATTTGTTATTGTAAATATTTAAATACGTGTTAAAGATTAATACTTTCATCGAAGCAGTCGAAAGAATTTATTTTATACTTTTTAGTGTTTAGACATTTAAATAGCTATTAAGGCAGTTCTTACTTGTGTTTTTTTATAAACATTTTTTGCGGGGTTTTTTGAAGTCGGTTTTTATTTTTGTTAAAATTTAACTTATTTGTTACTTTTTAGAGAAATTTATTAATAGGTAGGTAGACCAAATCAAAACGAGCTGCTATAATGAGACAGTGCCGGTCTTATGAGACTAAAGACGAAAATGTATAACGAGCCTTTAATGTTTAAAGAATTACTTAAAACTACTAATCTTCAAAGAGTTATACCTTTCATCATCAGCTAAGCAACATAACATGATGAGTACGAGACGCAAATACTGGAATCGTTTTAGAAAAAATAAATAAAACACTTAACATGTCGTTAAAATTTAAAAGTGGCACTCGTTTTCATGGAATCCCATCACTAGACCAAGACTTGGTAAAATTGAGACTATCACGAGAATAACACTCAATATGGCCCTATAATATTGAAAGAATTATCCACGAACTCCTAATCGTTAAGGAGTTACACCTTCCATCATCAGCTCAGCAACATGAGATTATGAATACCAGACGTAAATACTTGAACTGTTTTAGAAAATAACTAAAATAGATTGTACGCGCCTATAATACTTGAGGGTTTCCCTTGATTTGCCTAAGATTCCTTCATCAGATCCAGATGTGGTGCCAATAGGACTAACTCAAGAATATACCCTTTTGAATAAAAAAAAAAGTCTAAAAATCGTCTTACAATTCTCGAAGATATCAATATTTAAAGAATCATAAACTAATACCTAATCGTTAAGGAGTTGTACCTTCCATCATCAGCTCACCAACATAAGATGATAAGTACCATACGTAAAAACTTGAACAATCTTTGAAAATGTCTAAAACACATTGTACGTGCCTATAAAATTTGAGGGTTTCCCTCGATTTTCCTGGGATCCTTTCATCAGATCCTGACTTGGTGGCAATGGGACCATCTCGGGAGTAAACCCTTTCGAATAAAAAAAGAATTTTGGAAATCGGATAACAATTCTCGGAGATATCGAGTAACATACATACAAAAAAAAAAAAAAACAAAAAATTCAGACGAATTGAGAACCTCCTCCTTTTTTTTGAAGTCGGTTAAAAAAGGAAAGATTTGTATTTTTGTATTTTTGTGTGTGTATATGTTTGTAATGAGTAAACTCAAAAATAACTGTGCCGATTCCTAAAATTCTTTCACCATTGAAAAGCTACATTATCCGGAAGTAACACAGGCTATATTTTATCCCCATATTCCTACAGGAACGGGAACTATGCGGGGGAAACCGCGGGGCGCTGCTAGTATTTAAAATAGGTCGAATTTATTCCCAAATCTACAGCAAACACGTTTATATTATTGTCTCAGCGCTTTACAACTCTCTATTTAAAATCTATTACTCTTTATTATATCCAATTCAAACGTTTGACGTTTAGCGCGTTTAACTATCGGCTAATACCTTATAAATATTTATTTACAATCTTGCTAACCGTAGCATTGACACCGATATCTTTAAAACTTGCAATCACCAAATCGCGCAATAAACACAAATTTCTACCAATCGAGACGACAAATAATCATTAATGTCAATTATATCCGATCCGATTCTGACATTGTCGTCGGATCAAAAGGCCATTTAGGGGTATCGAGAGAAGCTAGTTTAGAATTTTTATATACCTGTATGTTTCTTGGACTAGAGTCCAAGAAACATACAGGTATATAAAAATTACAGGTATATAAAAAATAGTGCTAGAGCACACCCTCAGGGATTAGGAACGTAACGATATGATTGGTTTAAAACTTGTTGTAGACTTCCAAGCAATTAAATTTTACTAACATTCTCCCGGGGATTATTATCTAAGTCCAACTTTAGCATAAGCTTGTGCCCCTGGCGGAACGGAATTCGAACTCTGTAGGTTTCGTGACCTACGACAATTACACTTAAACTTAATACTAAATATTATCTACACATCACTTAGATACTAAATAAAACTCAGGTATTATCTAAAGTAGATTCAATAACCATTTTAACTATAGATTTACAGTAGAGAGGACATCCCGCTTAAAATTTTCTGTGACTGTCTTCTTAAATAGGGGAAGTTTAATATTAAAAATGTCAATAGCTGCTCCTCCATCGCCACACTGGAACTCGTTGTAAGCCCTACACATGCGCACCAGGGGATTATAATATGACGTGTTATTTTTGTACGCTCTTATTGCGAATGTTTTTGGTGAACAGGTTTTATATCTGGTATTAAAACAAAGTGACGAAAGAAGCCTTCAGCCATCTGATAACCAGATGAGACATAGTTTTTTTTTGAAATATAGTTGATGAATTAAAGAACATACGTCCTTTATTAGCTTGCATATCACAAAGCGGTCATAATTTATATCTATTTTCTATATATAATATATTTTCAATTAATTTTATTTTTATTTTTTTTATCACCTTCACTTATTTGATAATCAAACAAATTTAGTAGAAACTTAGTTATTTTATTATGTAATTATGTAGAACATGTCTGTGAAGACTTGCCTACTTATTTTTGGTCATAGCTACTTGGCAAGTATGTAATAAGTAAGTTAGTGAGTAGTAACTACACCGATTTGTTAACCACTCAAAATCTTTATCAAAATAAATATAATTTAATAACAAATAGAATACTACCTACGTATAAAAAATACGTATGTAAAATACTATAAAAAGTAATAATAGTGACTAACTAATAATAATTTTAATAAAAGTCATGACCGCTTTTTGAAGGGCAAGATATCATAGGTGTGATGATCAATCAACTAAATTTGGAAAAAAAATATCTGATCTATGTAGTTATCAGATGAGTGAAGGTCGATTTAACAACGGATCTTAGACTAAAATGCTCGCATCTTTTTTACCAAATCAACCAAACGATTTTAACTTAATATTGTTTTTTTTTTTACAACATCACATTCATTGCTCTGACTCCGAGGTAACTAGCTTAAGCACTTGTGTTACAGATATCAGAAACAACAGTGGTATTACAAATATATACTTAAATATTGGATATAAACACCCAGACACAGAACAAACACAAGTATTAATCACAAGAATGTTTGTCCTGGGTGGGGATCGAACCCACCACTGTTGGCGCATGGGGCAAGGTCACTACCGAATGTGCCATCGAGCCAGTCATCAAAAAATGTTTATCTTACAATAATAGAGATTTGATTTGATAAACGTATCTAGATATAAATTAAATGGAATTGTGCAAAACATTCACAGCTTACCACCACAAGAGAGATTATTTTCTACTCAGAGGTTCATAGAATAATTGCTCGTCATTGAACGCAATGAAGTAATCATCTTTTATAATGTACTTCGTCATGCCATCACGTTTAGTTACAGTGTTATAACTACAATAAAATCACACTTGTAATTATTAGACTTGAGTAAAGAAATAACAATATTTGTATTTTCCTTCCCATTTCTCAATGTCGCTAAATTCGTATCGCTTTATAACTTCTTTCATTTTATTATTATTTAGAATGTTCTTTATTCGACTGTAATTTTGTGCGATAACAAAGTGTTTATTTGGTAAATACAAAAATGACAGTGCAAAGTAAAATACATTTTTAACTAGATAGCCCCGATTTCGCCCTAATGAAATGCGGTCTTTTACAGAGGACGTTGTCATCGTGGGATCTGTAAATTTTTATCAAAATTGTATGATCGAGTGTCATATGTCCACATGATTAAGTAACAAACATACTTTCATTCAAAAATATCGCTTTAATAAAACTAACTAATTAAACTATTTTAAAGATCTGTATAATGTATGTATTTGTCAAGCGTTACTCCAACTGCCATGTTATCTTAACATCCAGTTTCCTTTGATCACAAAACGGGTCGATTACCAATCGCTAAAATCATAACACACCACAGTCGAATTGAGAACGCCGAAAACACAGCACCCGACCCAAGGGCGAAATTGTTCCCTAAAAAAAAATTAAAGCAAAATAAACAGCAAGGAAAATATTATCGACTCAACAGGACACGATTGATCATAAAATATTCATAAATACCAAACATTAATCGTCTGGTTGTACACTTTTTTTTAATTGGTCACGTCTATCGATCAGGCGAATATACAAGTCGAGTGTAACACCAACATTTTTGTGCTTCGGCCTGGTGGCGCTCTCTCGCTCGCTCTGTCTTCGTCCTTTTCTTTTTAATTCTGTGTATTTTTATTTGCTATGATAAATTGTAGCTGCGGACTGGGGTGGAGGGGGGAGTTGACTCGTGTCCCCCATTTCGCTTTTGTTTCGGTAATTTTTTATGTCTGGTGTTGGAGTTAATTGCATGGTAGGTGGGCGCATTGTATTTATATAGGTCAGAGGAGCGGGCCCGGACCGCGACCCTCTCACCTTCCTATCGAATGGCAACTATTGTGCGACTAATTTGTAAGATATTATGCCAACCTACCGTTCGTTGCGGCATTAATACGCCATTATTATGTTATGATATTGGCAACACTATTTAAATAAGATTATGATATTACTTACTGTAGTAACGTTCCATTGAAGTATATTAAACGTCTCATATTGGTCTTGTCTAGAAAATAATGTACTAACTGTGTTCCTTGCTCAATTTTTTGGCGGAAAGTGATAGCTTAAGTTAAGCTTATCTAATGTAGTAAATAATTTATAGAAAAATCTTTACTCCATATCATTTCAATCCTTAACTAAACATTGTACCAACAAAACCGCTGAAGTGAACACGCAAAACACACTTATAATGCTTCACAACTTCCCCTAAGGAAATGTATCAACATCGCACTTGATGCTTATCCGAAGCGCGAACGTATATCACCTCTCGACTAACACAATAAATACTAAGAAGCTGTGTAAATCCAAACATTTTATACCAAAAGTTAAGGTTCAAACTCGGACAGTACTATACAGTCGCCAGATATTATTTTATAACATGTAATCAGTAAGCCATAACAAAATTATAAAATTGCATTCAATATTAACATTTCGCCCGAGCCCTTCCTGGAATAATATCAATTCATTTTTCATAGTGCTCCGGTTCTTCTTTTCCAATACTTAATTCTCCAATGGCGTATAATATCTTTATTATTCTTTCAGCATCTCGCAAAAAAAGTAAATGATATACCTTAGAAAATACGAGTCGGCTGTAATTTTATTTCTCTATGGTCATTTGAATTATCTTTTTGTGCAATTGGTCGGGATGATATTAAGTGTCATTATCGTGTTACTGTTCATACAGTTTTCCGGTAAAAAAAAGTCATTGAACAATTTATCCGTTTAGTCAGTTGACTAACTATAAATGAAATTATCAAAACGTTTCACTACAAACATAAAACATATGGAGTTATTTACTTTAGACCTAAAAATCCTCTTTAAAATAAAATTTGTAAACAATGTGAACATTATCAAAAAATAACACTTGCTGTATATAAGTGGGCACCTAACCCTACAGTGCTTAATGGATTGTTTTTATTAATTTATTTATATTTGTCCTGGCGTTATATTTCATGTCCAACAACAGTTTAAACAATCTGATGTTAGGAAAAAGCTACAATGGAATTTGAAAAATACACTCTAATTCAATAAAGAAAGTCAGTGTATTCATATAAACCGGGCTATCGACATATCTGCTATGTGGCGTACCGAATACTACCCTGATGCAGTTTTCGAAGAATTTTAATCACGGTGATGAATTGTACTGTTGCTGTGAAACGGGAATTATCCCACATCCATATTAGTTTCATTGTAGTGTTTAATTGAACCCTTTGTGTGCTATAAAGCTACATGAGTTCAGTATGGACGATGCTAATGTACCCAAAACTAATACAGAGCCCTATATTAGGGTGATAGAGACAAATTACGATAGAAATCGGGACTCAATTCTCAGTAGAAATAAATCTCAATGAGACATTAAGAACAGTTTTTAAATTATAAGGGATGACAAGACAAATGATGATTTGTTTTTAGTCAAAACGATCATGAGCAGGATTTTTCTGGGATTATTTCTACAGATACAAGTAATCATCTTGCATACAAACACATCATACTAGCGACCCAACCCTACTTTACCCGATTTGTCTGTTCAAACACACTCAGCGGAATCATTAAAATCAGCCTGGCTATTTAAGAGAGTCCAGAGCCATACACACGACAACAATCACATTTATAAAGATCAGGCTCCAATGAATAGCGTGCCTAAAATAATTTATCTAGTCCTATCTTGTAATAAAATTAACTCGGGACAGTAAACGTTTAATCGTTATATTGCGTACAAACACTTCAAAATGTGTCACCCGATCACATTGTAAGCAAATATTATATTGCCACAAGACAATACACACCAAACAAAAAGTAATAAAGGAAGCTGTTGACCAGACAATGTGGACGAGTACCCGCATTATTGAATAGTTGCTCGCATTATATTCAGAATCGAGTAAAAAGTAAACACGAGTGAGCAGGATATTATGATCGAGTATCATAACTATTAGTGGTGAATGGGCCATACGACCGGTAACGTGATACGAGGAAGTGACGTTCGGTAACTGGAATACCTGTTACTTGTCACCGTCTATAGTGATGGAACGTTGAACGTTGCATGGATCTCGGGCGTTCGCTTATATTGTGCAAGACGAGCATTTAGACAGCTACATATGTAGGTCTGCGACTGTTCGCATGTTCACGCATATACATATATATGTGTTACATTTTAGTTGTGGTGTATTTGATAGTATTAACGTATAAAACATGTTCTAGTAATAAAATATAGTAGAATAATTAAAACAGGTTTCTCTCAATAGGTAAGGAAATGCGGCTCACATTGGTGTTGGTTCAATTCCCGGCTGTGTACTTTAGGGTTTTTCATAACTCAACACATATTTGTGCTACACTGGGCGATGTGCTACTCTAGTATTTTTATATACATACTAAACTCTCAAAATAAAACAAACCATATTTCGCATATTATTTTCGGTTCATAACTCTCGTTTTCCAATCAAAATCTAATTCAAACAAATCTGTTTGAATTGAAAAAAATGTTAACAGTCGACTAACGTTTTATCTGACTGTACCCCATGACAGTAGTGCTGGAGTGTTGAATGCCAATAAAATATTCCTACTGAATATTGATAACGCAGAGTTTTGTCATGCGAATGTTCACTACACATTTTTTGTATACAATACAATATGTATACACATGACTAGTTTAGATAATGTTACTTCAGAGCAATTTAAGGGAAGAGCTAAAACAGCATCACTATATATAAATAAATAAATAAATTCTTCAGACTGACACACCAATTCCCTAGTCCCAAACTAAGCTTATAAGCTTGTGCTATGAATATTAGGTGAACGGATAGACATACTTAAATACGTTTATAAACATCCATGACTCGAGTACAAATATCCATGTTCATCACACAAATATTTGCCCCTAGCGGGATTCGAACCCCCGACCCTTGGTTTCGTGGCCAGGGTCTCTAACCACTCGACCAATGGGCCAGAAAAATCACTAGAAAGGTTTTTTGAATAAAACTACACCTGGTCTGAATTTTACAGCTAACATTGTTATATCATCATACTAATATTATAGAGAGGAAAGATTTCATTGTTTATTGTTTGAATTGTACAGGCTCCGAAACAATTGGACCGATTTGAAAAATTCTTTCACCAATGGAAAGCTACTTTATCAGCGAGTAATATAGGCTATTCCCCGTATTCCCACGGGATCGGGAAAAGCGAGTGAAACGGTAAAATAAATTTATAGTTCAATAAAAGTTTCTTAAATGGATTGAACAATAATGTTCTCGTTTGTAATTAAATACTTGTATCACCGTAAATATTCAATAGGTAAAATATTTAAATTATCTTATCAATCGTAAATAGATTTTTTTTATAAAATATTGTTTAGTTATTTCCATTAATTGTCAAGTCATGGCACGCCCAACCTTTTATTTCGAATTCGGCTCTCGATAAGATTACACAGCAGGCCTCTACCCATCCCGGCGAACCGAACCTGGCCCTCACAGAAAATAAGAGAAGAAAAAGAAGCAACACCCGACCCTCAGGCTACTAGGCAACGCACGTTATCACAGCGAGCCGAGATTCCACCAGCAAATACAGGGTTAAAACTTAAAAAAACTGCGCGCGGGCAATCGCCAACCCCAAAATGTGCGCGCCCCTCCCCGCTCCCTCTTCATGAAATATTAAAAATTCAATTGCGCTCCTCTTTATTTTAACCCCCCAGCGGCAAGGGACAAGCCGCGCAACAAAATGACAAATGTATTTGGAAAAATAACGTTCGCCTATTATTTATAATTTGCGTTACGCCGGGGTCGCCTCTGAAGTTGGTCTTTTCATTAAGTATTATATTGCTTTTGTCGTCGAGTTTCAGCTCCGTCGGGAGTTAAGAAATATTATAACAGACCGGACAATTGAAGAGTTGCCGCAGTGATTTGCTGATAAGCATGATGTATTTATTGCACAAAATTGTTTACATTTTTATGTGACCCCTCAATTGAGAAGTTATTTTATTTACTATAATTGACTGGTGCACAGAGTAAACAAATAGTTTAACAGTTAATTGTTAGCTAGTTTTCAATGGTATTTCAAATTAATTCAATAATACATACGTTGTTTTTTTATTTCCAGCAAAGGTTCAAGTAATAGTAATAGCAGCAGCCAGCAGTTACTAACCACTTTTTGCTTTATCATATCATAAACAAAAACGCCATAAACATATAGAAGTAATAAAAAAAGTCACTTAATAGAGAATAGTTATAGGTATATAGTGGAATGTTCAATGTATTTAGAGCACTAAATAAGCAATTCTAACTCATTTATAATACAATCATAACGATTAAAAACGCTCTATTATCCATCGTGTCGCTATTAAAAAATACCACACTGTTTCATTGGCGTGGGTTAAGATAAAAACTCTTTCTTCAATGGGGCATACTATACTATACTTTTTTATTAACCATTGTAGAATACGTTTTTTACCTAATTGGAAAGGGTCATTAATGTTTATAGCCTCAACTCCTGTTGTGAGTAAAATAGCTACCAGTGTTGTCACACAAGTGACATTTATATTATCGACCAGTTATTAGATAACTATAAATAAGAAGTTAACGGTTCTTACTACTTGGCTTATTTTATTTTCATTTCTGTAAATTAGCTTTCATAAGTATAAAATAAAAATTATTTCAAAAAATTATAGTGTCAATCTTATTGATTTTTATTATAATAATTCATTACACATTTTATGAATTCGTCGATTAATGATTTAGATACTTATTGAATGAAATTTAACGTATTTATTATATACGTATAACAACTACCACTAGGTGTAAATGGTTTCAAAGTCAGCTGTTTATATATAAAGAGTTAAAGCTGCCATTTTGAATTTTAAAGCAGAATATGGACGAATCAACTAAATGTTAACCCTAAACTTCTCTATGCAACTTTTCCCGCCTAACAACGAATCGTCTTAACACAAACACGTATATTCACTGTCAAACACATGCACAAAGCGCCCTTGGCTTCATCGTTATGGAAAAGAGCAAAACCATCGAACGTACCCCCCGACTCGCACTGGCCGCCCGACGTACTAAAACAATCGTGATTACAACTGCTTATAAAAATATTCACCGCTAAAGAGTTCGTAACGAATAAAAGAAAAACGCTCTCCAGTTGCCCAGTTGTCAGCCAAGTTTCAAGTTAACAAAATTCCCCAACACCATAGCCGACTAATTCCATCGGTACTATTCAAAGTAGCGAACGCACAGCTAAAATTATTAACGGAGCGATATAATGCGCTATAAAAAGCAGTTTTTCATGAACGCTTAGCCCCACGTGTCGACAATTAAAACTTTCCACGTCAAAGTTGCCCGGGGAACATTAAAAAAATCCCCCCCCTCGCCACCCCGCCCCCTCCCCCTATAATAAGTAGCACGCCTACGTATTTCAAAAGTTTCGTGAAGTATTAATATCGCTTAGCGTACAGCGAGCGAGTTTGTCTTGCGTAGATACTAGTGTAGTTAAATTCCGTTTGCATTTTAGGATTGCGTACGATGGGCCCTTGGCGTCGCGGACATGTAACTTATTGTGATTTATTCATTTGTTTCTCGTCGCTCGACCCGTGGATGTATCTATACAGAGCTCGCATGTATCTATACCGCACGATAGTCGGCCGGGAGCACGTGCGATTTTTAATGAGTCACTTCCCTCAATCGCCAGGTCAAGTTCAAGCGTGTACTGAATCAGAATACAATTCGGCTTTAATGAGTCAGAACACAATTCGGCATAATGTGAGTTAGGAGAAATAATCAGGCGCTTGTATTTTGAAAGGCGATCTCTACAGATATGTCATCTTATTTGAGTAATCATGAGTCTTAAGTAATTTTGTAGACGGACATATTATCAAATTGTTCCTGGTGTATATAAAATCCAACCCTAAAAACACAATTAGTCGCCTTTTACAATACGAGTGTTAAAAGAGGAACTCTTAGCACAACTTTCATTTAAGGTGCCAAACTAACATGAGAAGATTTATTCATTTAATTGGAGAATTCATTTATTTATCTAATTATCTGTGTAATCAACGTCCCCGTTTAAACAGCTACGGAATCAGGTATCGTGTCGCGTTGCTCACAGCTCGGCCCGTTCGAAAGTGGAAATCAAATCGCGAGAATAGTTCTCAATAAGTCCTTTTAACTCGCTCCTTGAATTCGCAATTTGTATCGCTTGACGTGCCGAGCCCGTTCGCAACGGAATCACTTTTACAAATCGGATGATTGCGAAAACGTTCAGTAAATTAAGAACGGTTTAAGGGAAAAACAATAATTGTTTAGCGGGGATTCGCAGAGACTAGTACTTTTTGTATTTCATCTCTAGGCTGACCTGTTTAAACGCTATCTTGAGACAGCGAGAAATCGACACCGTATTAAAATAAGGAGCTTTTGGTATTTTAATTACAGACACTAGCACCGATCTACCGATCACTATCACTTTGGTGTGGGGCGTCGATTGAAGCAAACACTATGTTATCGAGGCTCTCTTGAAATAATAAGAAAACGCACGATAAGATTGCTGCCATCTCCTTCGTTAAATTACTATTTATTACAATATTGATAGGTAAAGTCAGTTTGTATGAAAAGATGATGACATTGTATTCGCATGTTTGTACATACATACTCGAAATCACGCCCATAATTCCCGAATACATAAGGTCACCATAATCTTGAAAGAAAAATGTGGGTTGTTACATTAATAAAAAATTGACCACTGGTTATTTTATGGCGTGCACGCGCCATTCTGACGTAAAATAGAAAGAAAAGTGTTTTTTTTTCCTCAGAAAGTATACCGTATTTTATTTGTTTAATGCTTGTTTCTGCAGGTACACAAGAGGTACCAAATCTGCTTAAATAGTTAATAATTTACATGTGCGTCAGGATGGCGGGTGTACCTAATATTCAAAATATCTTTGTATGGACGTAGGTACACAGATTTTCAGGAGAGGTACGTAAAAGTACACAGGAGGTACCAAATATCGGCAATATATTTAGGCTAATCTGAGAAGTACACCCGCCATTCTCACGTTCACCTATGTTAGTTTGATTGACAGTCCGCCATTTATCATCCATATTTTTTTATAAAAGCTACACGAAGTAGCTTTTCTTTTTTAATTATGCAAGTTTTAAATTATGCCTGATAATGTAAGTTATATACAATTAAGTGACTCACAACCAGCAGTACTTTTAAATTGCATTCATATTGATACTACCAAGATTATGAACTAAACCCATCTGCGACCACGTTCCACTTTCAAACTTCGAAAATGGAAGACCGCACTACATTCCCAAATTACGAACCGAATATCCAACTCGCCGCGGCTAAGGTCGCATCTAATTACGTAGTCAAATTACACTTGCCGTCTTCCCAAATAATCCGGCGGGTCCGAATGAGTGCCGCGCAAAAAGCCATCAACGCGTTACTCAACCGGCGTGCGATAAACGAGCAAAAACAAAACGCAGACGGAAACTTTAAAAAACCGCCCAAGTGCGGTGGCGACTTGCCCATTCAAAGTTTACGTTTCAGTTGAACTGGCCAGTGGTGAAGATGATTTTCGAATTTTGTTTGTTATCCAACCCACAGCGGGGGTAGCATGGCAAAGTCCCACCTCATGTGTAAGGGGTTCAAACACGGACACGGACACGTACCTCTGGATTTTACCTGGACCGAATCTATGTACGTATTCATACCACTAGTTTGTCGGCAATTAAACACGCACATTCAAACAATTATGGATAAATTATTATCAGACGACATCCCATACATTGATTTATTCTCAGCCAAGTAGCTTATGCACTTGCGTTACGGATATCAGTGGATGAATGTTTAATCATGATCTAAAATTGCCCTTAACTCGCCAAATCCAACAGATAAGAGTCCTTTGCTTAATCAGGGTTCAAGCAGACCTTGGCTAAGCATAACGCTAGGAATTTGTAGTGTAAATATTTTTGTTGTTTGTTGTAGATGTACGCACATACCCTTGGAAACCCCGAAAGCGCAGACAGAGTCCAAGGTATAAGTTCACTAAACCACATTAGGTCAAAAATACGTAGAATTGACTTAGTTGGGTTGGATAGTAATTGAGAAAATACATTACAAAAAAAACGTTCTGTAGTGTAAGTCGGACTGCGCGCGACAAAACACAAAGTATTGAGGCGGGCTCGAGGACTAGTTGAGCCACTCGAAGTCAATGTGTGCGCAAGATAGGGCAGGCGTCGCGCTTTGTCGCGTCTGAAGTGCGAAGACGCAAGGCCGATTCGTGGTTTCAAACGGGCCCCGTCGAACGTTTTAAACAAATTGACAATCGCGGACTATGTTATTTCAAAAGGGGAATGTGCTGCTTTTGTTTTTAAATTTGGAATGCATTCATGTGAAAAGAGTATTTTCTCTTCTTTATGCATTGTAAATGCGCATCACTACCTTTTTTAACCGACTTCAAAAAAAAGGAGGAGGTTCTCAATTCGACTGAATTTTTTTTTTTTATTTATCTAAAGCGAATTTTCCTCTTTGATATATTCAAATGATTTTTTAATGAAAAGTACAATGGGTTATTAGTAGTAAAAATCTAAATCATTCTTAATATCGATTCCAGAAGAAAACTATCAAAGTTTTCTTTTATAAATGCCATACTTATTATGTATAATTCACGCTTCTCTTACGAACATCAGTAGGTTACAATAGCACTTCATTAAAATCAAATATATTGCCGAGTCCGCATCTTAGCCACGATGAATGCCCCACGCCATATCATTTGCGAAAGCTTTTGCGACACACATCAATTTTGAACGACTCAAATACAGCTATCCTATCCAGTCAACGTCAATCTTACAACGTTCCAAAATCCTTAATCAAACTCATGCAAAACCAGCGCGAATGTCACTCCGTGCCGCGATCGCGCATCTAATATTCTACTAGACAACTAACATTCAATCGACTGCAGTATTTGCTAATACCAGCCCCTTGGACATGATACGAAAGCCACGTCCACCTGTCGCGATCAATTTGGTAGGCACGACAGATTCGGTCGGACCGCGCGATTGATTCGGATACTACGCCGTCTGTTCTATCAAATTAGTAAAAAGGGCTTAGTCTCACTCAACCCTTGCACGGCCACTATCGCGTCGTGTGGACTGAATAAAAAAATGGATGGGGGTTTAAAAAAAATGTAAAAGTAACCCCCGCCCGACTACAGATTGGCCGATTTTGCATTCGTTGGTGCCACTGCAGGGATGTGCGAAGTCAGCTTCGAACGTGACAATCTATCAAACTAAACTTGAGATATATGTAAGTGTAAATCTCCTTTATTCGGTGCAGGTGGAAAGACTGCCCTATGTTAGGTTTTACAGTGTTTTTTTTTTCAAATATGAGGTTATCCGTTTTTCCCACTAGTTCAATGGTGAGTTCTGCTACGGAACAAGTGTTATTATTTTTCTCAGTACTTAGTTCAATGTTGGATCTAAGGGGACCGAATTCCCACTTATTCTAATTGTTGAAAAATCTGCTTCATGAGTTACCTTAGTATTCATGTTGTAAGCTGGCACCGAAAGGTCTATGATGCAATATCATTGACAGTCATATGGCCTAACAGTCCAAGTCCCAATTTAAATAGCTGCAAACGCCAAACTTGCAGTTAAATATAATACCTAAATAGCTCATAAACTCATACAATAGTACTTTAAACGCTTCTCGGATTCCGCCAAGGAAGACATATTCAGGATAACTCCTGGTGAGCGCCAAGTTCAAGACCTGTCTATTTATCACTGGCAAGTTGACAAATCGTTTGAAGTTTAATGAGTAACGCGCTTCAATATTGAGGAAGCAATAAAAAGCGGCACCGACGTTTACAAACACCATCAATTAATGACATTAGCACTTACTGGTGTTCCACGTTAAAATAAACTTCAAGCTAAATTATTGCTAGCCGGGCCGCATTTAATGCATGACTCCGCAACGACGGGTAAAACATTACAACCGAACGCGTCTAATTTGAATACAAATAGTTTATTTAACGCGTGTGCCAACCAAATAATTTCGCCGGCACATAATCTAACTCCGCCAGTTCAATATGTTTGCTCGCACCCCGCAACTCGCAAGCTTCCACACAATGCCGCCGCTGTGAAACAACAATACTCAACGCATAACACACACTTACCTTCATTGTTCTCAATTCTAAACAACTCCAATTTTATTGTGTCCAACTTACCTGAAACAAAAAAAAACGGCATGAATTATCGTCATTAATAACAAAAAAAGAATAAAACAATCGGCAGTTATTGTGAAAAACAGTGGGCTATTTTTAAACCCAAAGTCGCTACGAGTGATATGAAACCATTGTTGCTAATGTTAAAGCAACAAATATTCATTAATTTTACTCGCTTTTTAAGCGAGTTTGGAGTGATTTTTATTTCTCGGCCGACTCCTGATTACGGCGTATGGGGAAAGCGTTTTGCTTTTGCAAGTCAAACATAAACATTACCGCTATGTTACCTTTATTTTTTTAATAAATTGTTGGATGAAAAAAACATCGATAAAAACCCTTTACCCCCTTTCTCAGTTCTATCGATAAGTATATTTTTTGTGTTACATACTGGAATAATAGTTAAACGAAACAATTTTGGTTAACCAGTATTAAAATACAAGGTACAAGACAAATTGTAGTGCTATGAATAAATCTAAAAACTATTTAAAATCATGCGAAATAAATGAATGATTGCACCATAGATTTAGGATGTACAAGATACACAATGACGGCTCGGAGACATGACCAAAATAAATTTAAACATGAGTTGGTTGACGTCTATGTGTGGGTTAAAAATAGTGTTGTCAAAGACGCACTTTTACATTATCGACTGATTCAGTTGTATACCTACTAATAGTATAGGTATTTTAAACATTTTTTTACCTATACTTTTGATTAATTATTGATGGCATTGATGAAATCAGCAGTTGTTTATATTAGGTAAATCGGAATTAGACGGTAAGAAATTGCATTCTAAGCAGTTCTATAAACAATGAGATGGTAAAATGTATTCCTTGTATATTCAGCGTGTAAAAAATGAAAAAAATAAAAACATGATGTTCTATTATTTATACCTATAAGACAAAGCAAATTAAAAGCAACTTTTAATTTTGTGACATTTAGTTATTTAAAAATAATATGTAGTGCAACAAATTTTTTGTTGCCGTCAAAATGTGTGCTGCATATAGTGGAGTTCTTACTGGGAGTCCAATCTGGTCTGTTTATAGTCCGCAACCCACTTCTTACACAATGCTGGGTTGCTTGGAAACCTAGAAAAATTATCAGTTACTTAACTAACAAATTTACGGAGATAATGAGTTCCCAATGTGAATATAATTATATTTTGACATAACTTGGCTAAATAACTTTGTATTCATGTCATGTCATACTCGTGACGTCACCGCTTTGTCAAGCACTAGCGTAACCAAACTATTTACTATTTTACACAATATTTTCCCCAATTCTGTTTATAATCACGATGTATAATAAGAAAGATCAATTATAATTAATATACTATTGTAAACATATATTTCTAAACCGAGCAACAATTTGACAAAATATGGTTTGAAAAAATCTAATGATAAAATCGTATTTACCTGTGAAAAGTGTATTTATTCGGATTATTCCGTCGTGTAACCTCACAATCACGTACAGAACACGTCACCTTAATTGCACATTTAATTTTCTCGATTATAATCCAAGGTTTAATACATAAATGCTCAAATTTCACTGCGACGTAGAATAGACCGGTACGCTAAGGCCTCTTACTCGCAAAAACATTGACATATAGGTACTTTATTCACTGTCTCTTTTTCTCTCGGGCGGTTTGAATTTCAGCAGGATTTCTCGCTCCCACACTTTATGTATCTTTAGCGTATTAAAAAAAAATCTAAATCTATGGATTGCACAAAACTCTTTAATGAATATCAACCTTAAGTCATTCGAAATGTTTATGATACCTACATTGAAATCTAAAGTTACACTTGATTACACAAACAATGGCGTTTGTCTAATTAAAGACAGTATCAAAACGGTAGACAAAGGAACAAAACAGCAACCGGCCGGCTCGAAACACACCGCCGAAGCAGCTGGAATGTTGCAAGGCAGCGGCGCGGGTGAGCCGCACAATCCAACATTTTGCTAAATGCCTTATAGCATATTCCGTTTCTCGTGCGATCTGCGGTGGGATTTTCGAGATTTTCAGTTCTCGAACGGCCTCCGGCCTAGTTAAGAATCCAGCCGGCCATTCGAAATTCGAATTTGAGCTGGTTACGAGTGAACGCGCGGCATCCGAGCGTCAATTCTGTTAATTTCTCGACGGCGTATTAGCAATGGCCGACGCGATTTTTGATGCAAATCGCAATAATGGTGCGCGACGTCGCCGGGCCCCGCAAAATATGCAAACAAAAATTTGCCAGGTGCAATTGACCGTACATAATTTCGCAGATGAAACCAACAATTTCCAGACAGAGCAACAAGGCCGGCCGACATTATTTCCCTGGTGCTGGGCGCTTACGAAAAAAAAAGTCGAAACAAAACGGCGTTCGATCACATTCGCATTTTTGTCGCATTTTGCGTCGATTTCATTTCAATTTCAAATCGTGAATCCTTCGCCGTTAGATAAGAAAAACGTGTGGTGTGCAATTCTTTTTTATAAACACATTTGCGAAATGTAGCCGCCATATAAAATTCATAATTGTAGGAAACAGACCGACAATGTAATTAGAAGTTGCGTGACCGTCCATTGGCTGAACACGCGGAGTTATTTAGTTGTATATGATGTTATTCTCTATAAAATATTCAATTTCAAACATAAAACTTTATGGCACATTAATTTTACGGTATTTGATTGGATGTTTTATAATGTTTTTTAAATATCCAATCACAATAGCCTTAAAAAGTTAACGATTATAACAAGATGGCGACTCGTTTATAGACAAGTCAAGATGGCACTCACACTTTTTTTTTATATCAATTTTCTATAATTAACAAATTCAACCGAGACAACTTTACACTGGATCCATTTCAGCCTAGACTGGCGTACAATGCGCCCGGCTATAAAAGTCGACACCGCTAAACGTTGCATTTGATCCCGTCAAGTGTATGCCCCACTAGTTTAATGTAACTAGTTGGACGTAGATGGTGGCACAGTGGTGCCAGCCACCAGCTACTAGATTCCCAATGGTGACGCGAATTATACCAAACGAATGTTAAGTATAGCCAGTTATAACTGTTAAGAGTTGCGCGTTTGGGGCGCGCGTTAAGATGACTATGTGTGACGTCATTTGGCCTGATGCACGTTCGGTTTTTCGTGACGAGGTGAGTTTGGAAAGCGCATTTTAACACTCGAGCGAGTAATAATGTTGCGCCGTGTATTTATTACGCCTTTTTATTAAGATTTAAGATTTATTGTTTAAGGCCTTAAAGATTGTTACTACTTATTATTGTCGGCGAAAAATATTTTTTTCTACTATGTACACCTTAAATATGAACGTTACCTACTTGTTATTTTGCTCATCATAAAAAAGACTTTCCATTTCGCAACTGCTACATAAACACATAAATTAAAGAGTCATTATCGTTGCCAATATGAATAAATAAAATACACTTTACCTAATATTACTACACAACTTACAATGACTGATAGTGACTACACATGAAATAGTACTACTTAACGATAGAAACCAGACCAGCAATTGAAGTGTGCATTTTTCAAATATCGATAGATAAGTACAATTTGACTGGCTCGATGGCGCATTCGGTAGTGACCCTGCCTTATGCACCAATAGTTGTGGGTTCGATGCCCAGGACAAACATTCGTGCGATGAATACTTGTGTTTGTTCTGGGTGTTAATATCCAGTAACACAAGTGCTTTAGCTACTTAGCTCGGGGTCAAATCAATGTATGTAATGTCGTCAGATACTTAACTAACTAACTAATATAATTATGACCAAATAATGCAACGTTATAGTCTAAGATCCGAACCTAAGTCGACCTTCGCCGAGCTGATAATAGAATGAAACATATTTTATTAACCGACTACAAAAAAAAGAGGAGGTTCTCAATTCGACTGTTTTTTTTTTAAATATATTTAGTATATTAGAATGTTGGCTAAAAAAATCCTGGACTGTCTATTTTTGTGTAATAGTAGTGCAATAGTAGCACGCAATCTAATGCAATGTAATGGGCACTTGTAATGTATTCAAAGACTTGAAATGTTTATGTAATTAACCTATATTATATAAGTAGCTCTAGTTTCGTATATTTTGTCGTTTTTGTATAGGTCATTTGATAGATTTTTTATTGAAACAAGCATACGAGCTGCCATATAGGTAGTCACTGTAGCTTTAAAACAAGTGCATTGCCGAAATTGTAAGCCCTTTCGTTAGCCTTTTTAAAGAACCTTTTTAAAGAACCGAATGCTACTTATAGCATTCGGTTCTTTATACAAAGTGTTAACTTTGTATCAATGCTGTACTTCGTAACGTTAGGTTTTAATTTTTAAACTTACTGTTCAATTTTCTGTTGGATATATGTCATGGCAAAGATTTTGATGAGATTTGATTTAATTTCGACAGAAAACTACAAAAGTTTTAAGCGAATTGGGCGATTGAATTGACAACTCAACCAAATTGCGATATCGACACTGAACTATAAAAAGAACGAGCGTCAACAGCCTCAAATCAAAGTTATTTAGAAATCTACTGCGCTCTCACTATCTACTAAATGTGCCACCCAACATAATTTAACCCCGGCCGTATAAATATCGGACTTATTATAAGACAAATATCTTTGTTGCGGTGACTCTGTCCAGAATCCTAGTGCGAGGCGCAGTGATGCTGTGCTTTTATTGTTTTAATAAGACGTATTTCATAAAAGGCGCGCTTGATTACAAACTCGCGGGGGTCTATTATGTTTTATTTAAGAATGGAAAATATACATCACATCTCCAGATCAAAAATGCATTCTTACGATGTAAAATTTTATAATAGACTAGCTGTGCCAGCGGTGTCACCCGCGTTTATGGTTAATATTATAAAGACTATTTCCGTCATACATGATTTCTATGTAACTTTAACCATTAAGGCTGCACACGCGACGGAAGCCTAAAAAATGGAGTAACTTCTCCTGTTTTCCCAACATTTCCCTTCACTACTCTGCTCCTATTGATAGTAGCGTGATGAAAAGTATACTATAAGCTGCCCAGGAGTATGAAGAATAATTGTACCAAGTTTCGTTAAAATCCGTCGAGTAGTTTTTGTTTCTATAAGGAACATACAGACAGACAGACAGACAGACAAAAATTTTACTGATTGCATTTTTAGCATCAGTATCGATCACTAATCACCCCCTGATAGTTATTTTGAAAATATATTTCATGTACAGAATTGACCTCTCTACAAATTGATTATAAGTATAGATGAAAGGACAACCCTGTTGGTGCGACTTTTTTTGGAAGTATTACGATTTCGATTTCCACAATATGAATGGCTTGGACAATTTCTTATGAATTAGAAAGGTCAATTAAAAAGTTATTTCACATTTGTAATACTTGACAAATATTCCGGGTTGTGAAGACCGTTCGAGTATTAAAAACGATTGTCACGTTCGTTTTTACTTGAATCTTTGCAACAATACCACTGTCGTAATGAGTATTAAGACGCATTCATTTTTATTGCAACGTCGGTCGGCACCGCGAGGCCTCTCTCAAAACCGCGCAAATTAGATACTCGTCAAAAAGCCAACTACCTTCGCATCCCGCACCCTTTATTCATAGAAAAATCCAGCCGCTGCAATCCAGATTTTACAGAGTGCAACAGTGTCTATTAAAAATTCTGTTTCGGAATATTCTACCGCAGTCGATTTTCTGTGGCATTTTAAAACTGTTGGGCCCGAAATTTTTTTTTTATCGCTATCTCCTAAGGCTGGACTTTGGCTAAATAGTTCTTAGAAAATCAATAAGTACATACATATATTACATCACACCCAAAATCCCCGAAGGAGTAGACAGAGTCAGTTATCAATAAGTGACTTTAATTTTATTAACATCTTTTTTTACAAGAGTTGTCCAGGTTAATGGTAAATAAAGACGCAGGCCTGATATGCCAGCGATCCTAGTTCAAATCTGGAGACGTACACTTGGATTTTTCAAAACATCGACCGGAAGAGCACATTAAATTAACTGTGGGTGTGTAAAGAAATGTAATGGGCTTAAGAGAAGCCTATCTATCTTGGTCCAAGCAGACCCGCAACGGGGCTTAATAATATCGCTAAGACAAGAAGATATCTTCACCTATTTCGAGATTATCAAAATAATTGCTAATAGCAATAAACATGCTAGTACATTATAATAATAGTAAACCTTGTAAATCTCCGATTTCGATGCGAAAAACTATCGCATCGCCACCGTACTGCAGTCGCTGCGATTGTCTTAATAAGAACAGGTATTCAGCATCTGCTGAATACCTGTTCTTCTATCTAGAAGAGCAGCTGATTCGAGGCGTGTGGCGCGCGGGCCCCACGAAATTTCCTGGGCTGTCACAAAACTGCGTGAATTGGTGTTCGCACCCTCCCCTGAGCGGCTGAGTGGCAAGTCATTTCCGCGCTACGCAGCGCCGACGCTCGATGAGCTGACAAGCCACCGGCCATTGTTTCGCTTTTATTGAAGCTCGAGCGCTTTATACGTCTAAATTTATATTAGTTTTTATTTGAGAACGTGACGACTATGTAACGGTGGAATTTCCAATCACGCTACAGGCGACGCCATCAATAGAGTGCATGGTCTTTGCGTTTGCGGAAGGCTTTGTTGATAGCTTTACACGCTTTAACACCCATTAATATTACTTTGCAAGCGGCTTTCCCGCGTAATTGATTTTTTAGAGTTAAGTAACTGATCGACCATCTGAAAGTAATATACTTCCCTCGAAAACAATATTTTTTCTGGATGGAAAGGGCCTCCTTAATTCGTATCCCTGATTACGAAAATGATCATTACGGAATAATACATACACATTATGCATAATTTCAGAAGACGAAATAATTTGACATTTATAAGATTAGCCAATACCAATTGGTACCAAAAAAAAAATTATGGTATAACACTTTTCGGCAATTAATTTTAAAATCTTATCATTAGTTTAAAGATTACAAAACGTCAAAAAATCACTGTGTACAAAAGTGATCACAGTCTTGTCTGGATTCATTCCATTTCCTCAATTAACAGCAATAACTCGGCTCCCATAGTCTAAGTCAAGATAGCATGATGACTCTCAGTTACTGGTGAGGTATACCTCACTTAAGCTAGCCGTAGTCACTTATGGGTGAGGCACGGCTGTGTTCAGCCGAGATATATTGCAATACCCTGAAGGCAATATCTGTCGGTTTATTAATACTCGGCAATTGACGTTTCTGTAATTCAATTGAGACTATTATGTATATTAGGTATGAGAAATAATGTCAAAATGTACAGGCGACCATGGATTGACTTTAGCAGGAGTATAACCATAAGTTGGCTAGCTTTGTTAAATGAAGTTCCCCCACGTTGATCTGGGACGTAAAACCACTTTTTATTTATTTATTCGTCTAGCATGTCCTTAAAGGCAAAGGTGTTTTGCGTTTTCGGTTTGTGATTTTGTCATAGCAGACGAACCATTTTCTTTCATATTATCTATGACTGATGCAACTATCTATACCTACATGTCCGGTCTTAAATCGAAAACTACTGGATACTGAAAAATGTGCACACTCTTCACAGGTTCTAGAATATTTGACACCGCCCGATGGCACATCCAATCCCTATTTGCCAAAAGAGTTCTATAAAATGACCGACCGTTTTATTATTTTTTTGTATGGAAAGAAACCTTTTCCGTGATTGCATTGAAAAACTAAAACTTCTAAAATGCTCGCGCGAAAAACTATTCCGAAAACTGAATTCCGAATATTTTCTATCGGGGTAACAATTTCGACACAAGAAATAAAAAAAGGTAAACCTCTGATCACTGGCTGCTTTACTATTCAATATTCGCGTTTCTTTTTCATAGGGCGACGTGTGTTTGAACAAAAATTGAACACCTGTATCTCGAATATTTGTACCATTTCAAACTTGCCTGCATAGCGGGCATTTATTTTACTACCCGTTGCTAACATGAATTCGACCGCTTGATCTTCTTTTCTCTAACCACAGATATAGACACACCATATTATTGGTTTCGGGGTAAAAAAGTATCTTAGTTTAAAACTAGATTAGAAGAACTCATGTGCATAATTTTATCCAATTTTGTTAATTCATTTATGCTTTATTGAGTAACAACATATACATTTTACTAAAAGATTTTTTTAGTCACACTCCATTAGTAAATCGACTAAATTTGTTTATGTAAATAATAGACCTACTTGCTCGGTACCCTGCGCTTTCTCTATATGTAATAAAATAAACGATGCATTACCTATTTTTATTTGCAGTCACCCTTTCGTAGTTACCTTAAGAAAAAAAAAATAAAACCATCGAAAAACATTATGAATGTCGATATTATTGTTGAAATGAATACAATTATGCACTAAATATGAGTAATCTCGTATTTAGTGCTCATTCACGCTAGTGCCAGAGAAATAAGAGAGGGAAATCTGCGTGACATCTGCGTAACGTCCACGTGACGCAACGGCTAAGAAGCTTACAAAACTTAGAGTGACTTAGAGATCCTAATTTAATTCAGTTAGAGATATACCTAAGTACTGATACTAAAATAGTCAACCACAAATATTTAATTAAGCTCAAAATTTTGTTATTTGCTAACATATTACGTGACGTATGTAAAAAGCGATCCATTTTACTAACTTCTATGAATAAAAATATACCCATGTAGGTACTGATAAGAATTCTTACTACACGTTTAATTTTTACATAATTCAGAACGTACGCGCCTTAAAATCAAATCAAATCCGCAATCCAACATCGACAAACGCAGGCCGTTCACTCACCCACATACAAAAGAGAAATTTTAAACCGCTTACAATTTCAGTCAGACCAATAACACTGGCACAAATAACATTAATATACCAAAACTAAAATCGAAACACCAATGCCTATTTACTAAAGTCTATCGTTGTAAATGTACACCCGCGCACCGATGAATATTCTAACTACGCATCTCATTTTGCATCATAACAGCGATCATTCAGAACGGGCCGACCAAACGGCGGCGGCAAATCAGGTAAAATCCGCATTAGAATATCAGAAAAGGCGGGCCGCTCTCCCACAAACAAAGGTGGCGTTCCAAACCGCTTAGAATTTTAGACAGACAATAAGACCGGTACAAATAGCATTAATATAAACTAAAATCGAACGTTGCGCACTATCGATTAGGAACGGGGCCGTTCACAACAATTAATGACCTGCATGTCCGAAGCCCAACAAAGCTATGGCAAAACAAATAGATGCCTGCGCGCCTCCCCGATACACAGTCTGATTTTAACCGGCTAAGGTTATTGCACCGCCCACGGCCGCCAAAGACAGATTTGGCTATTTTTCGACGTGAGCGAAAACGTTGCAATAAGTTAATGATTTTTATTTGTTACTCTACTCATCCTTTATTTTCTTTAGACTTGTTTTAACCTTTCTCGTCGACACCGGCATTTTGTCATGATCGTTCATGTCAATTTACTTTGAAGCTACTTGTCAAATGCTTAAAGCTAATAATTTTTTTTTTATTTACTTTTTTTAAAGTGATACATAAGTATACAGTGCCTCCCCGAAGGAAAGCTTTGGTTGCAAGTGTTGCAGCCTTTAAATTTTAAATCATTTCATTTCATTTAAATAATTTAATTTCGTATAAAAACACAATATTACATACATAACATCACGCCCATAATCCCCGTAGGGGTAGGCAGAGAGCCAAAAATAAAGCCGGGCTGGGTTAGATGGAAAGCTGTGAAAAAGGAGTGACAAGTGGCTAGCTCGTCGCCTACTCAGACACATACCCGAAAGCCCGTAAACAATTAGTCGCCTTTTACGACATGCTAGGCAAGAACCACAGTTGCCACGTTTTTTTTTGTCCCAGACCAACATGGACAACAATATTTTTTTCTAAAAATTTTATCTAAATGATTTTCCCGGAACTTTAGTAAAAGCGAAACAGTTTCGTAAAATCCAATCCAAAACGTGTGTAAAACTATGTCAAATACAAGATTTTTGTCCGCTCCGCTTGAATGTGACGTTTTGTTATAGGTAGCGGCGCGGACGAAAAATCGTCACTGTTACCGTGACGATTTTCGTTTTGCCGAATAACTATTCGGTGCAGAGTGACTCTTGTGATGCTGGAAAATCCCAACGACGTTTGTACGGCGCTACGCGTTAGAACTGCACACCTATAGCGAGGGACTATTTGGATCTTGCATTAAAAAAAAAACTCCTTTTTCCATGTTGGTCAGGAATTCAAAAACGTACCAACTGTGTTTTTGGGCACTCGGGCTTCCTCAGAGGATCCTACCAAATTGTTAACATGATTTGATAAATAGTTTTAGAACGAATAACATACCCACTAAACATTTTTTAATTTGTTAATCAAATAACAAAAGCTTTAAAAATATTAGTTGGTGACCTTTTTACAGATGGAATTGTAATAAAAAGAACCTCGCAAAATCTTATTAAATAAAAAAATGTTCGTGAGAAAATTTTAAATGCTCACAGCTACGCCGCGAATGTAAGTACTTATGTATATGTACATTCGTATACGTCAATATGAAAATCTACTTGTCTATGCTGCGGGTTATTCTCAATAACAACTACAGACTATCCAGCCAATTGATTATATTACACACATACATATGTGATTTATAAATAATTCAAACTGAAGCGTCTGAACTACCCACCGTTTCCCTTTTTTCACAAGTTTTCCTTCGCCAAATACAGTTGACGATCGCGACGTTCCTCATGTATGTATTCTTGGTATTTGGTAGTCATTAAACCCGTTTAATGGGACAATAAATGAAAACGTTGTACCTCTTCGTGTAACTAATAACTTTGAATCTTTATAACTTGATCAATAATGATGATACAAAAATATCTTCCAGTTTTGCTTATCTTTGCTATATAGTAGAGTTAAACAAACATAGGATCACGCCCGAAATCCCCGAAGGGGTAGGAAGAGTTAAAGAGGCAGCAAGCCCCTATAATCACATTCAGCCGAATATAAATCTAGGCTGGGTTAGATGGAAAATTGTGAAAAAGTAGTCATTAGCGGCTACGTAGTACTTAAAAAAATAAATTTTTAAAACTCATGCATAGAATATGCATGACTATTGTGTTCAACTAAAAACGGCCGGCTGAATTGGCAGCACGCTGTATAGCGGGGCAGGGGTGCATCAGCGAGCATGTGTGCAGTGTTCAGTGTGCAGTGTGCACCGCAGTGTGCGAGCGAGGTTTAGGCTGTAGGGGCGTCTGCTTAGACAGTTTTAGCATTATACGTACATCGAAATAATGCATAGAGTCATAGCCTATGCATGGTCCTGTCATGGCCGTTGTTTATAGCTCTTTCACTTCCTATACAAGTTTTTTCACTGACTACTTTATATTTTTTTTTCGCGTTTGTCGTAAAGACTTTGCATAGTGTATTTTCGGTCGCTATTTTTTGTATGACAACGATTCAGTTATCGATTGGTCGTTCTGCGGAAGGCGTTATCTTGATGGTGCTTTGTATGGCGTTCAAAGGGAGAGTACGCGGAATGGGAGTTGTTAATTGTCAAGGTAATTGTAAGGCGCGATCGCGATTTTTTTGCGAATATACTAGGTAGTCTATGACGTGTCGTTAATAAAAATAGTTTTTAATGTCGAATTTGTACATCGCAAGACAAGATTGGCTAAACAGCGTATGTACCGAAACTATAATGGGTAACTTAGATCACGCTAGACTACTATATAAAATGTTATTAGAGTACGAGTCTAAAATTGTAGAATATCTCAAGAGTTGGCGACGAGACTTGACGATGAGTGATTGATCTTTTGATATTTTGATCGTGTTTCTAACTAACAATTGCAAGAAAGTATGTATCACAAAAAGTGTTGCATCGTATCGCAAGCCGCACATCGCTAGTATTCGCTTCTACGTCACATTTAAAATCAAAAACATAATCCACAAGTAAACCACAAAAGACTCAACGTCTAAAATAAATAAGTTATCAACTAGTTGTTATAAATTTAAGCGCATAATAGCTAAACCCGAGCTTCGGAGGTAGTTTAGAAACACGTTAATTACATTTGAATTTTAATAAGCACTGAAATAAATTTACGGCAGCGGTGGATTATGAAGTTATTTGCGATGCGTCGGACAGGATTTAGCTACTCATACTGGTATGGACTCTATTAGCCAATGCTACACTGATTGTGTCCTACTTATGGACTTGAGAAACTGTATAAATACTATAGTCGTTGCTATGGAAAAGGTTCGTTAGAACCAATTCTTATAAACGTTATAATCTTGTGAATTTAGAATACTATTGATTTTTTAATTTTAAGCGTTTCTTTATATCACACCAGCAGCGCCCTGTGGTTTCACCCGTGTAGCTACCGTTTCCATAAGAATACAGGGATAACATATAGCCTATGTTACTCGCTGATAAAGTAGCTTTCCATTGGTGAAAGAATTTTTCAAACTGGTCCAGTAGTTTCGAATCCTATTCAATGCAAACAAAAAAAACAAACAATCAAATCTTTCCTTTTAATAATATTTGTATAGATCTATATACTCTATCTTTAACTAACTATACTCTAGCTTTAAGTATACTTATGCGATGGTTCCTAAACAATAGATACACATTATTATAGACGTGTTCAAGTACTTTAATATATTTCCGAGGTGATTGAATTGTTGCTGCAAGCGGGAATCGAAGCCGGGGATTTTATTTTGTGGTCAGGGCCACACAGGTTTAATTTTTATGAAACTGTAACGTAATTACTAATTTTATTTCAAATAACAATTATCTTTGTTGTGTACTGATTTAATTAGTATCCACCTAGTATCTATTTTGCAAAATAATAATTACATATTCACTTTCTGTCGAATCTTGACATGCAAAATGTGCAACCATAAACCCACTCCATTTAATTCTAAACGAACAAAAACCTGAGCATTGAATATCTACCTCAATCTAACCATTAAAATACTGAATAAGTAAAACGAGAAACATCCACATCGCGCGGGAACTCCGCAAAAATTGTCTATGCCCAATACCGACCACTCAAGTTAGTCTAATTTAAAAGTCGTAGATGGACGTCCGGAGCGTTCCGATCGATTCATTTCTAACTTTTTTCTATATTTGACATTTTTGATAGCAATCTAATTGGCGTACTTGCTTCATTCCCGTGACTGTGGCCTTTACATGGGTAGACTACTGGCTAACTCGATTTGCTAGTGCTTTGGATGCCCCAGTTAGAGAGTAGGTGTGCTGTACGCTGCGGATTTGTTTATAAGCACTATTTATGATGCACTAGCCTCGGATAAGGAAGAATATAGGTCACAACGCAACATACGTCACGCAAATATTGTTAAACTGGAATAATATTAGCCAACATTTATAAATATTGTTCACAGATCCGATTACTTGTGGGGCTTGACTAGGCTTTATGATGTGATCAAGATTATTTGAAAATAATTTAGCAAAAAATGATTTTACAGTTACTGCTCTCTCATTTGTTTAATAAACTAAGTTTAATAAGTTAAAAGCAAAACGTTGATTGGTTGAGGATTGTTAAGTATATACGGAGAGACATTATCATTATTACTACATAATTTGCGTCTCCAATAAGACATACTTATGACAACATCGGTAAGAAACGATAGCGAATGAACATTGGATTTTGAATAACCGCCATTGCTAATAATCCACTTCCGATGCAACTATAGGCATTAGGATATTCAAGTTGATGCTGCTTTATTCATGTGTGAAGGTACTTAGTTTTTATAGCCCCATAATCGGAACTCTAAAACGCCCATACATAAATTACCTATATCACGCTTTATGCCGCACAGGAAATTGTCATCGGGCGCTCTAATACGCCCCACCCGAAACCTCAGCCAGCGTCACTGCCAACAACTTCTATTAATACGCAACCGAACATCCTGATGGAGACAAATCGCCGACAGAATTCAGGTGGCGCTCGCTAAAATATGGGACAAGTCCAACGAAACGGTGACGCTAAAACGCCGATGGCCCTCGATCGCGTCCTAGACTCGATCGAGTTAGCCGCCTTTGACGAGATATCGACAGAGCTCGTGCACGCAACGCCGATGAAAGAGCGTTTAAAGAGTGAACGCTACTGTTGCAGTACAATGTTTTCCAAATTCGTAATGGGTAATGGGATATTGTAAAAATTCATCTCCGAAACATAGAAAAACGAGAAAATGTTCGTTGATTAAGTCAACCGAACGTTGAAATCTAATACAAACATACCACCACGGTTGCCAACCCTGAAAGGGTAGGTTTAGTCCGAGGGCAGTATGCTCCTTCACATCTATTATCCAAAGATAAAAATGAGTT
This sequence comes from Glyphodes perspectalis, assembly GCA_951394215.1. Lineage (NCBI taxonomy): Eukaryota > Metazoa > Arthropoda > Insecta > Lepidoptera > Crambidae > Glyphodes > Glyphodes perspectalis. The sequence continues at coordinate 20,283,885 of OX596199.1, forward strand.
GGGTAAGATAGAAAAACTGGTTAAAGTCGCTTGCACGATAATTAACCTTTAAGACACGCAAGAAAACTTAACTCAGTCGGTTCATTATTTTAAGTCCCGGACTAACTAATATACTTAAGTTTATATTACAAATACGAGTATATACAGTCCTTAAACTATTTTACTTAAAATTAACACCTAATCATTAGGCAAAGCTTGCTACGACTCTGGCTCTAATCTTTCTCTTCTTCCACATTCGATAATCTTTATATCCGGCTTAAACAAAAGCACACATAATCACACCCCTTTATATTTATCGCAACGTATAAACGCCCCTCGCCTCTTTAACTTTCAGAATACCATTATTCCCCGGTAGTTAGATCAATTGAATATAAAATGTCCATCGTTATCATATCGGAGTGAACGCGAAACATCGGAAGGAAAAACTGAAATATTGCAATCATGTCTGCAATGAAGAGAGCATAGCCAATTAAAAACGACACTTTTGTACATTAAAATTCGATACACAACAGTGTCGTTTAAAATTGTAAGTAGCGATTGTAGCTTCTTATAAGCTAGGAGACCTAAAATGCGAGGTGTATTTTGGTCAGAATCCGGACATGTGTCTTTGTTTTTTATTTGAATCCAAATACATATTTCTTTACTCATAGCTCGTCGTTGAAGGTGATGTATCATAGTAAAAAAACTTTCTAACAAGTATGGATGCGTAAACGATTTCCCAATAAGAAATCTAAGAGAAGAATTGTTTTAAAATTTTGATTGTTTAAATATCAGCTAACCCCCAGAGCACAAAGGGTTGACTGCTACAATGGCCATCTATACTTTCCTTACATCATTAGAGCAAGACTACCCCACATTGTGCTAGCCAAGAACCGAATCTGCTACCTTCCATGCCGAACACAAAAGACCGAACACGGCACACCGTATTGCACCGTATGGCGTATCCGACGCCAACTCGTCATTAATATTACCATCATCGTAACACATAGTCTATTAATTCAGACGATTAATTAAGACCATTAATACTAAAGCCTAATTTGACGAAGTCACTTACTGACTATTTCAGTTAACCCTTACTAGCTTATATCTTTACATAACGTTGCACGCTTATTGCGTGACTAATAAGGAGTTGAATATAAATGGCGTCTGTTAATTTTCCATTTTAAACCTAGACCTAAAGAGAAAATTGAAACCATACAAGAGAACCTCGTTGCTTTTTCATGTGATATCCACAAGAATTAAGATTATCAAGAATGTGTCATCGGCGTTCCTTACCTAGCGACATCAAAGAATATTTCGGATTTATGATTGTGAAAGCGACGAGCCTCCGATCACTACTTTTTAACAATTAAACAACTAACCTAACTAATTTATTTTATGGCTAAAAGCGGTTTAAATCTTTTTCTACTCCTTGGAGTCCGCCGTCCTTATAGTATATATGTATGTGATCATTTCATCATCTTCTTAGTTTTATTTCAAGTGCTTAGTCAGGGTCCGTTTAGATATATGTACGATAAAGAACGGCGTATGACGCGATCAATCGCAGCAGCATAGAATGTACCAAAAGTGCATACGCAGAGGGCACTCCGTTAGGGCACTTTAATTACCTACACGGTCGTTTCTTTCACATTTCGACGGTTCGAATTCCTCCTAAAATTAGTTTACGTTGTACGGTCAGGGGCGCAATTTCCACCGCCTCCTGCATTTGCAGCTGCCCCCGATTTTTTGTGGCTTTTAACTTTTTCTTTTGCGAAGTTACTTTAACTCTATTTTGGTTGGAGTGTTTTATCTTTGGCATGTGAAGCCCCGTCATAATGGATCCCTTAGCTAAGGGTACAAATTATCATGATAAATTAATGTAAACTTTTCAAATTGATTGGGTGACACCATTTTTAAACTGAGAGCGGTTGTAGCTCAATGTAAGGATACGCATTTCGTATGTGAGGCGTGCAGGTTTGAACCAGGGCAAGTATTTGTAATAACCGGACTTGCTTAATCCAAGATCCGCTAACTCCATGGTAAGCGGGTTTTGAATCACAGCGAAGAGTTAAAACAAACTGAGTTAACTGAATTGGCGAAATTGCGTGTCGCGCCGCAGTGTCACACATGGTAATTAAACAAGTGTATTGATATATCGTTGAGAGGCACTAAACAGCTTAACTTCTCTTTGTACCTAACGAGAAATGTTTATTGTGTCCCATATAAAAAGGCATTCGTTGGCTAGTGTCCATAGTTTTAAAAAGCTGTGTTTATTGTGAGAGCATAGTTGTTAACGATCAACAGAAATACATTGTTGTCTTCCCATTGTTTTATCTACAAAAAAGATAAATTTCGAGATGTGAATTTATTTTTAGGTCACGTCTAACTAGAAATTGGATGACTCATTTAGCAGGACAAATTAGGCGATATTCTTGTTAATAATAATGATTTGAATGTATTGATTTACTTAATAGACATTACAAAAGCGTATAATTCTACATTTGTTTGCATTTAATTTTATAATTTAGTGCCTTCCTATAATATAATTATCATAATATATTTATGACACTTAAGACTTCTTAAGAACGTTACAAAAGATACACTTATCATTACCTGATAATACATCTATATTAGGCAATGAAAAGTGATAAGAGATGATTGAATTGTTGAATAGGAGATGAATATACTCTCCCACGTGAGGCCTGTGTCTTTACGATTGAGCTACCACACTTAATAACGCATCAATACGCATTAAAAACACGCATTGTCAACAAAATTCTGCGTATACACAACCAATCGCTTACATAACGTGATATTTAGAAAACTCCAGACCACGGCAACACATTGTGGCATATTGTTAAGAATTTTGTTTGTTATCTCATTTCGAGACGAACACTAAATCATGCCATTTTCCTACAAATGTAAACCTGCTTTGTTCTCTTGTTGATATGTAACACGATAGTGTACACAACGCCGCGGTACCCTGAATATACCTCGTTTGTTATAAATAATGTGTTTTTTCACACACGCACCGTGTAACTGTTCGTTTTTAATTATTTAATTCCATTGATCTTTATGGTTTCAGTTAAAGAAGCGATAGTAAACATGAAAATAGACGTGGCCGCTGCGCCCGCGTGTTTTGATGTCCCCATAGAGTCTTGCGTTTTCGGACACTATTCGTTCGAGACATTTGATGATATCGGTGATCGATAAGAAAATTAAGTGATTTTTAACCGACTTCAAAAAAAAGGAGGAGGTTCTCAATTCGACTGAATTTTTTCTATTATGTGTAATGCAATATCATCCATTGCATATGGTAACGCTAAGCTGTATACCGATGAAATATGATATTATGATGTCTTAACAATAGATTTTCCTACTGCGTTTTGATAACATAACAAATAGGATAATGAATTTTAATATGACGTTGACAGATTATTTTCTTATTCTTATTGCAATTCATTATTTGGGAAATAGTAACTTAAATAATATATCTACAATTCGGTCAATGATACCCTCCTCGGATACATTTTGAGAGGTAATTGCCCCAGCCATTTCGAGCATTCGAGCACAAAAAGCTGCGTCGCAGCGAGCACTTGCCGGCAAAAAGCATCAGCCCGAAAAACCGGAGCGTTCATACACAAAATTGCGGGCGAAGCGACTTAGGCAGGGAGTCCAAGGGCTATCCACAATTTCCGTCAGTGGCCAGTAACGAGAATCGAATCTCGGGTACGCCGGTCGCCGCGCCTATGCGACGGGCGAAAGCGGATTATCTTTCGCGGAGCGTGACGTCACAAGGTTCATGCCGGGTCGGTGAGGCTAATTAGTATGTGCGGATAGGACACAGATAACCTCCAATAGATTGTCCAATTGTATTGTGCAATGTCTATAGTTTTATCGATAAATTTATAATTATGTAACGGACAATTAGTATTTATTATAATTTTATCTCATTAGATAAATAAATTAAAGTTCTTTTAGGGTTCCGTACCTCAAAACCGTACCAGACCGTACCAAAAAAAAATCTAATGTTATTGTTTGGTGGTTGGTGTTAATGATATTTTATTATATAGAATACTAGAATAGAATATAGAATACTATAGAATATTGTACAGAATGCCTGGATTATACACATTGCCGGCAACACATACATACCAAAATTGGTAAATATAAAGAAGGCACAGCTATTATCATTACTCGTCTTCTATCCTTCATATAGTGAAAACTATACTCTATATGTATAGTGAAAACTATCCTCTGTGAAATGTCTCGAACAAATGACGCTGTTTTTGCTCGGGAACCATCCATCACCTCGATATGTGGCATCGATCCATTTAGACTTTCTTTCAGGACCCTTTGGAAATCTAAAGCAAATTGAGTTAGGACAATCTCTATTTTTTTACGTTATGCATTATCGACAATGTCGATTCGACATACTGAAACGTACACAGTTACAACCCTCTTGTTACGCATGTCTATGCCAGAACGGGATAAATATAGTGAAATGGGTAATGAAAAAAAGTGACAAAAGACATCAACGCGAGCTGACACTTGTCAAAAAAATTTTGTCAACTTTCAAAATTCGTCTAACGTAACTTGAGCTCCGTCTGGAATAAAATACGTATTTATTTTACTTACCGATGAAAAGTAATGCCATCTTTTTTAAAGTTTTATGTCCTGAAATTGTTTCCAAAACCATTTTACGGAACAGAAGGCCATTTTAACGTTTATTTATGCATAAATGCCTATTATATATGAATAAAAGTGATCTCGCAGATCTGTCTCTTAGTCGGCACTGAAGATGCGCGTGTATGGTTATATTGCTAACGATGGAGTGGATTATCAAGGCGTATTTGTTATTTTTCATCCAAAAAATACAATACCATTTTTTATGAAACTATACAATAGCATTATTTGTACATCAGAATAATAGACTGGCTATTACTTAATTAAGATTTTGTATAAATTAGCAAACAGGTGCGAAAATGTTTAGTTAATTGTGTTTTCAATCCGTCTTTTCAACGGTTAAAATCAACGAATACTTATAAGAGTTCGTATAAAGATAAATACAGACACAAGGAAATTAGAATGAATTAATAGAAATGAAAAAACACTTTATCGGAACTTATATTTCCTCACCTCCAGATAGATAAAAAATAATGCGTAAAATGTTACATACAATATATAAAGTTATTAAGTGCATAATAATATCATATCTTACAAGAAGATGAAAAGACAATATCGTATAGGTTTATAATTTAAGTTGTTTTATATCAACATTTAGTCTAATATTTTGGTACGTTTTTTTTTCCACACACTATTATTTAAAAGCTTTTTATCTGACTGTACTTGTACTGAACCGCTCTAATAAATTGGAGGTGTCTGAATCGTCAGTAAAAAATATATAAAAATTAAAAAGTGTCTGAATAAACTGTGTCCGAGTCGTCAGCAAGTCAACCTACGCTCTACCGAGTCAAGAAAGCAAATTTTTTTTAAAATCCTAATGTTCTGATACCTTGACTAAAACTTATAAGACATCGCAGTTATTACAGATATAATACACAGCTCCCCATCAGTACGCTTTCCCACTTCGCAATCACAAAACGAGACAGCAGGCTGCACAAACAAAACACGATTTGTTAGTAGTAGGAACAGAAAGACGCATAAAAAGCAAATGCAAAACTAATGACACACGACCAAATGAAAATGGAAATCCTCCGATGACTTATTACAAAAAGCTGCCGCGTGTCTTGCACCTTAGAAATCGCGCACTCGTCTTGTAAAAAGGATAAACTCGCTTTGAGAATTACGACAGTTATTCCATTTGTTGCTTGCAATAACACTGCGTTTGACTGTACACTTTGCTTCAAGTGAATTAGGTTTTTTTATTTCTAGCACTTCACCTTTAACATACAACAGACGATTTGTGAATATTACCTATGTTCTATCTTTTTTATATTAAAGATGAAAACTTTCTATTAAAATGTCTTTTACATGCATCAATGTGTTCTTGGGCAAAATGTCGTCTATGTCTCTTGCAAATGTCTCTTGCTATTAGCAAGAAGTTGCGTAATTAATTCCGCAATCGGTAGTTTTTGGATACTATGACATACCTACCATAATTAATTGGATAAGATGGCTACTTCTGTAATGTAATACTGATGAATCTAAAATATAGATAAATTAGAGATTTGTTTTGGCCTATATTGACACAATAAGGACATTTAATTTTAAATATATAGACAAAGATCACTAATTCTATGATGCCCTTTCATCCGATATTAAATTGTATTTGTATAATTTCGACTCTAGGCTCTACAGAGTTTCTACTAGGTAAGTTAAGTAAGTCCACAGATAGTAATTTTCCGCAATAGGGACTGATATCAACGGTTTACGGACAATTTTGTTTTATTTCGCCCTTTATCGCATCGGCCCGATTCCGTGCGGAACGACACATGTCACATCACATGACACAGCTCCTGTATTATTTAGAACAATTTTCTCATCACTCGTACCGATCTGGCTATTTAATAATGCCGCGAAAACTGACATAGCGCAATTTGCCCGACTCTCCCCGTCTTGGCAAATGTTTCTTTGAACTGTCCAGTTTGCGCGCCCGTTCGCGGAATAATGGTCCCGCGTTATTGAAATTGCTTCAGATATTTTTCATTTTGATACGCCGATACTTCAAAGCGTTTTGTTTAAAAAATAATTGTACAATTTTTTGTTCAGTATTTTTTGTGGACTGCAGTTTTATTCAGTACTAGAAAATTAAACTTTTGCCGAATGATACATATCGATTCCTTGAAAAGGAAATTGCGACCGCGTCTTCCACTGACAATATTAAAAATAAAAATAGGTATCTGTATTTTGGCTTCTAATTTAGCACAGTCCCTAAACTCTGATTAACAAACTGCAACTACGTGCGAAATATTTAGATCACTCCAAATGTTAATCGGATCTCAATAATACGTGACTAAGTTCTTATTTAATTAATCCTTAGCCACGGCGTTATAAAACAGTACAGAGTTAATAAAGAACCATAAAATCGTCTTTCTAAACGAACAAATTGCCATTCAAAGCGAAACTTAAAACTTGTACAAAAAAAATACTACAAACTAACCTTTATATATTGCCCCCATTAACAGCGCACACGGCATTCAGAGGCAGATATTCTGCCAACGGAAATAGAAACGGGATTGACGAAGGCCGCAAACCGTGTGTGACGGATTTGCGGACTTCATTCCTCACTAAAATCTAATCATACGCAAATCATTTGAAAGGCGCTTTAGAACGGACTCTGCGAAGCTTTACAGAACAAATAACTGTGTTGCGCTAGTATAACGCGCACGAGGCCATGTCTGATGTATGCGTTTGCCGTATTTTGGACTGATGATTACAATTATCAGGTTTCCGCTTTTCAAATGTGGACTGCGAAAAGACCGCGAGCCTGTGTGACGCGTGCGGTTCAATCTAGCTTCGTGTGGGGCAGGCCATTTTATGTGCCTATTTATCTGAATAGCGTGAGTGTACACGCGGGTAGCGAATGATATGTCTATTCATGATAAGATACAATAATAATTTATTGCTATTGATACTCTTTTTTACTACAGAAACAGCATTCACTAGTTTACAGAGTTTTCATGAGAAGAATACCATTAAAATTTCCGTCGGATCCGACGGATTGTCACAAAATGGCAATTCAACACAAAGTTGTACTAACAATTATTAATAATAAAAACATAGCCAAATCTGTAGAGCTATTCGTAACGTCAATAATTTTAATTAATGTAGTAATTTTAATTAGCTTCTCCAATAAAAGTGACCAAGGATACCAAAGATTTATATACATTTTCTAAACGCACTATTATTCTTGATGATAGGCCGGCCGTTTAGAAAATTTATATAGTGACTGCCATCTATCTTTCGTATACAAGCAAATCAGACTATAACTATCCGGGCATGCAGATTTAATAATGACAATTTCTCTCACCGCCTATCTTAGTAATACATATTATAAACGCGAAAGTTTGTACAGATAGATATTTCATTGATGTACCACGCGAGCAACGCCGCGAGCAGAAGCTAGTATAACATAAAACCGATTTCGTCTTTGAATTTGAACGAATATCTAATTGACGTAACATCTACCGTCTTACCATTTATTCTGTTACTCGATCAGAAAGTTCTCCGGCCCACGACCACAGTTTGGACAGCCCTGCACGCCATACGGCGCATCTAAATCTAAATTCATGAGTGCGACCCTGATTAGAATAGCGCGGTTTACGGTTGCTCCGGCCGCATAAAAGGTATCTATGGGATAATTGTTTACACGTCATTATGGGGGCGGGGTGCGGGCGGCATAGCCGTCCGTGCGACTGTGTGACATGACTGGACGATGCGTCTTGACGTTGTGAAAGGTGATGCGTGGATTGTGAAAGAGCGAATGATGTCTAGAATTTTATAAGTTCTATGTTAATGCTAGCCTGCGTCCACTTGAACTAATTTTATTTGGTGAATTGGTACTGCACACATAATGTATCTAACTTCACGCCAAATTATTAAATCCTAAAATACCTTTGGAAGACTATTGTGATGTTTTACACCCGATCTGTTAATACATACCTGAAACAAAATACAAATTCTTAATATAAAACATGAAAAAATGAAATATTTTGTAATGAAGACATTTCCCAATTTAAATTTAAATTAACTTGATTTTACCATTCATTCTTAGCATATTACTAAATCTTAAGCCATATTATATTAAACAGAGAAGTACCTTTATAAACTTGCACTAATTTTATTTAGCAACGCTACAACCCTGGCTGCGCATCTAAATTCATGAGTACGTGATTAGACCAGCAGTGGTTTACGAACGCGGCACAGCTAGCTAGATAAAAGGTACATATCTACGCTTAATTGTTTATTGCCCACTCTCGATATAGTGAATTATGTGCTAATATTTTGCCTTTACCAACCATTTTGGCCCGTTCAAACTGAAACGTATTTCACATGTCACTTGCCGACACCCTCCGTAGGTGTTATATTGATATCTTTGTCAGAGGATTGTTGTTTGTAAATACGTTTAGAATTTTAACAGAGTAAGATAATTCCTTACTGAGTCTGTTGAAGTTTGATGCAATTGTAAATTGGGATTATTATGTCAGAAACGTCTGCTTGTTAATAATATGACTTGGTTATGTTATGATAGGCCGTTAAGAAAATATATCTTTTATAAATATTTGAAATATTTATATTGAATACTGAAATTATTACATACACAGTATGTTTAGGTGGATGAGAAAATTCCATTACATTTATTATAGAATACATATCTACATGCATACCATTACTAGCGCCTGAACTTCCCGCAGGGGTATGCCAAGAAGCGTTAAAGCAAATTTGTCCCAAAATAAAATTGAGTTGGGTAAGATGAAAAATTGTGGAAAGTAGTGACAAGCTAGCTCGTCGCTTACATAATCAGAAGCCTAATATCCAGAACACCATTAGGCGCCTAGGACATGCTAGACCCGAAAGACGGTTGACTCATTCTTTCTGAGTCCTAGACCAATATGAGATTGTCAGAATCTTTTTATTCGCTAAATATTGTCAAAACGAGCCTCGACCAAAAAAATCGCCATCTTGACCTACTCAGACCACGTCATCTGATCCAAATGTTAAACGCTTTAGTTATCAACTTGGATCGCCAATATCCCGCCTACAACGGGGCCACATCCGCCATATCAATTGCACCGATGAGCGAACAACTTCTCAATTGCCACCGCTTCCTACTTTAAGGACTGGACGTCCTTGGACACGTTAATTGTTCTCCAATTGTTAATAAGTGCGTAAATACCTATAAATACCGTTCATACACCAAAGCTTCTATTGACATACAACTAAAAACGCCTTGGAAATTTAATGGAATTAATTATTAATTGCAATCTTTACTTATCAACTTATTTTATTATTTGTATTTTGCGAGTGTAATTATTACAACGCAGAGCTTAAAGCCAGATATTTAACCAATTTAAAAAAAAGCGTGGTGATATTTAAGCGTTTTTATTCAAAGTTTTTATATTTAAAGAAGATTAGGAAATTTACAAACCGATCTTTCATATCACTACTACACAAAGATGAGTATCATAAAAAAGATCCTAAGCTATTTTCAAATCCTTTGAAAGAAGAGCCTTTGCCACATTTAATTTATTTGCAACCCAAGTACTAAATAATTAATTAATTTCTTCCCCTAACGGGCACACTTTTACAACAAAACTAATGCGTCACAATGACACCCCAAAAACGGCACAACAAAATTTCGCTCGTTGAATCACGCCTCCTCTTAAAACGTTAAGTATCGGAATAAAAAAAAACACCTTTTCACAGACGCCACCTAGCCATGTCACCCCTGAGTGAAATAGTGTACCTACACTACACAACAGAGCAGCCGCCCCTACGAAGGCATCAGACTATTTCCTAATTCGTTATGCATGCGACACTGGCTCTCAAAGCGTGGCAATAAATACCATCTCTCACCTGACAGCTTTTAATAGTACAAGAATCGAATTCCGCTTTTGACGCTATGCAACTAAAAGAGACTGTATGCGTAGCTGTACAAATGAACATCACGTATCAGGACCAGGCGTATTTTATAGATTCTCGTCCAGGTTCAGATTTTAAAGGGCGACAAGGCAAAGTGAGATTGTAATTGGGGCCAGGTTCCTGCCCTGAGTTAGACCTGAGCGTCTGATAGGCCAGTGGAGCTTTGAGTTTCATAGGACTACATTGCAATATGATTGATTTAGAACACGGTGCCGGATGGCAACTGCCGATTTAGTGCCATCAAAAACGCACCATAATACCCTATGGTTAGTCTTCGATAAAATTTTGTCGTAAAATATTGTAATATTGCGGAATTCGCGATACATTAGTATTTTATGGGTCACATTTTGGGGTATCCTACTAATATTATAAATGCGAAAGTTTGTATGTATGGATGGATGTTTGTTACTCTTCACAAAAAATATACTGAATGGATTTTAATAAAACTTTAGAATAATATAGCTCATACCCCGAATAACATTTAGGGTATGTTTCATCGATGTAATACGCGAGCGAAGCCGCGGGCAGAAGCTAGTCATTTATAAAGCCGCCTTCACATGAAACTATGCTGGTTGTATTAATGTGTACGCATGATGAGAAAGACTAATTTGGTGCTACCAATAAAAACGTTTCAGCTAAGATGATTACTCTGACAGGTGTCAATACTCCTTTTCATGCATCATACTTTTTACGAATCTAAATATTCGATTTCAAACATATTTAACTTTATAGGCCAAAATCATTGTAAAAAAAATATTTGTTATCTTCATTAATTAGTCTCAACACAGTTTTTCAATTTTCTCCTTAAATTTATTACTAATTTAAATTTAGCTAAAATATCGCAAGAATTTCATACTACGAAAATCGGAAAGTTTAATAATAGAGATTGACACCACTGTTCACATGACAACGTTAATTAATCGATATGGCGTGCATCTTGTTATCGAGTTCGGATATTTTACTAAAGATATTTCATACGCGTCCTTTTGAACAGATAAAATGTTCGGAACCCAGTGATTTGACAACATTGGTAAACACATCAAATAGGATACCGTGATTTCAATTGTATGTAAAAAATACAGTAAGCGGTTATCACATCATGCATAAATGAAAACAAGTGTTCCATAAGACACATACAAAAACAAAACGACCTTATTGGGATGATTCCGAGTCTTTTAAGAAATTTATCTGCATTGGTTTAAGAAATTTATCTGCATATTATTTACGGTGACAATATCAATACTAATTCTCATAGTCTAACTCATTTTCGTTTTAAATCAGGATTCAAAATAAAATAAATGAACAAGTAGATTTAACTGCCGTAAAAAAGAGTGTCTATGGGCGCATAGCTATTAACGTCAAATTCAAAGTGTTAAGGAACTTATCTTGGCTGAAATGGACTTTATAGTAATCACAAGACTAATCTCGTGCAGAAATTGCTCTAGACGACAGAAGCATCCACATTGCTAAAGGTAACCTAATGTAAATCCTAAATTCAAAGTCATCCCACGCTGTTAATATCAAATTTCGACAGACACAAGGCAGAGTCCCCATTGAAACTAGCGTCAAAATAAGCAGTGCCAAATGTGGACGCGAGTAAAAAGGGGCTTCTGTGAGCCCTGGGTCTAATTTGGGTAAAAAACACATTCGGAATGCAGAAAGTCTTAACAAATCTGTATTTCACAGTGACGGTACTGCAAGTATTCGATTTTGCTCACCCAAAACCTCGATGACACTGGGAGTTCGTTAATTATACTGCAAGAGGTGCGAACTGGATTGGATTGGTGCACATTAAAAATCATTGAAGTGCGTATCGTAGGACATCTGTGATTAAACAACAGAGACTTAAAAAACAATATAGATATTTTGAAGTTGTAAGAAGAAATTATGTCAAAACCGGCCAAGTGCGAGTAGGACTCGCGCACGAAGGGATCCGTCCGTACCATTATCGTTACAACATTAGACACTAAACAACAAAATATTCTGTGAATATTTCAAGCGTATTCTGTGAATATTTCAAGCGTCTTCCTGTTGCCGTTATTAACATCGAGCAAAAAACGGCAAAAAATCACGTCTGTTGTATGGGAGCCCCTCTTAAATATTTATTTTATTCTGTTTTTTATTAGTATTTGTTGTTATAGCGGCAACAGAAATACATACATCATTTGTGAATATTTCATGTGTCTAGCTATCGCAGTTCATGAGAGCCTGGTTACAGGACAGTAGAGTCTTAATAATAGGGTCCCGTTTTGACTCTTTGGGTACGTAACCCTAAAAATGGTAAATGTTTCTTTTATAGTCATGTGGCTCAATATTTTATTGAATTTAAAGATTTTATGGATAATAATGTATTGTGCTAAACTTCTTAAATGAATATGTATTATATTGTGTATTATAATAATCTATTTAAAATCAGACAATTGGGTGTGCAATTATGAATAAATTAATATAGAAAGGCAACTTTCGCGCAACTTTTCGATACTGTAGCAAATACACAGGCACAGATACTACTAAATCTCTTTATTTATATAGGCTTAAAAAAAGCACTTATAAATAGTAAATTTAAACAGAAAAGAAAACAATACTACCGGTTCGGAAGGTAGACTCTATCGAGAAGAAACCGGCAAGAAACTCGATAGTTACTCTTTTAAATGCCAAAATTTACAATTTCGTAATTAATAATCTACACTTACTAGGTAAGAACACTGCAGGTGAATACTTCATTATGAAGTTAAACATATATGCTTATCATTTAGGAAGTCTTCAATCTTATAATAGCCCTTACTCATTAATAACGCTTTAATGCACAATTTGAATTTATGTGAAGGTAATGCTAGTAGACTTTCTGGAAGTCTATTAAATATTTTAATAAAACAACCACTTGCCCTATAACTGACCTATAACTGATACGTTTTATATTGGAAATTAATTTTATTATTGATATTTTTACGTTATTTGCTAAGTGCGTTATCAAACTTGTATAAATGTAAATCAATTACCACAAATAAGTACATACATCACTTCAAAGCTACTAACGGAAGAGTCAAAAATCTTCAAACCAAAAAGTGAGTGAAAAAAGACATGTTGAAGAGATCTTTAAGAATAACGACACAATGTCAGATTCAGATAATAAAATCGATTGTTCATTATTCTATCGTACTGTAGATTAACTATTTTGTCTTTTCTACTTCATAAACACACCCGTAGGTAGCGGGGCGGACTACTAGTGTTTTACATTAGAAGGCACTCGCATGACGAATACAAAAATTAAGTATGATTATTATTACCTAATAAAACTAAATTTATTCTGAAATTTATTTCTATTCAATACTTCCTTGACATGTATCAAAAAAATAATATATAAACAGAGATAAATTTATCAACAAAGAGATACATATTTGATAAATTTAAATAAATTATTGCTATTTTATTTATTATAAATACATAATAATCATATGAATAGAAGTAAATAGAATGAAAGCAAACATTCGCATACACAAGTCGAGATGCAACAACAATGTTACTACTACCGAAACATTGATGATGATGTGACCGCTACGCGCTACGGAGAGCTACGGGCGTAGCGCGTAGTAGGCTACGGTCTACGGTTGCGTGAGTATACTCCAATTTGTGCTTAACTAGAGTCAATATCTACGGTTGTATAAATGTCCAATTCACGTTTGGCGACACATAATACCGGGATATGTATTAGTACATAGATCCCAGCGTATTGGCGGATCGGTATTATTAAGCGCTGGTATATTCCGATAAGCAAGCACACTGCATTGCTTGCTTTCAACTCATACATTTAATATTCAATTATAACCACGTATTATTCCTAGAGACTTGAATTGCTTTTTTGATAACATTTACATGCAAATGTGAAGACGTCTAAATTAAGTACGCTACATATTTTACGTCTATTAAGCCTGCCTATTTTGCTACGCAAACGATTGAGTTTACATCCAAATAAACAAGTCTTCATATAAGATGTTGCTTGGTTCCACTCCAATCACGATAGAACTGACTTTAGCCTGAAGATAAATGCTCAGTGGGTCAAAACAGTGCTACGCCGCGAAGCATTGTGCACTTTGCCCCGCCGAGTTTGTGAGGCATAATGGAATTTTCCAAACTTCACTTATGTTTCCGCTGCTAATATATTTGTCAGGGAGGAATTCGTGTTCAGTTGGTTGACGTTGAAAATGGATGCTGTCGTTTTGTAGGAATAAATTATATTTTTGTATTGTAGTGCGCTCTTATTATTATGTTTCAAATTAATGAAATAATTGAACATATTTTTTTTTACCTTGCACCTTCCACCTTCAGTCACGTACTGTTAGGTACAATAAAAGTGTAAGTTTTTATATTTGGAAATTTGTTAGTTGATCATACTGGTACCGATATGTTTACACTTGTCTAGTTTAGGACAACGTATATCTAAATGTTTGTGTTTCTATGCGATCATGCTCCTATTTAGAGATTTAGGTAGACGAAATCATGGCCAAAAGCTAGTATCAAACAAAAATGGGGCTTTTGTCGATCGATCGATCCACTTTACACTATATACGAGTCAAAAGTAAAACCTTCATATGCCGAAAACGAAAGCGGCAAAAGCAAATTAAAACGTAAGAATCGAACCAACGCCTCTGTGCGCCCAACTCGCGGCCGGTACCTACCCGCGAAATAAAGGACCTCGCCGCTTTCATCCTCGCGTCAAATTAATATGAAGTATTCCCGATACCAACCCCCGGTATGTAATGTTCACCCCTCTTATGACTTATGTGCAGCATCCAGTATTTACTTGCAATTTAAGGTGGGGGAGGGTTTTTTTCTCTTGGCCTGTCAGCCACGTTAGCAGACCCGGAGATTGAGGGTTCATACAGGTTTTTTGTGGTGCGCACGGTGCTTCCCAAGAGGTAAAGAGGAGACTTCTGCACATAATAAGCATCATGGACTGGGAAGTTTCGGGACTCCGAGGACACATTTGATTGAATAGCGTTTTTATAACTTCTTATTCAGTGCGTCTTTCTTTCGGGTTCGCAAAACGTAATTAATTTTCGAGCACTTCACGTCATCCAATGGAAAATTTTGGATGTCAGCGGCGAGGATTACGCTTGCAGTTTTAACTTGTCGCTTGTTGTGAACACAATTATGACAAAATTGCACCATACATATGGTGTGATGTCTGATCAGATTAATTTATATGTGTGTCATACACGTGGTGATTATTAGTTTTGATTAATTTATTTTATTCGAAGCAGTTGAATAATTTTTACGCGGCCTTAAATTGTTCTTGAAGAGATATACAAAGTTATATATAGCTTCGGGTTATTAACATATACGAGTATGTTTAAAGAATCTATTCTGTATAGAGTCGTATGTTTAAAAAAGTAACCGAATTTCTGATTGATTTTTCTAAATCATTCTAAACCACAATATTATACCGATTACATTAAAATGTGGACTAAGTTAGACTATAAATATTGAAGCCCTGTTAACCATGCATATTTCATTTCACAATATCCGTTTTACCTGTGGTCGGTACCAGATTTGTGTGCTGTTCACGAAGCTCTAACACTACGTATTAGACGCGATCAGTAGGAACGTACAATCGTGGCATGATCACTATTGTGTCATTATCGTATATATTTGCTTGCAATCCTCCGTTAAACAAACCTAATTGTATATGACTTTGCTTGCTTTTTACTTAATCTATATTATTAACACGGAAAGCAACGCCTAATTTTCTATTCTCAAGAACCGAAAATTATTTCGGCCGTTCTGTTTAAAGTTTTCTTAAGTTTTGAAGTAATTAAATATCTTTACAAGTACATATTTGTTTACTCTGCATCATCAAAACCACTTCTGAAATAAAATAACGTCACGTCATACAGAACAGGTTTATTAATGACGCAAATCTAATTTCCGTCACTGTACAAAGGCATTACCGGCGCGGCTATTCGTTACCTCCGTGGGCTGCTACAGGATGTCCATAAGCCAGTTATTATGGGTTAATTGAGTAGCCTGCGCTACAGACCAGAATTACATCACCCTGTGCCTTCCCGTGGGTGTCGTAGGCGGCTGAGCGTACAAAAACGGACTCGAATTCGGTTGAATCTCGCCGCGAAACTGGACTATTGTCATGTGGCTTCAAGTACGAATTACGAATGGACGTGATATTTCACTGCAAAGGCGAGATGGAAAAGCAATAAAACTGTATTCAGCGCGGTATCAATAACAGATAACAATAGGCTTGTGTCCACTAATATTAAATCGGGTTAATTGTGGTATTTATAGTTTTATTATTATTAAAAGATGTCAATGAAGTTTATTATTTACAATGAAATAGAAAGATTAATATTATTTTGAGGATTTTAAAACTGAAAAAAAAAGGATTTAGTCATGTGACAGTAAACACCAATCAGAAAGCGTTACGTCACAGAGTGCATCCGCCATTGTTGTTGTTGAAATTTTTAGTAGAAAACACAGTAGTGAACGAAGAATTCATCCCCATTTTTTTGCATTTTGACTTAATAGATAACCAGTTTTGCCGTCTATTTCACTAGTTTCATATAATTAGCGATGCAGTCTGGATCAGAACCAAACTCACCTCAAACTAATTTCAAATAATTCAATTAATTAACTTATAATCTAAGTACTTCGTGGTTATAATATACTAACAAGGTACTGGTAATTCATCATTCTTTTAAATACTTACATCAAAATGATCTTCACAAAAGTACATTCTTGAATCTAAAGACAAACTATGCGCATCATCTCTCCGTGCAAGTTTCAACCACTTTCTCCGTATTTGTTCATTGTTTGGAACTCTTACAAACAATTTATTTGGTGTCATTATACTTGTGCTTTTACACTTAGGCACTATACAATACTTATAAAACGTAGAATCCATTTTTAAGTTAAATAAATCAAAGAAAAGTATCATTTGCTGTTCACGGTGCGTTTTGTATTGCACTGTGTGACGTCATTCATACGCCATGACAGGTTTAAAGCGTTTTCGCGGCAAATTCGCACAAGTTTATAAAAAACATAAAATAATAATGTTACTGATCGATTTTTGAAGAAAAAAATCTGTTATTTCTGTTAAATATCTAATAAAGAAAAGAATTAATCGATAATTAAATTTTTTGATACAAGCCTATTATGGACTTTAAAAAAAATATAGACCAGTTTATGCCTGCGGCCTACGTCCTTTTTTATGTCATCCTTGTAGGCGTGATAGACAAATAGTTTTGCATTTACAACATTTAATTTTGACTGGCTCGATGGCGCATTCGGTAGTGACCCTGCCCCTTGCGCCAAGAGTTGATGGGTTTGATCCGTACCCATGGCAAATATTCGTATGATGAATACTTGTGTTTGTTCTGTGTCTGGGTGTTAATATCCAATATTAAGTATATATTTGTAATACCACTGTTGATTCTGATATCCGTAACACAAGTGCTTAAGCTACTTACCTCGGAGTCAGATCAATGAATGTGATGTCGTCGAATATTTATTTATTATTTATTACTTGCCCTGTACATATTTATCATACGAAACTACATATATTGTAATGTAACACCAGCTCAGTTCATTAACCAATCATTGATTAACTCAAACGGTTTGAAATTCCATACAAATTTCAGGCACTTGAAACACGTGACCATCTCTACCGAACTCTATACAGACGGAAAACCAAATTGACTTCGGTGCAGCGAACGAACCAACGACTTCGCACCTAAAAAGGCTCCGCTACGGCAACAATTTAAACTTAATTCTAGCGCTGTAGTTTCGCCAAAAAGACGTAGAGTCTCATTGTACGGTAATATAATTCGCACTAGTCGGCTAGAGCTGTCAGAGTCTCGCCCGAAACGAGGGACGGTTAAAACACCACTTGAAAAATTTAGAGAAACGCAAAGTATCGATACTTGGTGTAGGGTTGGCGAATGCACTTTATACTTTTATTAATAATCTCTATTAAATTTTCCATTAGACTCGTCGAATTCAGATTTAGAATAAAATTGGGGGAATCTGATTAAATTTTAACAATTCCAATGATAGATGTGAAATCCTAATTAAAACTTGTCTAAGCCATTAGAGTGAGTGACCGAAAGACAGCAGTCTCTAACTAGAAACGATACAATACGTTACAAATAAAAAACAGAATATACCTAACATATCGGAGTCAAAGCCGAAAAATTATGTTAATTTTTATTTTGTTTATTTTATCTATACACATTCCTTTAATCCTTAAACGTTCGAAACTGTCAAAGTATCTGAGTGACAGCCCTGCTCTCCATGCACTGAAGGCGCGGCTGGAAATGAATTAGAGCCTCGTCAGGCGGGTAGAGACAGCGGCGCACCCCTATCGATACCGGAGCGGAGCCGCACTAATATTATAAAGACTTACACACGCGATATTAGATCATTAGTACGCTTCTGGAGAGAGAGATTAGCAGTTTCTGTAGGTACAGGCCTATGAAAGAAAGAAAAAAAAAGACTACAGGATCTATGAAAAAAATTTGCCAAAGAAAAAGTTTTTATACTAACTTAAGTATCTAAAAGTGAGAGTAATAAAATTAAGCTCTATTCCAAATAGCAAAATTACCTGTGTCATTTCGAACTTTTTATTTATTATATCTTATACAAGATTACTACAAAAAATGGTTTTACATTACAATGATTGTATACAATCATTGTGATTCAAATTTAATTGACTAACATACCGATTTATTTTAAAAACTTAATTAAATAATGGAAAGTAGGTGTAAAGTGAATTTATCGATATTTAATTCAAATCACAGCCTAATGAGAACAATTTATCGAGAATCAACCCTGCGTCTAACTACGAATGCTCGATCGAGTCACGAAATTTAAACAATGTAACTTACGAATCGATATACTTACTTATGTGGTTCGCGATGCGATTAACCAATCAACGATGCATTCTTAAAGTGCGAACGCTGTAATTAACATTTACATTTTATATTATCTATATTTTCGAGCAAGAGTTTAAACAAAGATTATATTTACTGCGATTTTTGTATCAAAAATACACTTTATAACTTGTTAGCACTGATGATATAAGACAAGTTTCAGTAAAAATACATTGCAATTACTATGCGATAGTAATTAAACATTTTTAACTTCAACATCCATTGACATTAAAATGAAATCACAAAGGCGAATCAAGCCAATTTTGCCGTTCACCTTTTACAGCCAACCACAAACATACACAGCTTGGTAAAAAACAAATGCGCCAAACAAATCACAAAGCGATAACTCGCACCTAAACAACCTCAAACGCCGAAAACGGTCGTCCCGAAAAAAGGGCAGGAGGCAAGAACGCGAAAAAAACTGCGCTCTATAAAGAGGTACAAGGAAGGACATCGATACGTTAATCTCGAATCACTACCGGAGCTTCGGGACCGTACGACAAAGCGGGGCTAATCAGGCGCATTTGTTCGACAAACCGATGCGAACGCCCGCACCCTTCCCCCTTTGGGGCGCGACGGGAGGGGGGGGGGGGGCGCGACGCACTCCCACTGATGCCGATAATTAACAGTGCTTCATCTAGCGAGCGTGTCCACTCTCCTTGCTGCCGTTTCGATATAAATATACCGGTCTTCCTATAACAATGCGCGCGTTCTAGAACGGCCGGACTATTGTATTGGAAACATGTCGTCTATTACAGAGGAGAGACGGAGTTTGACATAATTTTAAAAATGTTGGACACGCTGATGTCCTAATTGCTAATGCATTTTGTAGCTATAGCCAACAAGTATCAGGTGTCATATAGTTTAACATTTAAAAAAATACATAAGTATATGTTCACAAGGAAAAAGGTTTCGAGTCATAAAAGAAAAAAATCGTAGGTTTGTCGCTCTTTGGGTAGTTTTTTTTGTGATTTTCATGGAGGTATGCGGTGCAATGATGTTTTATTGCGAAGTATTTTTTTACAGAATGTATTCGTCAACTTAAAGTTCAGACAGCTCTGACCGTTGTACGTAAACCACATAAAAAATAACGTACAGGTTATCAGACTATAGACTATTATAGGACGTCAAAAATGGGTACTTCCAACGTCGCCCTACCAACTCTAAGCAATACATCGCAAAAGACACAACCCTCAACCGACGAAGATCCAGAAATGGACGAGCCGAAACTCAGTGCGAACAGGGCCTCGCAAATAAATAACCAAGTCGGTACTAAAACAAACACTTGTTCATAACCTAAGCGTGGGGGGAGAGAAAAAAACATTCCGCCCGAACAAATCAAAAGTATTATTTACTAAGAGGGCCAGAAAGAGACGAAACATAAAATTCGTATAAATAATTCACGGCAGCCATTACCCTGAGTCGGGATCTCGAATCTCGAGGAAAACTACGCCCCTAAATATTTAAACGCAAGCGTTATATGTATTGCAATTTTCATTAATAATTAATACGGATTCAGGAGTACGGGCCTTCTCAGTTTGGACAGACAAACGTCCATACATAAGTTATGTCAACGTGCGCTTCGCCGGCTAATCTAAAGGGAGCTGTAATATAGGTAGACTAGGCCATACATTTTGTATGAGAGCACCGAACCAACCGTATAGTATATTTATTGTATCATTAGACTAGTCAATGCATCGGTCCCGTCGCACCTGTTAGGTCGATGCCCATTAATGACTTCGTGTTAGACGCTGAACATTTTATAAAACGACGTCATAGGATATTTTATTAAAAATAATCGATCTTAAAAAAAAAATCCTGTTACAAAAGTCATCGTCCCAACAAGTTAACTAGACTATCGAGTTGATTTTATTACCATTAAAATAAAACCCCATACCCACCGCACTTTCCCGAAAATTATCCAATTTAAGCTATCAACATACTTTCAATAGAGAAATTGAGTGTAATCCGATAAAAATTCTCTTGCGCAAAAATGCCAGTCACATCCAAATATAATAAGTCAAAAATTTGTACAATCCGATCCTTTTATATATATTTTTTTAACATCACGATTACATAAAGCGCATGTACGATATTTGTAACAAAAATGTTATACCATAATATTTAATTGTTACCATTTTGATCACAAAAAACAGGAATTAATATTGGGACGATTCCTTAATTCTGAACTAAACATACATGTGCTGTGGATCGCATGTAACTGATAAGTGATACTTAAGAGTTTGTAAGCTAAACATACCCATGGCCCGAGTACACATGAATGCGTTTATCAAACGAACAGTTAGCCTTACGTGATTCAAACTTTGATTTCGTGTCAAGGTCTGAAAACACTACATGTATGTATATATATATAAACAATATTTTTTGCATCTAGTAATGTACTGGTAAAACAAGTCAGAACAAAGATACTTCACTGCCTTTCACACCATCGCCCGCACCACGCGTTCTATATGTTGCCAAAACGGACTCAGTAACATAAATATACTTATGATATAGACAGACTCGTAATATACTTGCCCATACATTTTGTATGAGCGAGCCAACGCTGGCGTGTGGTATATTTATTGTGTCATTAAATTAGATTAGACTCTGCGCCTCGCTTGCAACGTACTTATTCGTACTTATGTTGCTTACACTACTTTTGGTACTAATTATAAACTAAATACTCTATAATAATTAAAAGATCTTTTCTTTCTTAGATTTTTTAAACTACTTACACCCATTGAAAAATGTCCATATTATCGTCATGCATGACTTGGAAATAAACTTCAATGCTGAATAATAATATACAATTTATTTCACAAAAGCCCATCGATTATAATAATGATACTAATTTGCAAGTTCTATAATAGGTTGAATACTATGATGTGTATGAGGTTAAAGGTATAGGTAAGCTTTATACATTTTATATGAACGGTCCCATATTGACGAATAGTATATTTATCGTGTCATTAGGTCCCAGCCGATGCATTGGCCAAGCCGCACCTGTTAGCTCGCACTCCCGTTAATGTCACTGCATTAGGTACCGACAAACATTGTACTAACACTGTACTACACACACAACAAATAAACACGCACACAAACACACACACACACACACACACACACACAGACATGAGTGCCATTAGTAATTTTAGTAATTTCCATTCTGTTTTACTTTTCTGGATATTTTTACCTTAATTTGTAGCCCACAAGACTGAACATCTCGCATAACATCAAAGAGAAGAGGAAATAGCTGTAAACCAGCGCTGACTGGATGCAAGCCGCCTGAGCCAGTATAAGCTGGGCTACTTCCAATTGCTAACATTATTTATGTACTGATTATGCCACTGTTACTATATATCATGTAATATGAGAGCAATAAACCATTTTTTAATATTATTATTTTTATTTACTTTTCCTATACAGCTTTTTCGTATTAGTCGCACCATTATTATTAAACGTCTTTTTTTTCTTTCCTATCGTGCATTTGCCGAGCGATTGCTTGGACACGAGACTACTTATTATAACGATTATGTTAAAGAAAAACATTAATGCTTAAAAGCATTAACGTTTTTCTTTAACATAATTACTATTAGCCTGAAGGACAATTAACTGCAACAATAAAATAATACAGGCTATCGTGACCTACAATCTTTTTACATTTCCGTTGAAGTCTGAAAATTTTTCCTTCATCTAACGCAATAGTCATGAGTACTTTACATTTATAATATGTTAAACCTTTGTTATGCGTCATTATGTGTTGCAATTACAATGATGCCATCTAAGTAAACAAACTGGTTTTAATTAGCAGAAGCGAAACAAAAAAGATCACATTACACAAACAATGTAATATAACAAGAGGACAAGATAAATAAACCTTAATTGATTTCTTTTATGTAAACAATTGTTTCGCTGTTGTTCCCTAAGTGAGGCCGGTGAGCCACGCCAATAAACATTGAACTTTGGTCCGAGCGTTTCAAACTTTGTTCAAGTCCAAACAAAAAGCAGGAAAGACCACGGCCGTTTCGGGTTTGACGCGACGCATTAGTCTGATCAATTCATTTGCCGTCAGAGAGGTCCTTTGAATAAACATTCTTGTCATGCGATATCGGCTTGTCGATAGCTCAAACTTTATACACAGTGACAATGGGAACTTCGTATAAACGCCACGGTGGCGGCAACAAAGAGCTCGTACCGATGTCCATCCATTGACGGTTGCATTGTAGACCGCATCTATTCCTATTGCGCTCGCCGTTTGTTTTAGAGGTTTTATCCGACACCAAAATGGCGTCTTCTTTTCACTCGGTTGATTGTTTCAACGTGCGGGTTGAATGCGGCACGCGTAACGCGAGGAGGGATAGTGTGAGGGTTTATTATGTCCAGTGAAAATGCTGGTTTAAAATTGACCTCCCGATTTGCGGTTCGTTTTAACTACGCGTAAAGAGAACGGCCACGTGTTGCAACTGAATTCAAATTCAAATGACCGTTTCTGTTAAACGGCTTTTAGCGGGACGTTTTTGCGTTAAATTTTTTTGTGTATCTGCTTGTTTTACTGATATTGCGTTGAAGGACAATGCCAGTTATAATATTTTTTTTATTAAACCTTGGACATTTTGACCATAAACGTTATGAAATTTAATGAACTCACCGCGATTCTGTTTCAATGATGCAGTAAGAAATTAATTTCTGACGCTTTAAAAGGGGTTTGTGAGTACAAATTTAAATTTGCTTTATTATTTGAGCGGATCGTGAATACTTTTGTCAAAGAGACAATAAAATTTAATGAGACTTATCACAATCCCAATCTGATTTTAATGATGCAGAGTAATATTTGTTTGCGGTTAACAATAAAAGGTTTATTTGTCCCCTCTATTATCACCTCGGGGCTTCAACCACATTTTCACATAAACGATTCATCTTTTATATATTGTCATTGATATATTTAATAAGGGAACAGTTCAAAATCGCTGTAAAATATCCCGTGTTTAATACGACAAATGAGACAAAAGGACTTTTTAAGATACTGTATCTGATCGTATCGGATGTTTTGCGTACCTGTTCCAAAGTCCTGATATCTGTGTGGCCAAAAGTGGGCGTAGGTTCAGCAAGTAGGCCAATAAAATATCTAGAATCTTAAAGACGAAAAAAGGCAGAGCTTTCAAAGCTTTCTTTTCTTAGAAAAGGCGACATGTAAGCCTTTTTAGAAGGACTGTGCTTAGACCATGTTGTCGGATTTAACGAGATTACTTCTTATATTTTAGGGACTGCCTTCTGAATTTTTCTACCCTGAAATAGTGTAATTGTTTGAATACCAGTTTCCTGGCGATGTTTTCCAACACTGCCAGGCAAGTGGTATAAAACTTCTTAGAATTGAAAAATCCTTAAGTCTGAGAAAACAGTCTTCGCACAAAAGCGTGTGTCCTCACCCTGAGCCAGACCGCCGTTTGAACAATCGCATTATCCAATTCCGCGCTTATACGTCACAGGAGCATACGAGTACGTCCAAATAACGCCACTCGGCGCTAATCACAGATAGGGCGTTGATTAGACACGCGCCGATAGCGGCAAACATTCGGCCATGCCGTCGCGCGTCGCTGCGACACAACAATCGCTATTTGCGTTCAATCAGTGCGCTTATTTGGATATTAAATTATTCCCGCTCGCATCTCGGCCGCGCTACCGGTAGAAAATGAAGTGTTAATGCGATTGAGTGACGTCATCGGACAGTGTACAGTGCTCCGAGAGGGAGTCGGGGTTGCTTAGAATGGGTGGATGCGTCTTAGAATCGACTCCGTTGGAGCAACGGTTTAAATTTCGCGTCAAACATGTGAGAGACGCAGGTTTAATCCGCATCGGGACTAATATGTAGTTGATAAAACAGGTATTGTTCCTGTATGTGATTGTTTGTGGTACCTTGGCTGATTCTGATTTCCATACCACTGACTTGTGGAACCAGATCAATGTACTTACATGATTTGTTATTTTGCAACAACTAATAACTCAACACTACTCCTGTTATGAAATGAAGTAGCCAGGTGGTGTTGTACAGATTTTTTTACATTGTAGATTCTTCCATATGTATATGGTAATCAAGAGATACTTCGTTTAAAGTTCTCAAACTACCACAACTGTGCGAAGAATTAAGTAAATTTTCTGTATGGATTTATATCTGATACTATTTTATGCTGCCTTCCGCCACTTTTCCCAGGAGTCCACATTCTTCCAACTTCAACATCCAGTATTTACGCTTCCTATTAAACAAGCGATGAAAGCAGGCAATTAAATCGATCATGCCGTGTGCAACGACGCCGCTTTTCTGACAATTACAACGACGAATGTGTGAATACCCGCAAATATGACTGCGTATCCAAAATGAAGTCTTATGAAGTCTTTATACATAAAATGTAAAATTAGCTAAAACCAGCAAAGACAGTCACGATAATATTATTATATTCGCGAAATCCTAATGCTTTCTGTAGAATAGTTATGTTCCGCGGAATCCATTATGTATGTTGCTACTACGGGCAAATTGCTGTTCTTGTTAAATTGGTGTGTTGAAGTAAAGTTTTGATTTAACAACAAATAAACGATTTAGTGATTAATATCATAAATACATATATCGTTCGGCATTATCCCATAGACGGTTTTTCCTATGTCGATTATATCTTTGTATTTGTTAAAAACAGCTCTAAGTTTGCCCTCCACGCGTGCGATCTATATCCTCGACAATTTATTTGAATACTTTAGCAGGTTTCTTACAAAGTCAGAAATTATCAGGTTGCCTGCAATATCCAGTAGCTTAAATTGCGAACATGCTGACATTTATAATATTATCTATGTAGATAGCCTTTTGCCCGTTACGTTCTTGATTAGACCACTGTCAATATAGACCAAAGGCTCCTCTTCAATTAGCTCCCGAATTGCGCTAGATTTCCAAAGATTTCCGCCGGAAGCCGCGCAGGATTGATCGTGAACTACTTGATAACTAGTGAGAACTGTAGATGGTTCAGACTACTTCGGAAGTGTGTCGCCTTGACGCAATTTGTCTGCTTCCCCTGTCTAAATGCTGCAGGTTAAGTTTACTGATTTGATGGAACTAGACAGGAAATTTTGTGTCAAGTCTATATTTGCTTCGGCATATAATATAAACGACGATTTATTATAACTGATTCTGAATCTCTCATGTTATGGTGTATCGGGTATTGGTGGGTGATTGCGTAGGCCACAAGCTCGCCATTAATTTTACATTCAACAAAACAATTTTTTTTCGGTTGAACGTGGTTGAAGTATGTTTTGTGCTCCTTGGAATAAAAATAAAATTAAAGTAGTATTTTATTTTTAATAATAATAATTCAATAACAAACCGAATGTGTTGCAACATGCTCAAAAAGTCATGCTGTAAGTACTTATGTACGAGGTACATAATCCTTAATATCGCCTATAGTATCTCATTAGTATAACCTACAACTATTTGATTACAATTGTCTGACTTAAGCCAGTGAAACAGGCAGGCATTAGTCGAGTATTTATAATACTTGTAGGTATGGATCACCCGACCTCAGAGCCATCCGTAAACAAAAACACAACAATTATCCGACCACACAGAAGAAGTCAAATAAAAGCTCGCAAGCTAACCGCCAAGTAATTTGGTTTCCACTTACAATAGTACGCACAAATACCTGTGCGTCGTACATAGGGGGAAACAATTATTGTTTATTAACCACGTATAAATACAATGTACGTAATTGTTGATTATTTTGAAAGATAATGGAAATACGCCACAATAGTTTCAATTAACAATTCAGTGTGTGTTGTGACCCTTCGAAATGTGTTACTGTTGTGTACTTGCGCAACTAATTTTAATGAATACGGTGAACGTCTACTTTTACTTACTTGGTTTAGGGTTCGGTATCTTAGAAGGAAAAAAGAAACTCTTATTGGATGTCTTCGTTTGCCGATTGCTCATTTGTTTGTCTCTAAAACCGAGCATAGTCTTATAGAACAAGTTATTTATTGTAATGTAACTGCCTACCCCGCTAGGGAAGTGGCGTGAAGTTTAGTTAGTTAGTTAGTTATGTAACTATATGGTCTCTAGATAATTTGGTGGAAAACTTGAACCAAAAAAACAAAGAAAAGTATTAAAAGCCTCGACTCCCGATACGTACGAACTATAGTCATCCCTATAACTTAAGACGAACCCCTCGGTTCTGAAGTCCGGTGGGTAAGGCATCTTCTAAACCCTGAAACCTGTTTAAATTGCGTCAACAATACATTGACATTTATTTCACTATATTATGTTCTACCTGGTGGTAGCGGTGGTAGCTCAATGGTAAGGACACGCACCACTTAACCGAGGAATGCGGGTTCAAACCCGGGCACGTACCTCTGGATTTTTCAAATCTATGTACGTATTTATACCACTAGCTCGACGGTGAAGGAAAACATCGTGATGAAACCTGCAAATTCAAACAACTTTGGATTTGTAACTATGATCCAAAAATTGTCTGGTTCCCCTATCTTAGGGTAACGAAGGTCAGACCGGCAGTTGCTTTAATGTAATTACCAGACTCGCTAAACCCTGGATCATGGTCTAAGCGGACCCTGTCTAAAAACGGGATATAACGCTAGGAAGATGATTATGTTATACCTACCTAAGTGCCAATAATCTTATTTCAAATTCTTCAGTCAAAGTCTACTTTTATTTATTTACTTGTTGTTCCATTTTATTTGCCACATGGCAACCTATTAAAATGGTTCTGAACAATAAGATTTACTTCACAAAATATCTATCGATGACACGAAATACCTATCGATATTATTGCCACAGTTGCGTACCGCCAAAACCCAACGGCAGCTAGCCGAAACGTCATTAATTTAGAACAGCGACTTAACACAAAACGGGGAAATTAAATCGCACGCGGCCGTACCACGCCCGGTGTCATCAGACTGAGGCCTTTCAATGTGTGCAATCAAACTAGCGCGGCTAGATGGAAACAGTTCGATAAACGGTCACAAATCGCGGGTACCCCCCAGCAGCGGATACACATGTTCCATCAATATGAGATGCGGCACTCATTGAAATAACCGCGTTACGTGTTGCTACTAATTCCAAATTAAGGCGAGGCGAGGTCCACGGGACGCATCTGATTGGTCGTTCGGCATGGGGCACACTGGCCAGCGGAGCCGGATGCGGATGTGCAGTGGCCTTCGCCAACAGCGGTATTATTAAGCGCCTCGTGCCTGAATCCTGAATCGGAACAGCCCTGTGCGGTATAACGTCTTTTTCGGATACGCTACATCAAAGTTCATTAAATCTCACATAATAATCCTACCAGAACCATTCGCATTAAGACTCAATAAATAAATAAATAAATAAAAGACGACTAACAAAACATTGAAATCCCGCCAATTTTTATTATTTAGTAATGGAAGTACTAATTTGCGGTTTTTGTTTGTATTATGCGGCGAATGTATCTGACTTAATTCAACATTTGATTTTAATATATTTGCAGCCCACCGCGACCGTGCGCACAGACACCCGAACCGCAAAATTCAATGGCGCCACCGAGGCTGATTAAGGAGGAATTCGGGAATACTAATAGCACGCGTCGCGTCGTCAAATTTGAGCAAGCATAATAATTATTATAAAGCGGACTATTCATTGACGGGTCATTCTTTTAAAATTCCGCTGCGGCTAAGTGCGGAGATCCGTTCGGAACGCGCCGGTGAACGTCCGGCCTTACGTCACACACCCAACCGGGGCAACGCAAGTAGGTATTATTGCACCCACACACGTCTGTCGGGGGGGGGGGGGGGGCGCATTTTGCAATTCAGATGCATGTACGTACTTAGATGTTCGCTCCTGATTCGGGCGGGTGCGTCCTTGAACGCATGTAGACGAATTTTCGATATTCTGCCGGGCCCGGTATGCAGCGCAGGTTATGTGGTTGCAGCTTTATGCAATTAAACCACTGTGCAATTAAAGTTAGCAGACCTTTAATTGCACAGGGCGCATCAGATGATTGCGATTTTTACTGATAAGCATTGAAGCTATGTTAGTACATTTAAGTACTATTAGCAGTTAGAGGTGATTTTACTAAAACTGCCATCGATATGTCCATAGTTTATTTATTATCTTACATAAGTTTTTAGTTTTCGGAATGTATCTAATAAGTTTCGCCGTTGTCAGTTATAAATAAATAAATAAGTTTAAGAAACAAAAATTGTCATTTTAAGGTAAGAGAAAGACCTTTATCTACAATAGGGATGATGACTGCATTTTAAAACTATAATTCTATTTAGTCCGTCAGTCAGATTATACAGAAATACTAGACACATATTTTTCGCTCTATCAAATGAACAAAAAATCACAAAGATAAAGAGCATCAAGGTTTTGGAGTGGGGGCTTGCGACGTCACTATTTTGTAAAAATTTTACGAAAGCGTGACGTCACGCGCAACTTGAAAGCATTGTATCTTCGTCAATGTTTGTTTGACAAATAATTAAAAAAATACGTGGTCAGTATTTTTTTATAATCTAACTGACGGACTGAACAGAATTTTTTAGTCATCTAGCCTATTATTATGTTAATAAAAAAAAACAGATAATTTTACAGTCATCACCATATACTACTTGAAACGTTTCACGAAAAAAAAATTGTAAACCAGCTTCTTTAAACTTACACAACTTTCATGGCAAATACTGAATCCGTCCATCATACAGAACAGCCCCGAATACCTGATGCATCAATTGTTTTAATATCTCAACGGAGTAGACCCGGCCGATTAAGTGGCGGGCGGACATGCGCGCGCCCACTAATATTATGAGGTTGGCTCGCGTTGACGACACTTGCCCCGGACGTGTAACCGAGCGATGAGGCACTTTTGGGGACACGAGGACGTAGCGTAAAATGTCAAAAATACCCTATTACACATACATTACATAATAATGTATGCATATTGGAGAAGAGAGAAAAATAAGTCATGAGACGATATATTACTCCTTTTTTCTTAGGGCATGAATGGAATGAGATTTTCGGCTCAAGGTGCCAGACTTTTAACAATTGTCAATGGGCATGGTCATTTAGCTTTGTATTGTTTTTAAGAAGCTAGCGTACCAGGTTTAGAATAACGACTTCTCGCATTCCTCGATATCACAATTTTTTTCCGAAAATGTACCAATAAGTATTCGACGTGATGCGAGCTAAAAGAGAAAGTGACATGTTGTTTAAAAAATGGGCCAATGTCCTTTTATTCACAAGTTTCTCAAACTTTACGTTAATAATAACAACTAAAAAAGCTTCATAACTATTTAAAAACTATTCCAAAGTTCCATTCAACTATTAATCAAATTAAATTCCAATGCGGCCTAACTACAGGGGACATTGTATAAGACGTCAAAACGCCAATAGTTGAATTGATTGAAACGACTATAAAGTGGGAACTGTACCACGTAATCATCCCTTTAAAGACTGTAATCATCTAGATACAGTGAATGGGAACACGCACGCTAATAACGATAATAAGTGTAATCTTGTTACCCTGTAAAAAGGAAATTCAAAAAATTGTAGCAAGGTAATGACATTGCATTTTCTAGTGCAATACATTAGATGTTATTCATTGTATAGGATCGGGACAGTCGATACCCATAGGTGTTGTAAATGTCCTTACGCTACGGTGGTCGCTTATTAACAGGCAAATTATATATATGTTCGCCACCTTACGTGGTAGAAAAAAAGCTTCAAGACCAACAATGCACGTTGAGTGTGACACACGTCAATAACTGAAGCCTGGGAACGACACCTAATGCAAACACAAAGTGTGCCACTTGCTATTAAAGGAAAAAACTGAAAGTATGCTCTGAAATTGCCAACTAATTACCGTAGGCGATAGAGAACGCTTTGAAGAAAAGAAAATATCCGATGCCTTCGTATAAATTAATCAGGGATCAATAAAAGAAATTTTAATGCACGATGTGGCTAATAAAAAGCTTAAAACGGTCCAAGAAGTGTTTGTTATTAAAACATTTAGAAGGTCACCTGTTCATATCAAAGTGGACGGCAGAAATGTGTAATTTTAAGTTCATTGACGGACGTATAATTAGACCGATATGAACCGCGTATCGAAACGTTTCTTTTACTGGCCATTGCAAATGATTATTTATTAATGAGCCAATTACTGTGTGTATTAAGAATTCCAGTACAGTGTTTTGAAGTACAAAAAATATTCACACGCGTATTCTTTTGTTAGTATAAATCACGTTTGTGTTTGAAAGAAACTACGTAGCAAAACAAAACGTCTACCTATTTATCGGCTGAAATGGAGTAGATTGCGAGTTTAATTAAGAAAAAACCTCTTAGAAAGCAACCCTGGTTTTTCATTATAATTTGAATTAACCAAATAAATTAATTTATATAAGTACTTTTTAATTTGATTCCTGTTGCAGAGTCCTTCAAGGCTTTAATGCTTCTTTTTTGTTGTAAATTTCTTTTAAACCAAATATCTAGTACGTTTAGGTTTTTTGTTTACTTTAAATACAATACTGCATGCAATTCATAATACCTACATACATAACATCACGCCCGTAATCCCAGTAGGGATAGGCAGAATCAAAAGTCCCTTTAACCACATTCAGCCAAAAATAAAACTTGGCTGGGTTAGACAGTAAATTATAATTATAGTTAGATATATTTTCTCTCAATAAAGAAATTAACGAAGAGTCCTCGTTTTCACTAATAACATTAAGCTATTTCAACGTTACATTCTCAAATTACCTATCAAACAGCTAGCCACTACGCTCTTAAACGGCAGTAAACACCTGACTAAAATCCCATAACAACGCTGTAAACCAAAATAACAAGCTGCGTACGTACGCCGTCGCCCCGGCCGGGGCCAACCGTCCGAGGTCAAACGGTAAGAGAAAACATACCTATTAGCCCCACATTAGACGGCACAGATCCAAAATGAATCCAATTCGTCGCTCGTGACTGCGTCTGACTGCGCCTGCGTCAACAAATCAAGTTTGCTGCAGCGTATCCCTTGATAATTTGTTCTAATTGAAATTCAAGTCATTGACATGGCCAACCGACGTAATCGAATTTCTAGAGGTACTCCCGCCTGATGTCTGTTTCGATGTGGCCGGCTGCGGCTCGGAAAGATGGACGTGACGTCACCGCCGTTGCGGATGCAATAGTGCATTCGGGGTCTCGACTCGAATCACAACGCGGTACTGATTCATTACCATGTTGACATTTATTAATAAATTTAATTATTTTGCTTTTAATTGTTCACTTTTATATATTCATGCATAATTTAAACACAATTTCTACTTAATAATTTGTAATTGAATACATAAAACACCTATTCTTATAAACTTAACGGAACAATTGGGTAAAAAATAAACACCTATGGTAGCGGTATTTTCAATGTATACTACTGTTATTTTTTAGCTGACCGATAAACAATTAGTCCAAACAGAAACAGAACAGAAGCAAGGGAGTGCCAAAGTCATAAAAAATAAGACACAACGACCAAAACACCTTCGCCGGCTTAGGAATAAGTAAGAACGCACTGAGTACCCCAACAAATCTCATTGTTTGACAAGAAAGATATCCTTTTGTTTTATAACTTGTTGCTTTCAGCAGAGCACACAAAGTTAGTTCGGCTGACAGGTCTAAATGTGGCCACCTTACAAGGGACGGGTTCGCTCCTTAGAGAATAGTTCTACTGGAGGGGGACAAAGGCGTTGTGTCTGCCGACATTGATAGACATACGTGACCTAATTGATTGTACTAAGGCTTCTGATAATAGCTTTAAGAGTCATAAGTGTTTCTAACAACTCACGCCTGTGTAAATGACAGACGCTTTTACTTTTACAAATACGTGAATTGGAAAAACAAAACAACGTTTCGCAATGTGAATTCAAAAAGAACGTCATTTAATAATTTATTACTTTAAGCAAAGTTTTAAGTATATAATATGAAAGTTTGCTTTACCAGAGATGGCGGTAAATTTGTAGTCAATTGAGAAATTGATATTTATTAATTGTCACGGCTTAAAATGTACTAGAATTCGATGTGGCCATATTATTACACAGAGCAAGTGATGCCCAATTTATCATACCAGATAACTATTTTTGTTCATATTAAGATAAATATGACAATTGTATCTCTACGTAAAGTTCTTCTCACTATCCGAGTTGTGTTCATCACACTACAGCGATTCAGAAAAAAAAGGAAACATCGGTACTGTAAACGATGCAGACACTGAAAAAAGCTCCAATACATTCAAGCAAGGCATTCGCCTAACTGCCCTCGGCTACGCAATGATATCTATAGATAAAGAACCGCCGGCTCTCTGTAAGCGCCGATGACAAGTGAAATAGGTGCGGCGCGAAGCCGACACAAAAGTGCTCGACACGGCACTACACCGTCAAATCCCCTCACTATTAAGTCGGGAGATCCTGGGACGCCATCCGAAGCGTTAATACGAATGTCAATTGGCGTAAAAAGAGAGAAAACAAATGAAACACGCGTGTTAGTTCCCATCAAACGCCGAACACCCCCGAATCATACAGGGCTGTCCGTAGTCTAGCCGCGGCCTGCTACTTTGTTTCCTTTCCAGATTATTCTTTGAAGGAAACTTCTCAAACATGCTAGACTAGCTTGCCAAGTTTCGCTGCTTTCGAACGGAGGATGCACCGAGCACAATGAAATTCGAATGTCCATTATGCAGTAGGAGGAAAGTAAACACGTTCTTTATGTTTTTTCACTTTGCTACCATCTTAACTGGCACTTTTCGCTTCGCCACGCTCGGTAATATTTTCATGCATGCTTACCAACTTAAGGTACTTTTGACTTGACCTTTCTGCAGGACTTCCACATTTTAGACAATAGAATGTCTCAGCTCTTTTTCTACCGATACATTCATACACTCTTCGCCTAGCTCAAGTCCTGATTCAAGAAGTATATAAATACTTCTTAAATCAATCCTCACTTTCTCTATACATCCTCAAATACACATTTTCTGTGGCATATCACTTGGTATTTACAAACAGTTAGATACGGATAATTAAATGTGACACCACCTGCCAACACGTCTGCACAGTGCGATACCAAAAAATCAAATCCACTATTTCTAAACTATTGCGCACCCAATTTTTCGGGTGCAAACCGACAGCCCTGATTGTCGCCTAACCCCCACTGACTTGTACAATTTGTATGATCGGAAAAGCTGGCCGTCAACCACCGGCCAATTTGCCGTGAAAAAGTTACGCGGAGCGGGCGCGCAGCCGCGACACTCGCGCGCACAAGTGCCTCGCGATACCGCTTTAATTGATGCCGCGCGCAGAGTGGCCGATAAAAAGAATACCACCACGCCGGACGTCAATATGTACCCAAAATTCTCATGTATGTGCACCCGACGTGGTGAAAGGTCAACATTCGCCGCAATATTTTTACGATTCGCGTTGCGACCCGCAACCATCGCCGGCGGTCGTGGAATTTTACGCGTGTCGCGTCGGAAAATTGTGTAAAGTTTACATAATCAATATCACCATTTTCGATGCGGGGCACTTTACTAATTCGAATTCCATGGAGGCAACAGGAGTCCTTGATTTAAGTGCTAGGTGCATATTAAATATATTTTGTTTAACAAAAATCGTTTTTCATGAACCTTAAGGAATAGAAAAGACTTCTTGGTAAACGTTAAAAATCCCACTAGGAATCCGGTCTGACATGCGGAAAGTTTGGAGAATAACTCCTAAAACAAAAATACAAACGTACATTTAAATAACTTTATACAAGCACACGTTAACTCGTTGGCCCTGCGCCTGACCTGTTTCCGGTGATTTCGGATTGTTGACTCATCGAATTATGAGAATGAAGGAACAGAGAGTGCATCTGTCTTTGCGCACACACTTGGGCACTATAATGTATCCTACGTAGTTGGATAATCTTAATCCGTCAGGAGGATTTATTCATTTATTCAGAATTTATGTATTATTCAATCATTGTTTTCGGAGACACCTATATCAACAAATACCTATACAATTAATTAAGCTAGGCTACAATTCTGCAATCTAATTATTTGTTCATATTTTGCTTATATTTTATGATGACTACGTCTCTTTGAGATTTCTTATTGCTTTAATTTGACGCGTGTGTCTTACACAATTACTTTTCAATACGATGTGATGAGGATGATATAGCCATTTGTTGAAGAGCGAATTAAAACATTATATTTAGTCCGTCAGTTAGATTATAAAAAAATATTTAACACGTATTTTTTCATTTATTTGTCAAATAAACTCAGCCGAAGATACAGAGGATTCAGGTTGCGCATGACGTCACACGTAGGTACAATTTTTACTTACAAGTGATGTCGCAAGTTCCCACTCCAAACCTTTGATGCTCATTCTTTGTAATTTTTTGTTATCTTGATAATGCAAAAAATATGTGTATTGTATTTTTGTATAATCTAACTGACGGACTAAATAGAATGATAGTTCTTTGACCCAGTATTATCCTCTATTACTATGGTTAAACAATTTCCATGAATGTAATTTAAAATTAAAATAGTATACAGAACCAATATATATTAAAAAACGGATGAGATAGAATGGTTACAAAGAAATATCTCCCTCATCCTTAACGAAAGAGGATTTTCCCATGGACGCTATTACAAGGCGCTCTAGGCTATGAATTCTCCATAATATAAACATTTTGACGCATGCGGGATAGCATGGTCATGTTGACCATCAATATACAAAAAACCTTTTATAAGTTACGCTTCCCGGTGCTATAATAGCCTTTTAACCTATAGTAGTATAATGCAACCAGTAATTTGAAAGTTAAATTATTTACTAACAGATACAGGACGCACCAAAAATGCGCCATTATCCTAATGCAGCGGCCGTTCTAAAACGCGATTGTCTGTTTATTTCCACCTCGCCCCCTGTGATGGCGGGGATTTCCAAGGATTCCGGTCGTGGCACGACCGCGCGCCAAAATTCAATTATTCGCTTTTCCACCGACCAGTATAGCTCGCATTACAGATATTGTAAAGTGCGAGCGGTCGCTCCCATCCCACTGCGCTACTAACAGGTTGGTCCGCACTCCGCACTATTTTTACGCGGGTAGTGACGTGACACCTCACACCTGTTGTTTGCGGCCAGTGCTTGCTGACGCCGAAGCGCCGAAACTTTCGGTTTAGGTTTTTTATGAAACGATTTTTTTCGGTCCAGTTTATCGAGGTCTGCGTACGTGTTTCGATTTATACCATTTGTAGCTTTAACGTCTATGACCTATTTTACTTCTTTTATGGTATAGAAAACATGTCATTAAGTGTAGTGTCATAGACACCAGACATTCTATGATTATTAGTTAATCAAAATCGACAGAAATTGTAACTGCAAAGTCTCTAATGTAGCTAGGCTCTTAACACTTAGACTGCCTACAATCAAGATTATCCTACGATCTCTGAAATAGTGTTCTATTATCGAACGTGCGAAAATGCCGAATGCACACATTGTCTTGTGCGTGCGCCGATCAAGCTGCATTCGTCCGACAGAACGCCGCCTAACGCTAAGAATTTTGGCGATTTGCGTGTGTACCGATCCAGTTTCCTACGGCCATTTTCCCCCATTATAGAGTTAAATTTTACATATTTCATTGCCAATGCAGTGACGTTATTTATTTATATCAACAGATCATATTTTGACATTTAAAATTTTTTATGTAATGTATTGTTAAAATAGATCTGAGATATGGTATACCAGTTTAATAGTTGTATTAAACTGCAATATATATTATGTTTTTGAATTAGATTTGTAAGATTGTTTTTAAAATGTAAGTAAATACGAAATGAACATAAAATTCACGCAATTTTTTTAAAGAATAATAAATATCCTCGTCCACCACATCACTATTTAATTGTATTCCAGTCGAAACGTAAAAAAGGCAACACTGGCAAGTAATTATTTGCAGTGTCCGTTTTCCATTGGCAACATCGATCACTTACAATGTAATAATGCCATAAAACGCATGCCTACATTCTTCCGACGCATAAATCAACACATACCGTGTCGATTCAGCCGTTAGCACCTTAAAGCATTTCTCCGGGGTTGCCAGGACAAGGCATCAGTTTACTAATCTAATTCATCTGGGAGAAGAAACCACATAAATTTATCTTTTATAGATTTCAGTCACCTTTTGTGGCGTGGTGTTTTAATAAGTACTATTTATTAAAAATAATGATAACAATTAGAAAGACCGTCTTAGGAAATTAGGTTTGGTCTTTAAAGGCTACAATGCGAATTTCATTATTTCTATGAGAAATTTTGAGTGAACTCTTACCATCCACCCTAAAAACAATATCATAATTCCTCATTTTGTGAGTAAAAAGGCATTTTCCCCAAAAGCCAACCACCGTTACTATGTTTTACTTATCGTCAACCACCATTCATTTGTCACTCGTGCAATCCCAATAGACTTACATACCCTTAAATCCTTAAATATACCCGCATTTCGAGCAACTACACCATGCACAAATGCATCAAAATGCATTGCAATCGTCTAGACCGGTTACGCTGATAAGGTTGAGGGCGTATGTATGCGTGTGCGCAAAGAACGCCCGCTATCACGGGTCACGGGCCGCCGGGAAACAAATTAAAACGCTGTATAAGTGCACACTAGTTTTTATTCACGACGAGTGGACGCTAGTTCCGAAATTTGCGCTAGTTCAAGTCTGCGAGTCTTCGAGGCTGCGGGAAAAACCAAACTAAACTAACTTCACGCCTATTCCCTAGCGGGGTATGAAGGAAAAACCCGAGCGCTATGTGATACGGTCCTTAAAAACTTCACTCGCTTCTAGGAAAAACAACAGTGAAAACCACTAGTATCTAGTTGAGAACCAACTGAGCGTAGTAGAACACTTAATGTATGTGTAGTAGTATCGCACAAAAATTTTTTACTATAATCTCATTTATTTATTAAAGTACACACATAGTGAATAATCGACCGCTGCAGATAGTTTATATAACAATGCAAAATCATTTAAAAGCTACAATGTGTATCCATTACCCAATTTGTACAGCCCTTGTCTAACTAGACTCGATCAATTTAGGTTCGTGGTTCGAGCGAATCTCAACCAGTAATAAGATAAAACGCAATAAAGAAAAAGAAAGTAAAGAGGTTCCCGGAAAAAATCTACAAAAGCAATTATTCGTTCTATGAAACAACAAAGTTGCTTGCCGATAACAAATTGCTACAAAGTTGAAATTTCTCAATATAGAACGAATCGATTGTTACTTGAACTCGAATCCTTTGGCAATGAATCATGTAATACGTCCGATCCTTTAACTTATTTCATCCCGCGTTGCGAGTGTTGCCAGTAGAATGTATCCAAAATTAACTACGTGTATTCTGCATACATTTCATCTCTTTTCCACTTGTAGTATTTATTGCTGCACATTTCAAATGTTTATTCATTGACGTTTTTTCTAAGATCAATTTTTTCTGAGATCAAACCAGTGCAAAACCATTGGACAGATTTGCTGTTGCTTTGATTTGGTAGTTAGTTTACATATTAGAACTAACACTACAAAAAGTGCCTTCGTTATAGAAAATGTTCTATAAAATTAATTATTGAATATGATCTTTCCATGTTAGTCTGGGGTCTGACTTCTTAAAGATTTGACAACTGTGTTCCTTACCTAGCATGTCGTCGATTGCGTAGGCGACGTGTTAACCACTTATCACAAATTTTTCAAGATTTTCCATCTAACCTAGCCCAGTTTTATTTTTTGGCTGAATGTGGTTAGGAAGGCTAGCTGTCCCTTTGACTTTGCCTAGCCCTTCCAGGATAACAGGCGTGATGATAGGTATGTATGTATTAAATATGATGTCAACGAGAGATTAGACAAGAACACTTCAAATGTTAATTTGGACAACCAGAGTCAGAGATGTATCCATAATGTAATAAAGTCGCATTCTGGCAACGCTGGCAAACGGGACTCGAATCGAGTCCTACGCAGCACTAGCCTAGGTTGTTCACCTGCCACTTACATTGTACGACCCAAGCGTATATCTGACCCCTAAACCAACACTATAAAGTCCACAATCGAATGACACCATAGACATTGTACATGCCCACGTGACTACACAGATGCGCCGGACCATCTGCTTAATATCGTTAAAAAAACGGTAAACTATCAACACTAGGAGCATACCAATTCAGACGATATTTTATTTAACCCTTGAACTATGGACACCCTGGGTAATGGATACACGTGTACGCAGGTGACATTTACGAATTGGGATAAACCTCTTTTCGGTATTTATTAATGAAGTTACCCGTTTTTAATAAACTTAACAATATAAGCCCCATGTTGGTCTGGGACTTGGCCCATGTTGATCTGGGACAAAAAAAAAGAATGTGCCAACTGTGGTTCTTGCCTAGCATGTCGTAAGAGGCGACTAATGGTTT
The DNA here is from genome assembly GCA_951394215.1 of Glyphodes perspectalis. Lineage (NCBI taxonomy): Eukaryota > Metazoa > Arthropoda > Insecta > Lepidoptera > Crambidae > Glyphodes > Glyphodes perspectalis. The sequence continues at coordinate 20,323,894 of OX596199.1, forward strand.
ACGGGCTTTTGGGTATGTGACTGAGTAGGCGACGAGCTAGCCACTTGTCACTCCTTTTTCACAGCTTTCCATCCGACCCAGCCCACTGTCCCATGTTGGTCTGGGACTTAAAAATAATATGCCAACTGTGGTTCTTGCCAAGCATGTCGTAAAAGGCGACTAATGATATATCGGGTTGTTGATTGTGTAAGCGACAGGTTAGCCGCTTGTCACTGCTTTTTCACAATTGTTCATCTGACCCAGCCCGGCTTTATTTTTGGCTGAATGTGGTTGAAGGGGCTTGCTGCCCCTTCGACTCTGCCTACCCCTTCGGGGATCGTGGGCGTGATGTTATGTGTTAACAATATAATTGGTTGCAATTATATTGTATGTGTAAATTTTACTGGAGATATTATATTATAATTTGTGATAATGTAGCTACTTGTGAAAACATTTTTTAAATGTTCTATTGAACCAAATCAATCGCATTATTGGCTAAATAATGTTAAAGGTTTTCGCCGCTCCTCGGTCTACTGCCTCTTCGGAGATTGCTGGTTGTATATTATTTTTATATAATAAATGTAAAATAATAATAACACTAAATATCTATGGATAATTACCAATAACATTAGGTTACATACCTACATCCACTTTACCCACTGTAGTATAGTAATGTAAGCACGCGTGTATGTATGTGTATGAATTAAGAGGATCTGATCATTTATTTATCATGCTTATCGTTCTAACTGAGTCATGATAATCTATTCACATTAATTAGCCCGGATGCGACGATCAAGGTCGGAGTGCAAGCGAGGATTGGCGGAGTGCATGTGCATGCCTTAGCAGGGAGGGATCCTCCTACTGATACGATATATTCGTCTATGAAGCTGATATGGCCTATGAACTGAGAATTTGATCCAATGGTATGTACGTCATTTAAACATTTTATTGGTGCTCTCTTTTGACTATTAATATTGTGTAGCATCGAAAATAAAATATATATATATATATATATATAATACATAAACAATAAATTCTGCTGTTTGTAAAAAGTGTGGTGAAAATATGCGGTATCCAGATAACGAAAGTATACTGTGTAGTAAATTAGCTATGTCGCCCGAATGACGGAAATTCTCGGTGTTTCTGTACTACACATTCCTTCATATTGCAGAATTCTACTACCTACTTCATCAAACTTTCGCCACAATATCGGTGACGAAAGCTCGTACGACCGGCGCAACACTAGCGCGTTTTCGCGCTCCGGTTGCGCGATGGCGAATGATCCGCGGCGCAATTAGGCGGTTTTTACGCGCCCATCGCGTCGGGGTAACGCGTCCTGCCAAAACGTTTGGTGGCCGACTTCCGCACGCTTCACTAGCGCGTAATTTGATCTGCGGCCGGGAAGTTTTTAGAGCGCTTTGCCCCCGGATGGCGAACATTGTGGCCGGGACCGGTGTAAAAAGGGGGCAATGTCATACCCTAACTCTATTAGTGCGCGAAAAAAATTTGACGCTCGCAGAATAAGTTGCGAATTATCCTCAAGTGGATGCAATAAGGCTCAATCGTCGACTTCCCATTTTGGAGGGTATTTAGTTAGATCAAATATTTGCTGAATCATGATTTCCACATTTGCTTTGACATATTTTGAAGGCAAAGTAAAAACCTGTACACATTAAACAATGATACAAAGGCAGAACCACCACTCATGTTTAGGGTACACAATAACCCAAATAGACAATACCAACAAAAAGCATAAGTACAAAAAGCGATTTATTGTATTTATTAAATATGCCACCCCCAACCGTACACAACTCCATTCAACACGTAGGCCGTAACTGCGTCCGTTACAAGCGTCACATAAGCCACTGCACCACACGACCGCTCACGTCACATTGCCGCGTCCATCGCGGTTTTTGCGACTTTAACCCTATAATGAGGCCGGCAATTCGAGAGCAGTTTAGTGTCGGATTTGGTTAGCGTTGTTTACATTGGGCCATGGAGACCGCGGCAATTACGCGCGCATTTTACTATTGAAATCCTTTTCAATCGGGCCGTTTGAATACGGCCGATTTTTAACTGCAACGAATTGATAGCATTCGGTTTGAACGAGTGGACGGGCAAGCCAAATAATTGAAACAGATAAAAACGCAAGCGGCGCTCAAACTAAAACTCATAGGGCTTATACAGATCTATCCTGATGTCGTTTATAATAATATTATAAATATGTAGGCGATACACCAATAAACAAATGGAGATGATATGGTATGGATCCGGTCTAATTCCTTCTCCATCATCAGACCAGCTCGATTGTACCATAACATTGCATTATCACCAAACTTTAATAAATACGCCAAATTTCTTCTCAATCAAACCTTTGTAAACGTTTGAAAAATAGATAGCACATTTAAATTAGTCTACATTTCACTTCAATGTCTCTTGTATGTAAGCGTTTAAGAAATATATTGCAAATTTTAAAATAAACAACATAGATAAGAACATTGCAAGTTTAATAAAAGATTACAATAAAAAGTGAAATAGTTATTGAGGCCAGGTGGAAACACCATACATATGATGACGCCAAAATTAAAAAAAAACTTAATGTTGCAAAACTACTGCTAAGATGGATACTTTGTAAATAATAAATTCATTAAATGCTAAATAAACTCAATCCAAAAGCGCTAAAGCACCTTTTGTGGTATACTTCATAACTCATCGGTGTAATAAAACTTTTTACGTGACTTGTATTATATGGTAAGTGTATGCGAGGTAACATTTTGAAATTAAATACATTAATTTAATTATACACACAGACTAATTGAGAACCTCCTCCTTTTTTGAAGTCGGTAAAAAAGTAGCCGACGACGTTGTGCCAACTATATAAATCCTTAATATTAATTTCAAGAGTTTGCATATATACAATATTTACATATATACATTATACAATATTTAGGAAGTTTAAAATGCAACACTTCCATTTTGTGACGACTAAAAACACGCTTTCATTAGAGACACGGCACTAAAACACCGAGTTCTTATGACTGCATTTTGCCACCATCATCATATCGATAGAACTTATACGAGTGTACAGACGACTAAATTGAAATGAACACTTAAAGTTAAACAGAAGCCTTTAAAAAAATATACCTAAATTCGCTATGAAATGTTTGAGTGTTCACCGCCTATATGAAAATGCAGGCTGTACTATCACACCGCAATTAAATCTTTCTGTTGCTACTGCTATTTGGTTAGAGAATATCAAACAATTATTCTTTAAAAAATACAATGCTTTTCCAATGAAATAGTGACCGTTTGGAAAAGTTATTATTGTACATAGAGATATCAGGTGCCTATAATTTGCATTCAATATGCGCATTGTGGCGCATGACACATTTAATAGAAATGCTAGAAATATAATTGTAAGCACTGAATTTAGGAAAAATAAAGTAGACTTAGATGTTTTGATGTTTAGAATGCTGTTACTAAAATTGTATATAAAACAAGAAAAACAATTGCAAGGTGAATCTGTGTCAATCACATGGAAATATTAAGGACCGATTTCAACCCTACATTTATTAATCATTAGGTAATGTCATATAGTGTTATAAGCAGTGACAAAAATGCCGGCCAAAGAGCGTGACATCGCCTAGAAATAAACCCAGTTAGGTTTCTTTCACATCTCATCTTGAACACTACAATGCTATATCCAAACCATAAAAATTCAATGATGAAAAAATAGCAACGACATAGCGCGGCATAAAGAAACTTGTTGAAAAAAGCACTTAATGACAAAAACAAACGAATCAAACCAAACAAAATTAGTAAATCAATCTAGCCCGGCTTACCTCTCTAGCTAGGTGTGACCTTTGAGAACGTCCTTAAAAAAATTAAAATATCCCCGATTGGAAAGAGCCAAACCGCAAGGAATGTTGTGTACACACAATTACCTCATTACCCGCCGGTACCGTTGGTAATAAGTTGACCCTAAATTACATATGCATCGGCGAGGAGCTCCCAGGTAATTTCAGGTAATAACCGGTGTTGACCCAAGTTGTCATCCGTCTTACGCGACACGTCACGACTTGTAACCACCTGTGACGCGACTTAGTCTAAATACGAACTAGGTACAACGATTTTTAGGTAATGAGGACGTTCAAAAATCGCCCACTGACCTAGCGACCGCGCATATGCCGTTGAAAAGTTTTCGCTGCTATAATTTGTTATTATGGCCTCGTGTCGAATCGCAGTCGGAAATGTATTTTAATTTTAAATTCCCTTTATGATTTAAAATCTGTTGTTGCCAAAACCTTTTCCGACAGTCAAAAGACTGTTCCCGATAACGGTAGTCAATCACAAAGTGAGTTTTCCATTGGTATACGTCTGGTCTTTCATTGTGTGGTACGAACGCGGAGCACAGATATTGTTAAGAATTAAAAGAAGCCGTATCATATTATGTATAACTTTATTTTCAATATATGCCAGAGAGGAACTTACGTCTCTCTCTTTAAATATTATGCGAATTTCACTATTGAGTTATTGAATAGTACCTACCTATTTATTTGTAATACCACAGATTCTGGTATCCGTAACGTAAGTGCATAAGCTACTTACCTCGGAGTCAGATCAATTTATAAGATGTAGTCTGATGTTTAATATTTATTTAATATTATTATAATACGTTCAAGCAATGGTACGACAAACTGTGACACAGAAATAGATATTTGTCTGTGGTAGACAATATTAATAAATAATACGTGAAGTCACTAAGTTTACTAAGTTTAGAGATCTGTCATTTAATAAGATAATAAATATAATTCCAATGTGAAGTCACGCAGGTTTCAATACCTGAATTTCAAATCTAAATGCGCACCAGCCATTTGCATAATTGTCGTAAAAATAAAAATAAATGTAAAACGTTCTAATCGACAATACTAAGTCAGAGCGCGCTTCCCTCCCCGCGCTAAACAGGGGTCGGGGATACCCCCTTTATTAATTATTATTGGTACAATCAAATTACTGTCATACATTAATTGGTCAAAAAGCCACGTACTCCCAATAATTATATTCAGTCCCGGTTGCATTAAATACTAAATTCGCACAACGCGTATTCGATGAATATGTTATAATAATAAATGTAAGGCTAAGCACATTTAATGTTAGCCGGTCATTTCGAGGTATCTGCGCGGCTCCATTGCAGAATACGTCGGTATTCGGAGTCTCGGTTAATATTGGAAATTGCGGTAAATGCTAAATTGTACGTTATTTGTTCTATTAGCACCCAATTTGATAGAATAGAACAATTAAGATCGAAATGGCCAGTGCCGAATTTACATTTCGATGTCATATTTTTTATGTAAGCGGTGAATGTTAAAGTGATCTAGCGTGTTACTTTTGAATATTGATATATTGAAATAGTAAGACACGCTGTAATAATTGTATTCACTTGCTGGGACGAAAATGTACCTGAATTGTTACTTGGGCGTGTGTTGCCCGCACTTAGCTTCGCCAAATAAATGTATCTAGATATTATATCTTATATTTTAACTCATGTTGCAATATCATTCGTTTCCTTGTTTAAATTGAAGACTTAACTAAATCGGATAGTTAAATAAGGTATGCCTCCATAGAATTTTAATAAAATATAAGTGAAATTCTTACATGAACAAATTTAACATTGCTCGATTATCGTATTAAGACAAACCTTATCAGCCCGACATCACTTTAACACGGCATAAATCAATTACCTAATTCCTAACTTGCGGTCAAATTGTAGTTAGTGTTACAGATTATGCCCTTATTATTAGAATAATCGAATCTACATAATAATGCGTTGCTGGATTAAGTTACACCACACTACTGTATACGATAGGACATTGTAATGCAAATCAAACAAAATTGTTCTAAGGCTTCGTACAGACTGTCTTGCTTTGTCAGATTTAAGGGTTCCGTATCCAAGGGGTGCCAACGGAACCCTATCACTAAGTCTCCATCGGCCGTCCATCCGTCACTCATATAAGGATGATTAGATCGTATGATAACATACGAAGTTAAACATAAGATTGTTTCTAACTTGTTGCTTATATGCAGCTACTTCTATAAAAAAACACTGTTCACTTCATTCATATTTACCTACTTATAGAAAGTTATATCGAAAGAATGAAAGAGACATTAGTACGTAGTTAATGGAAGCACCTGGTGGGAAAGGCAGAGTACAAGGAGAGATATGCTCTTAAATAGAAAGACATATGGCCGTAATGCATTTGGGTTAGAGGGAAAAAGTAGAAGCTTGTCGCCTACATAGTCACAAACCCAATTCCCAGTACATCATTAGTTGGCTTTTACGACATGCTAGACAAAGAACACAGGTGTCACATTCTTTTAAAGTCCCAGACCAATATGAAACTCCTAAAACCTAATATTACTTTTATTTAATGTACGTAGACAACATGGACCGATCAGTATTATTTTTACCCGATCCCCATAATAGTGTACTAGCAAACATTGCAAGTTCCGCACGCTAACGAAGTCTCCAGCACACGTCACTCAGTCACTCAGCTCGATCACAATATCAGTCACTCATTTCACAACTACCACCTACGTCCATCGAATATGCGTAGTATGTACCTAATAACCGAGACAATATCGCTCTTCTGTTGTTTGTGGGTAATATCATTACGTACTATCACGGCTTTAATTCGAAACAGTAGCGTACAAGAAGCAATAAGCGCCATAAAACACCTTCAGCCAAGGATAAAATAGGATTGGGTAAGATGGGAGTTGGTAAGAAAGTAGTAACAAGTGGATTGTCGCCTACACATTCAACCCAGTACACTATTAGCCGCATAGGACATGCGGAGGACACAGTCAGTCGGTACTGACACACATTTTGAAAAAGTGCCTAATGATACTGCCGACTTGGCGCCGTGTTACAAGTTAATTAGATGGATAAACATACATTATATACGTGTGGCCTTTGCCTTTTTCCTATGGGGTAAGGCAAAGATCACATCCCTCCGTTTGTTCCGTAATGATATTACTCCAAAAATAATAGGGGCATCGAAACATGATAAGTTAGATAGGTTGCTAGACTAGTGGCGCATCGACTAACATAATCTTAATATATATAAATTACGCGTCATGTTGTTTGTCCGTGATGGACTCCGAAACTTCTTAAGCGATTTTAATTAAATTTTCAAACCGTGTACATTTTGACACTTGAAAGATAGGATAGCTCACATCTCAATTTATTTAACCCGATTATGTGTCAATGACCCTAAAGAAAAACCATATCACGTCAAGACTAATACTAGAATGTCACAACGCTCTAGAACGTGTCACGGTAATAAACCGTAACACAGTGACACTACAGTGGATCAAAGGACACAGTGGATCAGCTGGTAACGATGCGGCTGATGAACTGGCCAGAAGAGGCTCTAACACCAAAGCCGTGGGTCCAGAACCCATAGTACCCATTCCCTTCAACCAGTGGAGGATCTGGTTAAGAGAACACACACAGACACTAGCGACAAAATGCTGGACCTCGACACCAGGATGCAGGCAATCCAAGGAAGCTATGCCATCCCTGGACATAAAACTGACCAAGCGCCTTCTGCGCATGGACAGAAATAGCCTGAGACTGGTGTCGGGGACCATCACCGGACACTGCTCACTAAACAAACACTTCCACACACTAGGCATAACAGACAGTCCTCTGTGCAGAGCGTGCATGGAGGCAGAGGAAACGGTGGCGCACGTGCTCCTTGAGTGCACGGGCGTCGCCCAAATCCGCAAGGAGACTATCGGTACACCGGAATCACTTGCGGACGCCCTGAGTAGACTGGGAAGACTCATCTGTTTCTGGAGGGAGGTGGGCTGGCTGGAGTGATCGGCCGCCATGGCTCACGCACAATGGTCCCCCTGAGGACTAAGTGCGGAAACCAACACACGGAACTTTAGAACTTTAGTGTCAATGACTGTTAGGCGGAACGAAGTTCGCCGGGTCAGCTAGTTAAATTATGTAGAAGATTTTGTCAGGATCGTCGTTGCAAATGGAAGTACGTGATCTCTGCCTACCTCCATGTGTAAAAGGCTTGACATTATGTTTGTATGTAAAATGTTGTTAAATACAATAAAATTGAATTAGCCTAAAGATCAACACTTAACCAATCATTGACCTGTCCGATAGTTGAAGTGCGAAGTATAAATATTAAATTATAACTATACAGGGTGACTGGAACTGAACCCCCCATAGCAAATTCGCATACAGATTTGCTAATTATTGGACCTTACAATCCCTAACTAAAGTTTTATGGTTTGGGAGTTATGTAATTTTTTATAAGAACTTTATTGAAATATTTCCAAAAGTTACTCTTTGTCTTTAGGTTGTTAGGTCTTTGTTTTTTCATATTTTTTTATTAGTAGTTGGTAGTCATAAGCGTTTGTGATTAAAATACGTTGGGACTTCCCTCAAACTAGGGTAAATAACAAAAAAAAAACCGATTTCAAAAACGAACCTAATAAAAGTAAAAAATAAATTTACTTAAGCCAAAGTAATACTTATTTTAATACTTATAAATTTTAAGTAGGTGCCAAGCAAATGCTTAAATTGGTATAGGTACAATTATCACTCAATAGATACATTTTCAGTGATAATTACCTACTAATATTAGCTTCAATTGTACCAAGTCATTGTTGAGCTTGACACCAACTTCAAAATTATAAGTATTAAAATACGTATTACTTTGGCCTAAGTAAATGTATTTTTTACTTTTATTAGGTTCGTTTTTGAAGTAGTTTTTGTTTTTGTTAAAAAATATTTTATTTTACGATTTTAAGTGATGGGTAGACCTAACCTGTACGAACTGAAAATGTTGACATATTGAACCGTATGATGTAAGCCCATCAAAAGAGAACTGCTGTAAATCTATGAGGAATTCCCTCAACTGTCTATGGTCTCCATCATCAGACTTGTAATGGCACTTATGACCTATGCGAGTGCAAAGTTCTCATCAATATAAATGAATTAAGTCGAAACACTAAGTAGTTACTGTAAACCGTTAAGGAGTTCCCATAACTGTTCTTCGTCTTCATTATCAGACCACTAATGATAGTCGCACTCGCACGCCATCTAGGTGTAAAATCCTCATCAATACAAATTAATCAAACCCAAACACAAGGTAAATGCTGTATATTGTTGAGGAGTTCCCTCGACTGTCTTTTGGCTACATCATCAGATCGACTCTAGACCTTCATTAAATTGTAGTACTTTAAAATACTTAATGAAAAAAATTACAAACGCACTAGTCGCCCCTACGATTTTCGAAGGTTCCCATCAATCTCTCAAGGATGCCATCATCAGATCCTGACTTCCTTATCATGGGACCACCACAGAAGTGAAGTCTATCCATCAAAAAAAATTTTTGAAATCCGTCTATAATTGACAAAAATATCGGTGAACATACATAAAAAAAAAAAAAAAATTATACATACAGACGAATTGATGCCAATTCCAATAATTAGCAAATGACCTCTATATGCGAATTTGCTATGGCGGGTTCAGTTCCAGTCACTCTGTATAGACCTGTGCATCGTATGCGATCAAAGACGCATAGCCTGTTACGTTAGCGTGAAACGGTCTAACATTAACGCGCACCTACGTCGACTGTTGGATCTCTTCAGTTACTCCAAGCGATGTGCGCTATCAATATCAATAAACGAGCGACCTTATACGCGCAATAAAACTACGGCACGCGTGAAAGCAGGTGAGGATAAAATTTAATATGAACATCACTCTCTGATTGCTTAAATCACTTCGGTACTTCTACGATAAATATCCAATTAACAGTCTTTACTCGCGTGGATGCGACTATTTGACCCGATAATGTGACCTAATTGGTATTATAGACTTTAATGCATACATGGATTAACTTTGTATATTGTATAGGTAATAATATATATTCGTGGTTAAAATGCGATTGATTAGGAAAAGTAATATAATGTATCCGGACAGTATTTTTAAGTTATATAGAGTCATGTATTCAAAAGTGTCTATTCTTAAAAGAAAATAAAATAATATATGCTACACGTATCCAAAAACATTTCCCAGATGAATAAAAAAAAAGTTATTCATATAACCTTAATTACCACATCTAAATCAAAGCACCAACGTACCTACACCGAACATCGTTAGCACTCTCCGCCTTTAACATCTGACTATTGAACAGCGTATTCTAACCTAGAGCTCGGTCCGATAACTAAGTCAACGCGAAGCGTAAAATTTACATTTCATACAAACACGGATGGCTCCTTCGCAGTGCAGTGTGCATCTAACAAACGCATACATCATGTCCTAGTGGCAGTCACAAAAAAGAAAGGATGGGTCACTCCACCCGCCTGAAAGTCTGTCTGGCGTAGGGGGACTAGTTTCCACATAGCACAAAATCACGTGTAAAATGTGTTAGGCGCAAGACGAATCAATACACAACATACCAGCTTAAGGGGAACGCTTTTATGGAAGCTACGATTGATTACGTTGCAAATTTCGTGGATAAGTTAGTTTGTTTATTAAAATCGATAATAAGTCAGCTTGAGTTAGTTATTATGAGTAAGCTTATCGATAACCAAATTAATTATACATACCAAAATAAAGTCAAAGCAAATATTGATTCGATTTTTTTTTGGAAAGAAACATTTTAACACCTTACAAGACAAATTATTTTTTTTTACTTCAATAAGAATTACGATTTTTAAAGAATTTACTTTATCGTTGATAAATCATTTTGTATATAACTAATAGATTAATTAAAGATTAACCTCCTATGGCAGTAGTAAACTAAGAGTCTCATCATTTATTCTGAGAGCACAGATTTTAAAGTCACAAAGTAATTTAACAACATCAAGATCATCTAGATAATCTACTATTATAACTAAAAAATCCCGCATTTTTGCATTATTTTCAATACAGTGTTACGTACACAATCAATATCACTCTGCGTACCGTAAGAAAAAACACGGTTGAGGGTTAATGAATAAAAATAATAATGTGCCGCACAATGCACACATACATACGGGCTGATTTAACTGACAGATTGTATTGTATTACGCGTTATGGGCAGAACAATGTCCAAGTGGCGCCACCTACTGGCTATTGTTGATAACGAACGTGCCCGTAGCGCGCATTTTAAAATGAGTTTTGATAAGTTATTTATCGATAATTATGAAATATACTTTTTGATTCGCTATGGGTACATTTTGTGGGTGTGATAAAACAATCTTTCTATGGTAGCCTGCAGGTATTTCATAACTTACTTTAGCCAATATATATAGTATTTTTCAAATTGATTTATAAGAATAAGAGTAAGTATACTCGTACAAGTATACACTTTATACTTACTAAGAGTAAGTATAAACGTGTATGTTGATGACGTGATTGTATGATCTGTAATGATATATTTACATTATTAATTAATACTACACGGAATACGTCATATTTATTTATTAACAAGACTTAAAATTCAGTCTTATTTTGGAATATATTACCCTGGTTAAATGCAAGGGCCTGTAATTCTGCCCAAATACATATATTGCAAAAGTGTGTTAAATTTTACATTACTTATTTGGCTTAGTAGTTGATTCGCACGAAATTCATACGTGCGAAACGTCCACTTTTAATAATAATATTTTTTTTAGTAGGCGTTTCGCACGAATGTATATAAAAATTTTAATTACACATTTCTTATTGTATTAAAAATCTTTATAAATGCATTACGCATACATTAGATACAACATTATTTCGTACACAAACGGCATTAGTATTGATTGAGATAAAAAACGTCCGAAATGAGCCAACGCGTAAACATAGTACAATTGGAACCAGAACAAGGTGCGCGATTGCTGTCGATGGGGCATCGCGGGAAATAATATCGATGAAATATGTCGATAAATATTAAATATTGTGCTCATTGACAAATGAGGAAGATCATAGCAGTATTAAAAAGTTCGTCGAATCTTAAAAGTTCAATTAAAATTACTTGATCAAAATCAAATTACCTTTTATTGAGCAATTACAAAAACAATGATAGATTTAGTAAAACAGTTTTGTAAGCGGCAGGGCAAGGCATTTGACATATATTGTTTCAGATCGATCTAAGTTCATAAACAGGATTTAACGAAAATACGATCGGTAGCAGTATAATTATCAAATTAGGTCCTAAAATATATTTTTTTAAATATTTCATTACAGCAGTAAAGAATACTATTTTATTTAGGAATAATATATATTTGGTAAATGGAACCCCGAATTTTAATATACAAAATGTTACATCATAATTAGCAACGACGTAACCACTATCACCATCACCGTATACTTACTACAAAACCAATTCATCACAATACAAAGCCATCGCCAACCTCACCCGCCCATTCTCCAGCTCGCATCCACAAGACACACGACTCGCAATCAAAACATCAAAAAAAGCCCACCGACTCGCCCGCACCGTCCATCACTAGAGCGACGTTATTTCAAAAATAATCGATCCCCACCCCTCGTATTACCGTCCGTTCCGGTCGCGGGGGACCCATCATCGTTATCGACTAAATTTTTATTATGCATATTTTTTAATTTTATTTTTTGTTTCGTCCCCCCCGCCCGGTTGGCTCGTGTTAAATCAATACCGCCCTGGATACTCCACTTGGACGTTGGGGGAATTTTGACGTGTACGCCAAACGTGCGCGACTCTCTAATCAATGTGTACGTAGATACTAACATGCTTGTCCAATTAGCTGAGCGGAATGACGTTACCGATAGTAGATGAGACGGTCCCATTATTTTATTAATCATCGTTACATGTTATTGCAATAGTGGATTGACTATTAATTATACACCATATACAATCTATAGAAGTAAATATGAAGAATAGTCGTTGACATATTTTTTTAAGTAACTATTAAAAAAAATGTTCTCTATCAGCTATGAGATTTGTCAGCATTCTGCCATGAGTACACACAGCTGTCTAGTGTAATAGTAAAACTGTTTCAACTGACAGTGATCTCATAATAAACGATTATATCGTTGTAATTTATCTTAAACAGTTATCAACACTCTTCACTGAAATATTATTCCTTAGCAGCATCAAAGCTGACAAATCACACATCCGCAATTTTCTATTCAACAAAATTTCGCGAAAAAATAAGACTAAAGTCTTAGATGGTTGTAGACTATCCAACCAGTAATTGAATAATTCTGAACCTAATAGGAGGGGAGGTTAAAAGGTCACATCTGCGATTATGTTGGTACACAACACAGGGGCTGACAAACTTATCTAAAATGTTTTTATGTAGGTATAGTTAAAAACTGGATAACAAGATAATCGGCATTTCCATATTATGTTGTCTTTTATTATTTCGATAAAATTATTGCTAGGTGCCAGAAAATCTTAATTGAATGTCATCAGCTATTAACACTCTACAGTCATATACCTTTCCTTTCCGGTGCAAAATAACAAAAGTTGAAAACAAGACGTATAAAAGTCGTTAATTAAAATACATAAAATAAAGTAATGTATAAAACAGCCAGACGTTACCAATTCGTAACCGTATCACGAAACATTAGAGCGTCAAAATCCAAGCATCATTTTCTACCAAAAATTGTGTCATCAACACCCCCATCAATATCCGACAGGTTCATTCCTTTAAAATACGGCACGGCATGTCTACAGCCGTTTTTAATATGGGTGAAAACGAATTTAGCTCTATTTCTAAAAAAAATCCTTGTCAGTCGCGAAAATGGGATGCGTCGGCGTCTGCCGTAGATACTCGCTCGCCCGCGCGGGTATGAACACATCATGGTTGCTTTTGATGAAATGCACAACGGCTTATTCTCGATGCGAGTCCATTAGACGGTTGTCCACGATGCAGTAGTGGTATTGCTTGTCATCGAAAAAGGAAGACAACTGAGCCTCGCTTTTTCTGTTCGAGAGCAGAGGAGCCGAATCTCCGTCCATCTTTGTGTGTATTCCGGCCGATGGGAGTGATTTTCACAATTATCTAGTTTGTAGTTACTACTGTACCTTTGTCGTTAAGGCTAGAAACACATTTCGTAATGGCTTCCAGTTCAAAGAAAGATTTTATTGTAACAGTTCCTAAATTTGTATGTAAGTCTACCGCACATAATACCGAAGGCCTCAGAATACCATTTGAATTTGGCAAGAAAAGCATGAAAATGCACCAGCAATACAATACAATTCATTTCCTATGTACTGTGCTCTGTATTGATTGAGGATTATATTTTCATTTGCCCACTTCTAAGTCACTTCAGCGCTTTGACGCGTCAACTACATTTATTCTTGAATCACACTGATATGTCGCTACATTAAGTAGACCGATATCACAGCATACCTACAGCAAACTTATTCTCAAACAACTCGCAAGATACATCGCCTATGCAGTTAGTACTTGTCCAAGCCAATTCTGTGACTTTCATTACGGCTGCTTCTCGCAGACGTCAGAAGGCGATCTCATCGACATACTTAACGAACTGGGCAAACGTAGATGTTTCACGTGACACCCAATCAGACGGAGAATCAATGGCCGAGTAACATAACGTCTACACTTCCGCGAATATTCAGATCCTATTAGCGTAGCCCACGCAAGCTGAGCGGGACTCACAGCACATTTTAATCACACGCGCCGTCGTAACAAGACTTCGAAAACATGAAAAAAGAACACAACGGCGCTACCCCGAAATATGACTTTCACCCGTTCCTCAAACAATGTTAAAATTCACAAAAGCTAACCCCCGGCATTTCACCCCGCCTAGAAACTCGACGCGAAAATGATAAAAAAAAGATAATAATGTGTAGGTAAGTAAGTGAGCGCTTTCAGCGAATGATTAAATTAGACTGTGCCGAGTAAGCGACGCATTTTTTTCAGTGCATCTGCGATTCTGCATCATCATTCTGCTCGGCTAAATGGAATTAGAACAAAGGGTTGGAGCTTGTAACTGGGAACATTAAAATAAATTAAGACTTGCCAGGGCTGTGGCACAATGAAATAATTAAAACGTGAAGGATATTAGCCGTAAACAACTTAGAAGGCGCGTGAGCCAGCGATGGCATTAGAAATGACGTTAAGCCTAGTTTCTCGCTCGCACGCTGCAAAAAGAAAACTGGGGCCAAATAAAAGTGACACCAGTTTGAGCCTCGTTCTAAGCTCCACGATAGGCATCGTTTCATAGCTTGATAACTCGCACAAATACATGCACCAAATCATCTTCTAACAGTAAAGAAATCTGTGACATGTTTGCCTCCCACTTTGAAACTGTTTATGAGGTTAAGTATGATAGTGCAAAACAAGTAATATACGTTTATAACTTCGAATTGGCTTGGATCCGAACAAGGGCGCAGGTCTGGACGGTGTTCCCCCAGTCTTAATTTTTACATGTGCTGAAGAAAAACCTACATTTTAAATTTTCCAAAAATCGCTTAAATCTGGCATATTCCCAGACGTACTGAAGACTGCAACACCAGTTCCCATTCATAAAGGTGACAGTAATGACGCACTTTGATAATTTCATTGATAACTGTCAGCATGGTTTTGATAGTTCCAGGTCTACTTGCACTAATCTAAACTTATTTGCTAAAACCGTTGTGGAAGCTCTGGACAGAGGCCACGAAGCTGACGTAGTTTACACTAACTTCTGTAAGGCATTTGATAGAAGTGCCTTACAGTATTTTGTTGAAGACGCTGAGTGCTTATGGAGTTGCTGGTTCGTTGCTATATTGGTTTGAGTCGTATCAACACATTAACAGCATAAAACGTGGGATTTAATTTGCGGTGCCACAGGGGTCTCACTTGGGTCCGCTGCTGCTTAATATGTTCATTAATGAAATTCCCGGCTGCTTTTTACACTCATTACCATTTATGTATGCTGACGATTTGAAGATTGTTGGAATTTGAGAAAACCCAGAGGATATTAGAAATATTCAAGATGATGATCGTATGGTTGTTTGGTGCAAGAAAAATCGCATCGCAAATGAGATTTAGCAGCAAGCTTAAATCACAGGACAGCAGCTATACTATCGAAGGTTTTCCATTAAAAAAAAACAGACGACATCAGAGACTTAGGGGTTGTGTTTGATAGGAAGTTATCTTTTGTGCCGCATATAGAAAACATTACAAAAAGATCATACAGAATGTTGGGTTTCGTAATTCTTCGCGCAATACCAAAGTTTAAAAAAAAATGTCTAGATCCTTTAATACAATAGCCTCGTTCGTAGTATAGTTAAGTATTGCAGTGTTGTATAGAGACCTCATTACGCGACTCACATTCACTAAGGTTGGAACGAATACATAAAAAAATTCGTATCTAACTTGCTAACCAAAATAGAATACATAAAACGATTCGGGCTCATGAAAAAAGACTACATCACTTTAAAATTAAATCGGAGAACGTTATTAGATATGACTTTCTTATTTAAAATATTTAATCACAAAATCTTTTGTCCTCCCTTACTCCAAAAGTTTAGTTTTCGCGTTCCCGTGAGGTACCGTCGATCTCCTATCACCCCATTTAGTACTCATTTGCGTTGGTCCGTTTTAGGTGCAAACTCCCCTATTCCGAGGTTGTGTAAATTGCTCAACAGTTTTAAAGATCTCATCGACGTACATGCCGACTCATTCACCAAACTCAGAAAAGCCTTAATTCAAACGTGGCTTCAAGTTTGTGATTGAAATGTTCATTTTTTTTCTGATTTGTTATTTTTTTAGTTACTTATTAGTTAATTGTGGTCACAATAAATTAGCAATACACGCAGGCCCGCGGGCAAAAGCTAGCATAATGTTAAGTATGTCATATTCAGGGCCACCCTCTCGGCTACCAATAAAGGGGACGTGTCGTCTCGATATGCCTATATGCCACGCATCACAGACATAGGCCACACATTCGAGCACATTCACGCGCCTAACTACACGGCATAAGTGAATCAACGAGCGAATCTCATTACTTTATTAAAAAAGCAACAACGAAAATTGCACTATAAATGCCGCATGCGATTCTAAACTCACCATTCTGTAATTTCAAATTAAACTAAGTAGCGTAATCCTGTCTAATTGCGCAAATTCACGGTTGCCACAACCAGTACCTTATTATTCATATTCTCATTGATACACCAGAAAGGACGGCCGATCATTGTCATAAAATTGCCCGTAATAGCCGCCTAGTTGCCGAGTTAACAGGATTGTTCAGGTTTATTAGGAATTAAAGAAAATAATGTGTATAGACGGCGGCCCTTGAATAGTTGATGCGCCTTTGTGATTTGCCACACGGAAAGCGCATGACATTTCTTTTCCGACTAACGGCGTGTTTCGTTTTTTTTAACTTGTATTTCTCGGAATTTTAAAAAAGCGTCGCTTTGTTAAGACGTATGTGATCAAGTTTTGATTGCTTAAGTAAGGACCTGTCGTGGTTCAGGCGTGAATAAGTAAACGCGACATACGTACCGTGATTCAAGACTGTAATGTTCGCTGAAGTAACGATTTAACTTATACTTTAGTTGTGGAAACATCACGGCATACTCACACAGTGTTCCTTTTACATTGCTGTGTGTGTTCTTCTTGCCTTCTCTACTTAAAGTGTTCTTTCTAGCAGTTTTGCAGCGGAAATATAAAATACACTTATGAACTGACATATCAGTTTTCATTGCTTTTCACTTTTCTCGTTCGATTTTCCGCCAACTTACTTAAAAATTGAGTAAGTGTATGTATAGTATGACTGGCGCGATGGCGCATTTGGTAGTGATCCTACCCTATGCGCATCACACGAATGTTTCTCCACCCAGGACAAATATTCGTGTGATGAATACTTGTGTTTGTTCTGTGTTTGGGTGTTAATAACCAATATTTAAGTATATATTTGTAATACCACTGTTGTTTCTGATATCCGTATTACAAGTGCATAAGCCACTTACCTCGGAGTCAGATCAATGTTAATATGATGTAGTCTGATATTTATTTAAACATAAAAATAATAAAAGTGAGTGTATATAAACGCATATTATGTTTCTTACACAAAGTATTTTAACCTAAATTTAAATTCAGAATCGTAATTTTAATGCGTCAAGTATTCGCACTTTGTGTACTAATACATAAACGCTTACTAAACTTCACAAATTGTATGTAAACTGGTACATTCTCCCATTTAAGATCTATCCTTCCCTTCCTTCCACGAGTATGACACTCGTGTTATGGCACTGCATTGCATTACTGGAAGCACAATTGGTGCGCGTGACTCCTTTATCATCAAGTTCACGTACGAACAGCGTGCAGACATGCACTGTGACGTAAGAGATCACGATAGGTATCATGCAAGCTTAGAATGGAGCGCTTAGACCTACAGAGGAAAGTGGACCAGATATTATGCCGAGATTTCTATTTTCGACAAAGGAAAAAATATTGACCTTAATAAGGCTAAAGTATTTTTAGTAAAATTACATTTACTGTCGGTCAATGAGCACATAGCCTAACATATTTCTGGATATTTACAAGTCAAGAGGTATTGCCAATAAACCAATGATTGTAGCCAATTTTTTTTTATTTCTGAAGACGCATATTGCCATATAGTTTATGCAATCTTAAGAAAATGCGCCAATGTCATGATTATAATTAACGCACATCTAGGCTCGGAAGTGTAGCCTTTGGAGCTAGATGATACAGCGGCAGCTAATCTAATTCACACCATCAAATGTAGCCTACAACGAAAGCAGTTTACGTCAGTGTCTCAAACGTGCGTGCAAAGATTAACATTATCCTTACTATCATGTGGCGCCATGCGAGACCTTGGGCGGGCCACTTGGTCAAATTGAACGTTCTGTATCGTGACCGGAGGATCGCGGATGCGTCCATTGAGCCGGTCGTTAGCGGCAAAGGTGGCGGCGGAAGGGGCCCACGCTTCTCATTAGTTTACGTAACTCGGCGGTTTCTGTCACTCCGCCTAAGGCGGTCTCTACACGGCGGCTTGCCGATATGTTTTTTGTAAACGCTATAGTTAATTGGATCGTGACCCATTCTGAGATGGCCAATTTCTGGCAAGACTTCACTGCTTACATCTGTGCTGTTCATAAATTGGGGCCAACAGGAGATGATATATCAATAATTTAGGTTGCTATAAAAATAGTTGGCCGAAAAGAGTTATTATAAATTTAATTTGGATAATAAATAATACACAGTTTCCACAGCGACACATTACTTGCAATTACCACTGTTATTTTAACATTAACATTTATCGTATGTGTGTGTTGTGTTGTTACCCCTCACTACCATACCACAAGGATAAGTTAAACTAACAACAAAAGCAAGAACTCTCACTCGTCACGGGCTACTGATACTGAAATGGAAGGCAGCTGCGCGAGCGCAACGTAGCCAAATAGTACGATACTCTGTCTGCGGGCTGAGTAAAAGTTAATTCTATTGAAAACTAACAAAATGTATGAATTTCTACAAGATTCATTAAAATCAGTACAGAAGACATGGTTGAAGTCTCTTTTTATTATCTTGGTAATAATAAATACTACAATAAACACAATATAATACTATAATAAATACACATAGGGTAAATATTGCACATTTTCTGATAAATATATAATTCAAAGAGACGTTTGCTGTTGATATATTTTAAAACTGTATTATAGACAGGTAGACTTAGATAGCGTAAAAAATAACTTACCTACAAATATAGAGTTGGTACATTTTATGGCCACTAGACACATTTTCTCAAAGTATCAAGGCCATTCTCGTTAATAAAGGTAATTCCCATTTAGATATTCACAATATGCAAGATGCACTGATGCTGATGCATTTAAATTGAATTCCACTTTGATTTGACTCAATCAAGACTCTTTGTCTTCAACAATAATAACAATTAACCTTTTGTTTTTCTGTCTGGGCCTGATACTTCATAAAAAGAAAATGTATTTTTAATAATAGGAGTAATTCAATATGTTTGGAGCCTTTGTATGGATATATTTGTCTTACAATTGTAGTAAATACAACATTTGTTGTAAACCTTTGTCTTGTTGCTCTTAACAACATCTATTATCTCTTTAGTAAGAGCCTCTTAAGTTTCATTTGTATCAATGTTATGAATACATTCTACTTTTCGCATCTAAACGACTTCTGCAATTTAATATTAATTAAAAATCTCTTAAATTTAAAAAATATTCTGAACACCGATGAGTCACTTCTAACGCAATATTTCCAAACGGCCCGCTCAAACATTGCAACAACCCCCATGACGCAGCAAGCCCGAGCTCGCACAACGCACAACAATAACAAATGCAAAATTCAAATGAGCCACAACGCTGCATTTAAAAAAAACATTAACCTAATTCTGCCCGGAGCAACAACAACAAAAAAACCTCTCGTTGCAACGAATCAATACAGCTTTAACCCTAAAACGGTCAGCTGTGGCGCGAGCTCTCGGCCTGCGCGCGAGCGCTGCGTACGCGACTCCGTCACGGCCGACAAACATGGCCGCCAAAATGGCGCCCTCAACCCTACCACGAATGATATTCCACATCAATACGGCGTCCCCACGCATTGTTCATTCACACCCATAATTATATCGACCCGTTATAAAACAACTTATCTCCCATAGAGGCGCATAATAAAACTTGTAATACTCCGAAGGGGAATAACGAATATTTGTGTATGTGCACGCGCGAAATTAGATTTGCTTTTAACAAAAGATACACCTATACGCGGTTATAGCATTGTAGCCGCATAAAATGTTTGTACTGTTGATATGCATTTTGTAGGTAGACACGCAGCTCTATAAAGTTTTTTATTAATTATTGTACCTATAAGTATCACGGTCAGTGTAATATTACCTATATTGGTAAGACATTTAGAATAGTATTGTATCAAACTGTCACAAATAAAACAAATCATCAAAATAAAGAGAGATTAAATTAAAATAAAGGGTGTCATAAATTTGTCCTTATAAGTGTAACTAACTAACTAACTAAACTTCACGCCACTTACCTAGCGGGGTAGGCAGTCCTTATGAGTGTAAATGTGTCAAAATGTTCAATTTTAAAGTTATTGACGACTTTCTGCATTTAAAATCGGATAATGATAAAAATATTGACTTATTTTCCTATCATACATATTAAAATTTGTATGTAGCACAAATATACTTAGGAGCAAAAATATATTTTTTAACCCTGTTAAAAATATCATTGATTTATAACTAAGTCATTATGAGGTAAGCATACCATATCTTTGCCGACATAGCTTTTTATAATGCGGGTGCAATGTGAGCTTAAAACTGATAAAAGCTTTTTAGGAAACAGTCCACATTCAAAAGTACAGACTCATTATATTTCTCAACGCCGATGCAACAGTACGACCCAGTTGAATCTAAAAATATTCTTTAAAGCACTACGAACTAGTGACATTTTTC
Source organism: Glyphodes perspectalis (assembly GCA_951394215.1). Taxonomy (NCBI): domain Eukaryota; kingdom Metazoa; phylum Arthropoda; class Insecta; order Lepidoptera; family Crambidae; genus Glyphodes; species Glyphodes perspectalis. Next base: position 20,345,324 of record OX596199.1, read on the forward strand.
ATCTATGAGCTAGTCAAAGTGCTGGATTTTTTACCTAAAAATTATTCTATAGCTGATTTACCAACTATCATATTGACTCCAGAATGTATAGTAACTTTTTGCACCTTTTTTTTCTACATACCGCATCTTAAGTATCGACTTCCGTCCGAAAATTGTCTTTGGCACAAATACATACATGGTCCTTAAAAACTAGCATGATTATTATGCTTAAACCGTCGTTTCCTACAACCCCTCCTAACTTCCATTCAAATAAACCACTTCCCAAAGCCAACAATAGCTCGACCTATACCTAGCGCCATCTATACGTCAGAAGCATCAAACAAAAGGTTCAAAATCAACACTATCGCTAAGTAATAAACGTCCACATTGGAAGTGTATCGCTGCTATTAGTCTAATTGGTCATGCGTTAACTTTCCCCTAATTAATTTTATTTAGCAAGAAATTAATTGATCTGATGGTACTCGTCGGACCGACGGACACACCGTGTGTGTATATAAAGTTTCACAACGATTAATGAACTGTTAATTTCCTTTTAACAAGAATACCTACAATATTGCAAGCAATTATTGCTAATTAGTGCAACTAAGTATAAAATTGCGTTACGCAATGTTTTTCTAATGGCTCACAATAGGGTCTCACTGCGTGCTAAAATGTATTGTATGGCGAGCTAAGCTGCTTATAAATTCGCAACTTCATCATCATCAAATTACATTCATCGGCCACTGCTCGCCATAAGGTTCGCCAGATCATGCCTGGAAATATAAATATCGTCAAGGAAATTCTCAGTGTATAAATTTTAAAATGTATTTTAATAACCTTTCCATGAAAAAAATTATTAATACACTACACTGACTATATTATTTGACTGGTTCGATGGCGCATTCGATAGTGACCCTGCCCCATGCGCCAAGAGTTGTGGGTTCGATTCCCACCCAGGACAAATATTCGTATGATGAATACTTGTGTTTGTTCTGTGTCTGGGTGTTAATATCCAATATTTAAGTATATATTTGTAATACCACTGTTGATTCTGATATCTGTAACACAAGTGCTTAAGCTACTTACCTCGGAGTCAGATCAATGTATGTGATGTTGTCGGATATTTATTATTATTATTCCACATTTTAAAGGCTCTTCGACCACCGAAACCGTACCTTTACTAAATTAATATAACACCTTCATACAGAATCCATGTCATGGTTTATAGGTACGACACATCTAACCTAATCCGATACTTAGCCATCACTAATTCCTAATACGAAAATCTACGACGTCACTAAATTCATACGAAAGTTCGATACCAATCCGACATCAAAAACGCGCCCGACAGTCATCACTACCAAACCTTCCGCCTCATTAATCGCTAAAACAACTTTATACTAGCCGAGAACAGTATTTATTAGTACGGCAGGCCTAAAAGTCACTAAACAGCAGTTAAGTTCGGCCACAGTAGCCCCTTGAATCGAGATAAGTGAGCATTGTTCGGCCGCGGGCAGTCGCTCGCGCCCCGAATGAATAAATACACAGCTATATGTTAAACGCCTTTCAGAATCCACGACTTAGCGCTAACAGCTTCTTTTAGTTTACAGCTACGAGCTTTTTGTGAACGCAACCGCAATTACCTCTTTCATTTTGTACGTGTGCCTTCGCTTTTATTTTACGCGCGAGTTTTATACGCTCGGTGGCGTATTTCGAACGTATAGTGTGTTGTGACGTCGGAAAATGCACTGGGTGTGATAGGATAAATTGCACAGAATTATTTGTCATATTTTTTATGGTTAGCCAAAATCTAATACCCGGTGGATTTTACAAATACAGAATTACGTCATGGTTATGCAATTATGCATAGATAGATAATGTGTTCTTTTTTGCACATAGAGTATGTTGGATAAAAAATGGGTTATGTATGACAACTATTTGCAATATATAAATGTATACTTAAATGTAAAACGTGAGAAAATATAGTGGGTATTAATATTTGTACCAGCTAAATCTGACTGCAGTACCTATCTATTTTATTCGACTTTCAATCCTCTTAAAGACCTTAAATTATTGATTGTTTTGCTTAAAGCACCATTAACGATTGTTAAAACGCAAAGATTAAATCGAATTAGCCTGATATGGCGTCACACCATGCCAAAGTCAACTGACTTGGTATTAAATTTATGCAAAACAATAAAAAATTGGAAACGATCAATGTGCGTGCGATCGTAAATTAGGTGTTCTCAGATGCGCCCGCAATCTTCGAAAGAGTAGTAAGCACAATCCAGAAGCAGCAAACAACTATGTTAAACTTTGCTATGTTTAAAAAAAAAGATGTCTTCTGTAAAATGTCAAATGCGCTTAACGCATAAATGCAAAATACGCCGCCCGGCGGCATTGCATATCTTTTAATAACTGTGGTTAGATGTGACACACGCTTTGTACAAACCCTGACGCGAAAGTATTTTATTCTCACCTCGCGAGCGTGAATTGTCTTTTAATTCCTAGCTCGCGTCTGCCTTAGTGGATCATTGAGACTGCAAAGCTTTGGGCGTGTGCAGAACACGAGATTTTCCGTTTAATGGCGCGGTAAAAATGTTTTCAGTGGTGTGTCGCCATCAGCCCTTTGTCGGCGTGTATCGCGATAATTTGAACTACATTGTCGGTGCGGCGGATAATGTATTACATAAGTATCTCAATCAGAAGTGGGTTTATGGTTTCAGCATGAGTCCGACGCTTTAAATGCTGTACGGTTTATCTTTTTATCAATTGGTTTCTCTGTTTGAGCGGGGAAATGGTGGACGATTTATATTTGCTGTGCGATTGTTTGATGGTTGTGGTTCGTCCGCTGCGTTTCTCGCATATTTGTTTGTGTGAATTTTATATTGAATAATTTAAATACCTATTTAATTATTGATAGCACTCTTGAGTTATAATACATCTGGTATTTCTAGCAGATGTAGTATTCGTGGTATGTAAATTGAGGACGTATATGGTTGCTATACTTTAATAGATTGAGTATGACAACTGATTGTTGAAAAATGTGTTGTAAGTTATAGGTACAACATGCTATATAGCAGAACACAATCAATTCGTTAAATAATAATCTAATGAACTCGTTTTACAGTTTTCGTCTAGTTGTCCTTTATGCTAATTAAAATTAATCCTTAAAAAATTGTTTACCTACTTAATTTCAACGTAATTTGCTTTAAAATAACGCTACTAACATTAAATTTATTAACTGCTTAGTATATGATAAAAACGCTTCCATTTTCTTTGATCGCGCTAGCATTGGACAAGTTTGACATATAAAACCACCCCAATACCTTGCGCGATTAATTATTTACCCCTTTCCAGTAAAATATAAAAGACAAATGAAAAGCCCACCCCACTCGCACACGAAGCCTCGCCACTCGAATACAGAAGAAAAACATTTTGTTTCCCTAAAATTTTCGAATCCGGCTCTAGTGGCTGTTCATCAGCGCCACACTGTGCGAAACTAGCTCCCACCTCGAAGATGTTCGCTGTAGTGCCTTAATTATGACATTTTGATGTTAATTTCATTTTAATGCAATGTGCTCACTCTCCGCGTGGTGAAAAGGCCCTCTCATTAAATTAGTACGCCGGTTGGAGCACTGTGACTTACCTGACTTACGCACTAATTGACTAAGTGTGAAACCTCTCGACGCTTGTACGAATTAGCATAACATTGCCTGAATACCTTCTATAGAGGTAATAAACAGAGCCGAGGGGTTTTTGCGAGCTAATTTTTATTCGCCTCGTGCGATTTGATAATTAGTAAATTAGATGGGGGATGTGCTGGGCTCGGAGGACTGGTTCTGATGATGCTGGGCTTTGTGTTCTGCTGCCCCCCCCCCTCCCTCCAGGGGGGGACAGTTGAAGATTCTGCTTCAATCGTGAATTGGGAAATGGATGTATAACGTTGCATTGATAATATTTGTCTGTTAAGCAGCGGAAACGTTAACTAAGTCTGTTTATGAATATAGATTAGTAAATACATAAGTAATCGGAAGATCTTTAAGAATCTTGTCAAAATCTTGTTAATGGATCAATGAAAGGGGTGAAAGGTTAAAAAAGTAACAGGTCACGTGATGTACAAACCTTTTGTTGACTTGAAATAGTCAGGGTAACATTGCAGTACATATATCATGAACCAATTGTATAGTATCTCTGATTTACAACAAAAAATTTACCATGAATACAAAAACAGTAAAGGTGGCCATTTTTGACAGGCTCGCTGGTCGAGTGGTCAGAGACCCTGGCCATGAAACCAAGGGTTGCGGGTTCGAATCCCGCTAGGGGCTAAAAGTTTCGTGTGATGAACATAAACATTTGTACTCGAGTCATGGATGTTTATAAACGTATTTATTATTATTTTCAAATCCTTTTTGAACGCGTCGCTTGCTTTCTTTTCTTACCTTTGCATACTCACCACTGGTTCCCAGGCACCGTACCAGATTCTAACCGCGTACTTACCTGAAAAGGTAAAAAAATGACCATTGCTATATTTAATTAAACACAGTACGAACGTAGTGAATATAATATTTTGCTCCATAATTCTATTCGGGCCCGGAATGGCTTGGCAGCAAGATGGGGACGGGTCTATGTAATTAGACCAATTTAAATCTTAATTAATATTAATTGTCCGAAGTCGGAACGAATCTGTCGTATAGAGACTGTCGGGGAAAAAAGTCGTAATGGACACCTAAGGTTTTATTTAATTAACAACAATAGGAGTCGCCAGACCTTTTTTATGTTGGCGGACCCAACTTTTTTGTTCCCGTTATGAACTACGTGACTGTATAACGGTTATTGTGTGAAAAATCATCAAATAGGTGTCTATAAACGCTTAGACTTTATTTGATTCGTATTGACATCGTACAAAATTGAAATAATACAATAAACATATTCTGGCTTAAATCGGATGTTTTAAAGTTCAAGCTTTGATATAGTTCTATGTGCAATTAAAACAAACAAATACATTTTAATTCTCGAAATATTAATTGACTTGTGCTACTTAATATCAGTTATGAAAGTCAAGCATCTGCACTGCTGCCAAACCACGGATCAATTCGATTTAAAAAATCTGAAAAAGGTAGTGTGAAGACTTTCCACTGGTCATGAAAGGAAACTGAGAAAGCGATACAACACGGATAAAGACATCATGTAGTTAGACTAGACGAGAATGTTCCAAACATATATCTTGATAAAACGCTATGACGTAAAAAAAACTCGTGTAAACGTATAAAATAATACGAGGACATACCATTTATTTACATTTCTCATCGGCTAATACGTCACATCCGAGGCGATATATGTATTTCATTACGGACGCCATTACGTCTTTTACATTTGACGTATTTGTTTTTAATGCGTCTCAAATCCAACCCTTCATCGACGCGGTCCGTGCTCAGCGCTCGCGCTCCGCGGAACGCGCAAGGAACCAGGCGTTCCGCAGAACGCGCCGCGTGGAACAGCGCGTTCCGCGAACAGTTTCCTCGCTGCCGAGACTTTTTTACACGACTGTACAGTAAAATAATACGTGCTTTCATCCCGTGACCCATTGTTGTCGCTTCAATGCCCTGCTACTTTCTTAATCCGGATGTTAACATTTATTATTCTATTAAATTATTATCTCCACTTACTAGGAAAGGAAAATGACCAGCTAACCGTATTGATACGGGTCGAACAAACCACAATTAATATTCTCAAGCTATACCTAAAAAAAAATATGCATTCCACAACAATATCTTTGTTTAACTTAGACAACTCCATGACAAGCTCGATGGCGCATTCGGAAGTGCCCCTGCCCCATGCGCCAAGAGTTGTGGGTTCGATCCCCACCCAGGACAAACATTCGTGTGATGAATACTTGTGTTTGTTCTGTGGCTGGGTGTTAATATCCAATATTTAAGTATATATTTGACTAAGAATTTTTTAAATTAAATATACGTAGGTAGTCCAGTCATTTTTATTTGCACCCTGTTCATTAAGCAAATCGTCAAGACACAACATTCCAATTACAATACAAATACACTTTTTTAAATTACACCATTTCAAACATATACTTAATTCTTAGTATTGTAATGTCATATGTACTGAAAATACATAAAATATTAGAGCCGTTAAAATATAAGAATACTAATAGGTATACAAACCAGAGTACCATTTAAAAAATGAAAATTTTGTATAAATAATAGTGCCTATGTAATTTAAATAATTTAATCAACAAGTTGATGTTTTTGTTCATGTATGTTAGTTTTTGAACATTTTGATAACATCATTGTAAGCGACGCGATGTAACATACTAGCACAAAGTTGAATCAAACGTAAGTCGTTACAATGTAGTTTTCGCATCAAAAATTTAATCCCCGCTCTACTATCGTTGAATACCTAACTTGTTTACGTTAGTTACGGTTGCGGTATTAAGTGATGGCGAACCACTCCAAACATGATTTAATGCACGTGTTTGCAGCTTAAATATTTGATTACTTACCTATTAAACAACAGTCGTTCTGTAAAATTAACCAATATGCACTTAGGATTTCAGCTATATTTGTTTTAGCTGCGATTCAACGCAAAACAATTTACATATTGCGTTACAAATTAATATATGCACATTGGTACTAATAAATAAACATTTGTACAACAATGAAACGCTGTCTAGACTGTTTTTTTTAACTTCCTCCACCGTATAAAAAACAGTTATAGTTTTAAAAACTGCACTGAAATATATTTTATTATCCACTTTTCCAATTAATTCGGAACGATCGTACAATAGTAACTCGGGCTTTATATTTTTATTGGTTTAACAATACATAAAAGGTGTATGAGCTACTGGTGTTTACAGAAGCAGATATAGTAACAACCTCATTATGGAAAGAAATAAAACGTCGTATTAAAAGGGTATTGTTGAACAAGCGGCGGTATTTAGGGGTTAATACGCTAAGAAAACTCCCATGTACAATTTATTGAACGCTCACGTCACGAGATGTAAAAAACAAAATGACACCTGCTATCTCCATACACACATTTATCTGTATACTGGTACGGTATCTCATTACTTAGCGAAATAATTTTAATTTTATTTCGCCATAAATATTAATGAGACAATCGCGCATAATGTTAATGTTTTTTATATGAAGCTTTATTTTTCATAGCTATTGTAGAATAATGTTTAAATTAGCCAGCGAATGCTGAGTGGGGGAGGCACGGGGTTCATTCTACACCTACATAATTTTGTATTACGTCTTTCTGGCTAAATCTCGGCTACCTATCTTCCATCCTTGCGCGATATTTTATTCGGTATCCACTTTACCCAATTTTCGAGATACTGGGAATATGATTATCAGATTGTAGTAAATTTTGACGAATACCCTCCGACGTCATTTTGCAGAATACAGGCTCTGACTTGTTTTCCATAGTAAACTCCAGATATACCAGTAAGTATTGTGTTTGGCAACTTAGTCAACTGTAACTTTTTGTAAATTGTCAAAAAAAATTGTAGTCGATATACTTCCGTGTGGCTTAAATTTTTCGAAGGCCTGACCTCATTTGCCAATTTTTTTGATGCGTTTATGGATAATACTAAGAAAACTCTGATTTACTTAGTGTTGTATAAATTTAAAATTGATAGGTGTTTGTGGAAAAATTACCCAATATGATGACGGTTAAATGCGCTGATTGAAAAAAATACCATAAAAAAATTAAAAATATACAAAATAAAAAATGTTCGATAAAAGCTAGAAAAGTAATTTGGACAAGATAACGTCGGCGTCGGTTCGTCCAGTAATAAATAAAGAAAAACTCAGCGAGCAAACATCGGGGCTTCCACAATAAACAGATGACCTCTCATCTTCCCCTCAACGCTACAATGTTATTATTTTTAATTTACGCAGCTACAAGGACATGTAATCGCAGATGGCACTCATCAACTGAACACGTATTAACTGCCTACAACTTCGCTTTGTGTAGGGATATACAAAACAAAGTTGTAAACAGAAAATAAGCTTTTTACTGATACATTATTATCTTACTGTAGGTTAATCAGAGTTTTCAAAAGGTATATAGCATTTTTTTACTACATGTTACTTACATATTACATATTTTTTGGAAGACCCTATATCATCGTATTATCTCGATGTTAAATTAATTGAAATAATATTTAGCTTTTTGTTTAAAAAAAATTACAAAGAAATGGGTATTTCTCGATTATTGAAAACGTTCGTTTATCGTCTTTTTTCATAACAAGAGACGCCTCCTTATAAAAAATAGTCTAAAAGAATAGCGAAAGCTATCACAAACAGGTAAATCCTACTAAACTGATACACGAAACACCTTCTGCGCTTTCTTCAAACATCACTAAGTTGTTAATTTGCTTAATCCTAAATGCACCTGTAGCATCAACACTATACCCGATTTCGACTTTAAACCTTCACATATAGAGTTAATATTTGAATGGTAGAGCTTAACTACCGTCCGATCAGTGTCCTCTACACTGGCAGCAATATTTAATACATCGCCTAGACGACAGATGTCACCTTTTTGCGATAATAACGGTACACTACTTGTAGGGCAAGACAATGTAGTATAACAGTAGGTATAATACATACAGTCGCGAACGATGTTTTGCATGATTTTAAACCGGTAGACCACTGAGAGAGAAACAAAGCGACGTTATTTAATTTAAAATAAATATGACGCCTATAAAAAGTGCCAAACAATTGTCACATAGAAACATATCGATATTATTGACGGATTTTACATTAATGAAATAGGTGACCTACTTTTTGTTATTTTTTTTAAACCTCAACGGCGCATTTTTCGAGATACCCTGTTTTGAATCCTAAACGAACTATTGTAAATTAGTCATAGCAAAATTGTTCTTATAGCACCAATGTAGCTACAATATAACATTTGAAACTTTCTCGTTGCTAGACTACAAAAAAGTTAAGTATCTTACTCGCCTGTTACGTAATGCACACTAAGTTTATTTCCGTCAATGTTACTCCTAAATTGGAATATCTCCAATCGCTCCAATATCGCATCAAAATTTCAATCGCCAACCGTGCACTGTGCACAATACTAAAGCAATTCAATTCGCACAGCACAGAACGAAGAATGCATGAATTATAATAATTACAAAAACTAGTTAAGAATAAAATGTTACAGTTAAATGCGTGAGAGGACTCAGCACGCGTCGGACACGCAATAACGAGCCGCGGAAATGTGAAAACCGCAGCGGACCAACTTTTGTTACACCTGACTATTGAGGTGCAAGTCAACGCGTCTTTTATTCACGAGCCGCTAGCTTCTGCCGGCGGTTTTTTTTGCTTACAATTCAGATTTTAAACGAAATTATGTACGTGACAACATACATAGCATTACGTCTGCAATCCTAGAAAATAAATAAATTTATTACCGAATAAATAAAATAATAAAACAATGACTTCATGAACAATTATATAGGATGTCATTCTTGACATGACTTGATAATGTCATCTGTTTCCAATTTTCGATAGCCTCTTTCTATATTTTGGCGAGATTTTTTGTTTTAGTTTTGTCCATTCGAAACGCATAAATAATAAATGAAAGATAGAAGATATAATATAAAGGTGTTTTGGTACGCGTGCTGAAATGCTAGTGAGGAAGGTAGGTAATTAATGAACTTTAGGGATGTGCATCGAACGAATATAAATAAATGCACTGCGTGCACGCTTAAGACTTTAATAAAATATGACAGATCAAATAATAGATGAAGACTACAGAATATATAAAAAGGAACAATTTTAAACTTGACAATATTGCCACCATGCTATACATTTACAGAGACAACTTTACAGTTATCTGCCGGACGGAAACTTTCAAAGTTGAAGGCGGTGTAAAATTACCTATTCCTTATTTCATAGTTTTATTTTTGAGCAAAACTTCGTTCGTAAGTATGAGAGTTCCGTCTCTTTGAATAAAAAAAATTTTTACAGCTTGACGTTTCAACACGGCCAAAATGTCAAGCTGTAAGTACTTATGTACTACATAATGCATCGTGTTAGTATTGTTTCTAGTGAGAATGCAACGCGAAAGTTTAATATATCAATATATTATGAATTTTAATGTTGACATTGGAAATGTCTTTTCGTTCGCTCCAGTGTAGGCTCCGATTTCACGAAAAAGTGCAATCCTTATATCTCGGAGAGCTGTGAAGATATGATATTTAAAAAAGGCTCAAAAGACGCATATTCATGAAAACTGTAAGGTGCAAAAATAATTATTCGAGAAAGTCAAAAACGAAAGTCGTTATGGCCGAAAAAGTAAAAAAAAAAAGTTTTTTTTATTTTGGCGCTCGATATTTTGGAAACGAAGAATGATATTAAAAATTTTTTAGAAAAACTCCTCTGGACAAATTAGTCAGCTACAATTTGAGCGTAAAACAAAGACGATCGAGCTTAAGTTTTCCCAGTAGCCTTACCTTTTTGAAAAAAGTCAAATTCCGTAGATTAATTTCCAATGTGCTCGATAGTCGCGTGAGGCATAAAATCTGTGTATTTTTTATTAATTAAATTTTTGACTAAATGTGCATACCTATACCACTTCAATATCACACCAAAACTCGATCTAGAATGAAATAAAATGAAATGAAATGATTTATTTCTGCAAATGGATTCATACCAAATTCTTTTGCACGTCAGATATTGGTGATAACCTTTAAAATGTAATTTAACATAAAACTTAAACTTATGCATAGGCAATTCAATAATATTTTAAGGCAATTTATTAAACAATTTTAAACCTACAAAAACCTACAAATAAATTAGTAAATTTATTAAGGCTGAGGTTTGGAACGGCAAGCTTGTGTTAAAGTTTATTGTATTTCTTGTATTAAAGTGATGACAGTCTATTTCCTTTATAAAAGTCATGTAAGTCATTACGTACATACATATTGCAATTAAAAATGCATATATTGAGAGGCTATGTTCAGTATATTAATCTGTTTAAATAATTCCCTGAGTGAGTTACGAGGTCTAAGATCATATATAGATCGAATCGCTCTCTTCTGCAATACAAAGATGGTTTGTATGTCAAAAGCAGTACCCCGCAGTAGTAGACCGTACGACATGACACTATGGAAATTACTAAAATAAACTAATCTTGCCCTCCAATATCAGTTAGATGCCTTAACTTTCTAACTGCATATTTAGCTAAACTAAGTCTCCCCGCCAGGGCTGATATATGAGGGCCCCATTGAAGCTTAGCATCTGTGGCTGTGCCTAAAAATGTTGTGGAATTAGCAAGTTCAATATGTTCGTTATTCATAATGATGCTATTATTAACTTGCCTTACATTAGGCATTGTGAATTTACTGCATTTATTTTTTTTTGCATTTTGTTGTAGATTATTGACTGTAAACCAATTCGTTACTTGTGAGAGCATCTATTTACATCGTCATATGCATTTTTGTGTCTGTCAATTTAAAAAATTAGTGAAGTGTCATCCGCAAATAATACCGTATAACATAGACCTTTAGTGTAAAAAGGGAGATCATTTATAAAGATTATAAACAGCAAAGGCCCTAATATAGAGCCCTGAGGCACTCCCATAAGTAGAGAGGCGCCAGGAGAATTAATTCCATTAATACTAACTATTTGCGTTCTGTCACTAAGAAAAGATTGTTAACGCATTAACGTTCGAGATACCATAATGCCGTAGTTATATCAGTAAAGTTTCATGATTAACACAATCAAAAGCTTTGGACAGATCACAAAAAATACCAATACCATCCTGTTTATTTTCCCAAAGATATGTTTAGCAAGTGTTTTTCCCGCATCAGTAGTGGATTTGCCTTTAGTGAAGCCAAATTGTTTAGTATGTAAAAAAATATTTTGTGTAAAATAAGATAATAATTGGCTAAATATAACTTTTTCCAAAATTTTAATAAGTCCTGGAAAAATAGGAATAGGCCGAAAATTGGATGGGTCACTATTTTCCCCCGCCTTAAATAAGGGTACGGTAAAACTTATTTCATTAAATTTGGAAAACAACCTGTATGCACTTATTAAATATAAAAGCTAAGTGAATGCCACATGCTACAATCATACGTATTAGCAAAAATGTGGAATAAAATACAAATAAAAAATGCAATTTAATAACCTCTCAGCTCGTAAATTGCCTCAACTAGTTGTGTTCGATGAACAAAGTTGCAATGTAATTTAAATAGAATTGTAGAAATAAGTCGAAATGGCCGGCTGAAGTCGATAGCCAGTCACGCCCGAGACGATGTTTCGATAATTACAATTACACGATTCCGTCCGCGGAATCGAGGTGGTATTCTATCTAATAAATAACAAATTTTGCGAATTGCCGTTTTAGCGCTCGCGACCGCCGGCACGTCAGATACGGTCATTGACACCTCCATTACTTTCTAATCGGGTGCTATACCAACGTCACGTTAATTAGGGTTTAAACTTATTATTCCTTGGCTCTACCTACCCCTTCAGGTACACATACATACATACATACATACATAATGTCACGCCTTTTTCCCCTTCAGGTTTTGCGTGCATAATAGTATCTATAGAATTTCTTATTAATTAATATGAAAAAATATATTGAAATAAACACGGTTCATGTTTACTATGTCATGGGTGAAGTCATATGCGCTATGAAGATAAAATATGGCAATTATAGAGAATCATTATTTTTTGACATTTTTGATACCGTGGTAGGTATCAAAAGTAGAAGTAAATCAGATGGAGTACCTACATAAATAAGTAAAGATGTTCCACTTCTAAACGCCCGCTTCAACAGTTCGAACTCTGCATACAAATTCGAGTGTTATTAACATAAAAAGTACCACGTCCGCCTGTATAGACAGAGAACCATTCGTCAGATTGGAGACGCGTTGCACCTTGTCACGGTGCGTCCGTCCTTCCATCCGTTTTATTATATGTACGTAGATGTGGGAGCCAACATTTGCATAATAATTTAATATTATCAGCTCCTGCTAGCGAGGTAGTTAGTTGTAAGTCAAAAAGTTTATAGTATGTTGCGTCTCTCCAACGAACGCTTATAAGTCAATAAAACATAAATAATATGATGCGTTTAATAGTGTTAAATAAATTGTTTGATTTCAATTATAATATTTTAGACGTTGGCTTAGCATACAAAAGCTCTCCCCCCCGCTGGGGTCTTCGGTTTGGCGTACCGGGGGGGCTTAGTAGGCCCTGGTGCAGGACAGGGCCGAAGCTAAGAGAGACCCCGAGGTGAGCTGCGACTGCTCGGCATTTCCCACCGAGCAGTTGCGGCACCGGCCGCAGCCCACTGCGGCCGGACTAGGATTGCCGAGGAAGAGGAGGAGCTGAGTGTGTCGTTGCTCGCCTCCCTATCCTCGGCAACCCGACAGGGGCGCGCTGGGTCGCGCTGTGGTGGGTCGCAGAGGGATTGAGCGTCTCGATGCTCTCCCTCTGCGACGACAGGGCTAAGCCCTCAATCTGGGTCGCCGGGCGGAAGGCGGCCCCTTCGACGAGGCGCTCTCCGCGTGCCCCTCTGGCTTAGCAGAGGGCACAGCGCGAGAGTGGGCCCACGACGCCGGTCACGGGGATGATCGGCGTCTAAATCCTGGGCGGAGTGGTTGAGACATGCTGGGTGGCCTGGCATGTCTCGACGCGCGCGCGTGCTCGGTGCTGTGCATCCGACGACTGTTGTCGTGGGCTGCACAGCATCGACCACCGCCGCGCGAGGTGGGCCGCGTAGCGCGGCACGCGCATCACCGGAGGAGCAGTCGTATAGTCCCGACAGTGGGGATACAGGCTCCTCCGGGACTGCGCCGCTGGAGGCCACGTTGGGGTTTTAGTCGGTTCGAGTCCGACACACCGCCCTCTGCTTCCCCGAGCAGAGGGTGACGGCTCGTGGGAGTTTCCCCAACTAAAAAAAAAAAAAAAAAAAAAAAAAAGCATACAAAAGCTCTAGTATAATTTGAAATGAACAATCGGATATTTTAAAAGTCTTATTTATTTACTACGTAAACATGTGTATAAAAAAAATAAGTCAATTATATATATTTTTCGAGTATTACGTCTACAATCATACAAAGGCCGGTTTTTTATACACATGAGGTTAATTAACAAACGAAAAACATATAAACGTAGGCAATCCATAGGCTTTAAATGTTTGAAGAAGAATTGATAAAACATGATAATTATGTTTTATTACCTCATTTTTTATTTTATTTATAGACAAATATCTCATCGTACGAACATTCAACATATCATCTTCAACAATGAGTTTAATCGATATTGATAGTTAGATACTATAAAACCACCATAAAGACAATTTATGAGCTGCAGAAATATGTAGAATTCTCATTACCCAAAGAAACTTAAGAGTACTTTTCTTCGGCGGACAATTTGGTGACTTTCATGTTCAAATAACTATGGATGAGTTAGTTACTAGGACCCAATATAGAATTTATTCTGATTACATTTTCTAAGGTCTAAGTTGGTCAAAAAACACTAGATAGATTTTTATCATATAATGAAACCTCATGCACGAGGTTTTAAGTCGCACAATATTTAAAAAGTCTTTTGTAATGTCAAAGCGAGTCTAGTATAATTATTTTGAAGGAATCGCCCCCATTATGAAACATAGTTTAACGCTCCCTCGAAATAATTACTTTTGTGATATTTTTTATTTTTTAATTTTAATGGCAATGTTGCATTCCGCAATACCGCGGGAAAAATTAAAAAAAACCGAAAGATAAAAACGGGTGAACTTAAAATGCGTCTATCTTGTAAATGTAGCAAGGGGCACAATAGTGCCCAGCCAAGTACTAAATGAAACCGTGTTTGCCACGGACAGGATTAAAGTGTGAAATTTCAACTGGAAAATTTCCTATACATTCAAAGGCATGCTGAAACGTAGTATTCTAGATGAACTTAATGACATTCTATGAAAACGCAGTGTCGCTTTAATCCCGTTCCATAAATTAAGTTTCTAGCATGAATACGACTTGACAGCTTTCGTTATCATTGATCCAGTTAGGCCAGAATAAGGAGAAACTATAAATATATAAATCCGTGGATAAAATTCCAAACAAAAAGGTCACACCGAACAAGAACCATATTGAACACGTTATTTCACTAAAACGTATGTTAATCAACCAATCAAAAAGCCATTCTTATTACGTCGGACAATCTCGAACCCCATCTGAGTATTCTCTCTGCATCTTACACCTGCTGCATATAAAAATAAAACATACAAATCTTTTGAAACATCACAAAAGAACACAATGTAGTTTTGAGTTATAAACACACGGACAATCTGTCCATACTGTTTTATTATTAGTACGGAGTAGGGCTGTCAGAATTATTTTATGTGGTTTTTGCCGCTAATTATTAATTGGAATTTATTCTTCAATTTGAAATATATGTGTATAAGAAAAGTGTTCTAATAGAAGAAGCAAGTGAGGTGTGTAAAGATGGTGTCGTTCAGATAGTTTAAACAGAATTATCATAAAAATTATATCGCAGAAAAGTTGTGAATACTTTGGTTACTAATTAGTGTCCTTAATCTCAATCAACTCAATGATTTAAGTTTCATGTATTGACTTTACCTTCAAACACTATGAATGATAATCAATAACATAACTTCCGAAATAAAAGGTTTAAAGTTTTACATTTAATCTAAGACACAATGTCATTATATCTTATGCAATGGCTATAAGGTTCAAGCCAACAAACCGCCATATATGGTCTTCGTTTTTAGCTACGACAGCTGATCATCTTCTATCTGTCATAAAAACGTCATAATGTGCCAGAAAAAGTATTAATTATACCAAGTTTAATTAGAAAGAGACGGTAGCAGCCCTAACACAAACAAGACGCCACTATAATAGAATCAGCTCGACTTATAAATAAAATAGTGAATAATAACCATCATGCCGCTTTGTCTACAATTTTTAATTATTGCACAATCTCTATATTAAAACTAGAGCGTAGTTGGATTATAATTAAGTGATTTATTGTATTATTTAGTGCTATTAAGCAATTTGGCTGAAAGTACAGTCGTTCGGTTGTCTTGTTATGGTCTGGACACATCGACGGTTATTGAGAAAAGTAGATTTTTCTCTTATTCTTACATAAATTAAATATGAAGAGTGAAATAAAGAGACAAAGAACTCACTCCTTTAATAGATAGAGCGAAAAATAATTGGGTGCATTTTTTACTTGATATGCCTTATTCTAGCGACTGCTGTTTGCGTAAGCGGCCGAAAATAACAGATTAATGTGCAATCCTAAGCAAGTAGCTTTCTACGCTTAATTTAGGTCACCATTCTGGATCTTTCATGCAGAATGAGCTTCTTAACTTTGTAAAATAACTTAATCATTCATTTATTTAGTATTATATATGCAGCTGATCCAAGGAATTTGAATAAGAATATTTACCTACAACAAAAAATTTACCATCCAACCCAGCCCATTGTCCCATGTTAGTCTGGGACCTAAAAAAAGAATGTGCCAACTGTGTTTCTTGCCTAGCATATCGTAAAAGGCGACTAATGGTATATAGGGTTGTGGGTATGTGATTGTGTAGGCGACGAGCTAGCTACTTGTCACTACTTTTTCTCAATTTTACATCTAACCCAGCCCAGTTTTGTTTTTGGCTAAAAGTGGTTAAAGGGGCCTGCTGCCCCTTTGACTCTGCCTACCCCTTCGGGGATTATGGGCGTGATGTTATGTTTATGTTAAAAACTTAACAAAAAATTACCAAATCAGAAAAATGAGAATTTTCAAATACAAATATGTATACATATACATATATGTATATGTATACATATTTGTATAGATACATTACACAACTAACAACGATAACCTTCCACCGATACAATATAATAGATGAACAAGAAAAATACTACGCAAAATATTTAATTCTAATGTTACGTTTCAATAAAGATTTCACAGTAATATTCCCAGGTAAACTTGAATAACTTATATGAAAAGTAATATTTTGTTTCACAATATCACTTAGGAGAAAATCTTCTTTGGTAAAAAGTACCTTTGTTATCCTCTTAGAAGCGATCTATTGTTTAGAATAAGGCCGTTTCCACCGCAGCGCCTAGAAGTATTATCTTTAAAAGACTTAATTCTTATTACACTATTGTTCTTGCAATAAATATGTAAAAAAAATTATGAGAATCTTGAACGAATATGAATTTCCTGAATCGCTAGATAATGCAACTGTGGACCATATACCGACCATATTTACTAATCTGTTCTAGTTCTTCTGTATTTTCGTCAACGTCATCATTTCATCTGTATTTCATCAACGTCAAAGGGGCAGCAGGCCCGTGTTAATGTGTATGCTCCACATTAACACGGGCCTGCTGCCCCTTTGACTCTGCCTACCCCCTTCGGGGATTGTGGGCGTGATGTTGTGTATGTTGTGTGTGTCTGCACATTATATATATGCTAGAAGTACTATACTATACTAAAGAGATGATCACCAAAGATCCTTCTCCGCCGGCAAGAATATGAATTTTAGCCTATAAACCATTTGCAACACTAAAAGTGTCACTAGGGTGTGGGCCAAGCCCAGACCCTTGGTGTAACTCCACAACTACTGAAGCATTGAAGACTTGGGCGTTACTCTACTGTACTACCACAAACCACTGCAAGTATTTTCAAAGCAAAAATTTAAAAAAATAACCTAACCTTATACAGTCTATAGAAAACCTCACGTTCCTTACGGAATATTCAGCAATAATGCGATCCTGCGACATTAAACTATAGGGCGCAGTATGAACCCGGCTCACGACGGCCACATTGTAACGGGGAAGGTCGCCGCTATTAATAAAATGAAATAAAATGTAATTATAATTATTTGCCCGCATTCGTGGCGGCGTGTGTCGATGCCGGGGGCATAGTCAGTGTAAAGACAGTGAAGATTTGTATTTAGTGATTTGTCACGCAAATTTCTAAATTTCTTCAGACATTTACGTATAAAAAAACATAAAAAATAATCACCCGATTTCATAAAATTTTGTTGTCATATACAATAATGTAAATGTAATTAAAGCTAAGTGAATTATTACAAAAATCAGAACAGCAAAATTTTATTGTAGGTACTAACCAAGACAAGTAGTAGAAGTATGAAGTTAAAAGCTACCTATGTATGTGTTACCTATGTCGGATAACTTTTCAGTTTTTACTCAGTTTAAACTGCCAATTTCTATGCGTCATTAGCCTCATATAATTTTAACGCAAAAAACGTATGGTACATAATTTTAACTGTGTTTATGTGAACTATTGTAGGTATATTGTTTTGTAACTCTTAAGAAATTGGCTTAGCTATAAACGAACTTAGCTCACTGCGATATCATAAATTGTGCCAGTGGTAAGGGGAACAATAAAATATACTTTAATTAGTAACGACGCCGTTTGGGGTCGTTGACCGCGTACTGTAGGGACATGTGAGTACGGAGTACCAAGATAGTATCAGTAAATGCAATACTTTGTACTTGCAACTATATCAGATTGGCCCGTGTTAATTTTTTACCATTACACGGTGAAATGGTTTTTTAGCCTGACTATGGAGTATCCTCATTGTTGACAAAAAGTAAAAACATCCATCTATTTGACGTGGAAAAACCCATTCTGTACGAATATGGTAAAAACTCAGGGCAAATAGAAGGTACCTTGATAGAAGTTAGCTTTGAACCGAAGAACTCGAGAGTTTTAAATTGAAGCGACTATTTCATCGTTTTAACCATACAGGACTCGAACACGGTATAAATACGTACTTAGACTATTTTCTGATAAAAGTGTAGGTTTACGGAGTTTTCTCTTACCCCGAGTTCTCTCTTATTTTTTAATAGTATAAAACCAAACACAGATTTTTTTGAATTTTGAGATACGCATTCGGATTCGAATTAATATGTCATGTGAAGCGTCATCCACTACACCATGAAAGACAGCAAATAATTTTAATAAAGCTAGTGATCATCGATATTGGTTGTCTACACAACAATAAAAAATAATCTTTTGTCATTAGTTGAATTTCATGAATAACTTATGTCACGCGTCGACTTAATAACTTGTCACTTATGTACCTAAATAAAACATATATTTACCCAACGTTCTCCCTAAATAAAATGATTAAAGATTCATAAAATCAAACGTTGGCGCTTCAACGTCATTGCATCATATAGGACGCCTGAATATTGCATCAGCCCCTCAAGCTTCAAAACTACTCACGATGCCTCTTGTCCATAATTTCGCTACCAATATAGAGTTATTACTAAGATATTAAAATGCATTGGTCTACGACAGTTTTGCAAAGTTTTTGCGACTAAGAAGTGTAAGTACACTGGTCTACAGAGGTCATTAGTTGGCGAGACGCGAAAAAATTACAAGTTTTGTAACAAAGTTACATCGGTGAGGCGAATGTTGTTATTTTGTATGGTACCTAAATTTATCTAAAGTTACTCCATCTGGGTGTATCTTTAGCACAACAAGTTTGCAGAACACTGGTCTAGGAGATCGCCTTAAAGCTATGATACGCTCAGACGACTGATTGATAACCAAGTGTATTTATAAGCCTTCCAAGACAACAATTTAAATGCGCCAGACGAATTCAAATCAATCGATGCTTTTAAGATATAGCTATGACAAAATGAGTACTAAATAACTACTTAATAATGAAGAAAAATATAATGAGAGCAAATGTTTAACGGACACTGTTGACAATAACAATTAAATCTTCATGTGACTAGCTTAGTTCGCGATGCATAGTTATTCCGATTACTCGTTTATGTGAGAGGTATTTTCTAAGACAAAGTCGTAAAGTGATAAGAAAGATAATGCCCGTTTATACCCAACAAAGCTGTTTTGAAGTAATAATGGTCACTGTACAACGCATTAAGGTGTCCCCCTTCTTAAAGCTAGAAGCATTATGGAATAAAGAAAAATGTCGTATAAGGACTTCTATGAAAGTCTACAAGACAATACTGAAACACGATCCAATCTTTTCTAACTGAAACAATGGCTGCATTAGAAGGAAGGTCGTGTAAAAGAGCCCGCCTATCAAGTCCTTACAGTGTAAAGATCTAGACTAGACATTTTCTAGGTCAGGCGTCCTAGTCTATGCGTGAAGTAGCCCACAGCGTTCTGGTGCCTGCGGGCGGAAAGGAATGGCTTTTTATACGACCTCAAAGGGACCACCCTTATAAAAGATGTTACTTATTGTGACGGATCGGGTAACTATTTCTCGTAATTTTAAATGTGACGTTTGTAAATCTGAGTACCTATGCAATGAGAGGATGTGATGCGTCAAAAACAAGATTGCTGGTCACATGTCTTAATAAAACAAAAACATGTACATAATATATAATCGTATGTATGAGACTTAGACATGTTTTGTGCGGAATGCGGAAAGAAAGAAATGCTGTGGTCATTTCGGACAACTGAGGATACCGCAATTTCTTAATGATGACTAAAGTGTATACTTTAGAGGTCTTTGATAAAATTGCATCCCAATTTCTTAATGATAATTAAGGCTTGCTGTACAGCAATTGGGCCACATTTGCAAAATACTACGTGAGATTGAAATCACATCTAGTCTGATTAGAATAATATAACTAGCAACAAAGACGTCGCAAGCAAACACAGAGTAAGTGGACAGCGTCTAGATTTAGACTAGAATCAAGAGCAATTCATCAACCCGTCATTATGAAACTATCTAGTACACAAATAGCACTCATATTAACACAAACGAAGGAGTTCAACGCATCGACGTCAAATGACAAACTATATAATTTCTTTTTGGTTGTGTTGCTATGGTATCAGTGAGGAAACAGTCGCCCATTTGCGAATTGTACACTAAGGAAATTATTTATAGTGGCATCAAAAATTTTGTTTGTCAGGAGCTTGGCATCCTTGATGCCATCGGAAAAAACAAAAAAAAAACTAAGTTCTGTGAAAATAATATTCCTAACTCAATTTAAAAATATTAAATAATATGACAGGTCCGTTGGTCGACTGGTCAGAGACTCTGGCCACGAAACCGAGGGTCACGGGTTCGAATCCCGCTAGGGGCAAATGTTTCGTGTGATGAACAGGGACATTTGTACTCGAGTTATGGACGTTCATATACGTATTTAAATATGTCTCTTCTTTCACCTAGTATCCATAGGACAAGCTTTAAGCTTAGTTTGGAACTAGGGAATTGGTTTGGATAAATTATTTTGCGGGCGGAATAGATACGTGCACAAATAAAATAATGGTGGCATTTTAACTAAATAATAGACTTAAGTATTGGCAGTCAACGTGTTAACGTACACCACGCTAGACAGATGCAGCTGAAATCAAACGCATATATTAGAAGTCAACTAGAATCAATGCAATGTCAAGGGTACTTAGGTAAGTACTTTTAACGAATCATTATAATGTTCTCGATCCTAAGCAAATTTAATTCGTACTTTAAGTGGGGGGCGGTAGATCCAAAATTGCTCGGCAAGCTTTAATTTCTTGTAAGCTGACTGCGTTTTAAATTATTCAGCACCAACTTCTGTTTGCTTTTTCATTATTAATTGCGATAGACTCCGGCGTAAAAGACGTGGCTTCATTAATAATTAACGTTCAAATATTAATCACAATACAGCATGAGCCCTTTACAATCCTTTGGTTTGTCTGTCAGTCCAGACAAACTTGGAATGTAATGGATTTTTTAAAACTTATCATATTTTTGTGCGGTATAAAACTGTATTTTTAATATATATTTCAACGTTATTATTAATCAATATAAAATAGTCAATCAAAATAGGACTCGTTAGAGACCGAAAGTGGAGTTGTTGTATTTGTAGTATTTTATGATTTTGTAAAAACCATTAGAACAATAAAAAATAATTTGGAAAGAACAATGCGAATCCTGCCAACTCGAGAAAATAGAAAAAACAATATAACATCATGTCGAGAATTTAAAAAATCCAGATATTTTATTCAAAGTTAAAGATATTTTATTGAAAGTTTTATCCAGAGCAATCGCGTATTGCTCGAAACCCACGACTGTCTGCGATGAAAATAATCCTGTCTATCTGTCGATCATTGTGCAGACGGCATCGCTATAATTCACCAGATACACTTACGAGCAAAAACTTATTTCTAGAGATCAACACACTCTGAAACAGACACAAACTTTAATTAATCGCATTGTATGTACATAACCTTATATTAAATAGTTTCCTTACAGCAGGTCGTAATAAATGACAATAGGATTTATTCCCAACTGTCACCAAAAACGAAATATCAACTGTAATGTGAAGATTTAAGATGCAGTTTCGAATGGAGACAACAGCGAATTTTGCGATCTTAATGATACGAGCAATCGACGACGTATTCAAAAGTTCAAAACTCGATTGCTGCCTCGCAAACGATATTACGACTTGTTCATTAAGAGATATGGTTTATAATAATCCGCGCTTATTCAGGTGGTTAGATCCTTACGTACTGAAATATAAGTTTGTTCCTAAGGACGTCCATTACAGACGCGATCAGACCACACTAGAAGAATCTGTGTAGAAAAATTTTAATGAACTGTTTTTTTATATAATTGTCAAATTGTTGGCACCGGTTCACCGGGAGGACAATCGGACTTTGTTATGATAAACTAATTTATTTAAGTAAATGTCTCAGAAATTTCAGCTCATTCGGATTTTTAACTAATGGGCGGGTGAATAGTAGAAACAACATATTGTTTTGATAAAAATCTAGACATGTTGTTTTAATAATGTATCCGTTTGTCTTAACACACGTGCAGCAGATTGCATAAATAGATCACTAAAAACAAATCCAACAGCGAAAAAACGACGACACAATAGTATACAAATTTTCATCTTACCAATAATTTCAAATCAATATATGTATTATCTACATTGTAAACAGTTTTCTCTCAAAGATTGATAGTCTATCTCCATATTAACTAGATCAGTTACAGCTGTTAGTCACGGCATTAATAAATAGCGAAGATATCTATGATAATCTCATCATACAAATCAACCTATTTAAAACACCTAATCGCGAACATTTAATACCATAATGATGTCTCACGTCCAATAACACGTCACAGTCAATTTAAACGATAGCAAATAAATTACAAAATAGAAACTCCGCTAAACCAACGGCCGGAGGAACAATAAAAACGCATTAACAAAAAGCTGTCGTGTAATCACTGACAAAAATTTGAGACGATCAGAAGTCACCCGTGTGGAACGCGCCGACTCCCACATACCTCATTTGTTATAAGCCACATTATAATCACACATTGTGTCGGATAATAAATAGAAAAAGCGACAATAGAAATAACGAGACACAAATAGGCATCTAATAATGAAATTGTATTGCATATAAATATACGGTTGTTACGTATTTCTCGGTTCGCCGGACCGTTTAATAGTGGCTTGTTTATTAGCGCCGCTTCCGTGTTCAGAGAGAACTGGCAGAGGGCCTCTTTCTAAAACGTTCCACAAAATGTAAATGTCCCCTTTTGGGTCTAACCTGCATGGTGTTCGGCAAACGGAACAGTGTTGTACAGAGTTTACAACGCATTTATTGGTTCTCAGTAAAACATCCATCAAATTAAATTGGGTTATATGACAGTGGCTTCAATTGAATCATTTACGTACATATTTTGTTTATATGTTAAAAAATCTTTTAAGTGTGTATTGTTTTATTTTGAATCATACTATAATCGCGTTGATTAGACAATATTTTAATTACTTGTGAATGTGTAATTATAATAAAGTCACCTTCAATATGACATATAGAATCGACGAGAACTAATAATGACTGGGTCGATGGCTCATTCGGTACCTGCCCCATAGGCCAAGAGTTGTGGGTTCGATCTCCACCCAGGACAAACATTCGTGTGATGAATACTTGTGTTTGTTCTGTGTCTGGGTGTTAATATCCAATATTTAAGTGTATATTTGTAATACCACTGTTGATTCTGATATCCGTAACTCAAGTGCTTAAGCTACTTACCTCGGAGTCAGATCAATGTATGTGATGTAGTCATGTACCTATATATAATGAAATTTAGTGTAAATTCCAATATTTACATTTAACGCGAAAAAATGTCGGAAAGAAGTCACCCAAGTTCTGTTCGAAAATTAACTGGGTTATTGACAAAATGACAATCGCCCTAAAGTTATGTCGAATAGTCACGTAGGACTTTTTGCATGTCCCTCGAACGATCTTGAGTTATAGGCATTTGCAATTATAAGTATGCCAATTTTATTATACATAATTCACAACTGGATTCCTTTCTTATAATTATTTATTGCAACAACAAACGGTCTTTACATATTGAGATGACGTTATCATATAAATGCAATTCGTGCAAGGGAGTTGTAAAATGGCTGGATTTGATTACAAGTAATTATGTGAGATGTTAAATGTCTAATAAATATGTTCGTCGATAATAACTAGTAACGGTACAAATGTCTTTCTCACTATGACTCGAAACATCTGACCAAGGTAATGACTCTGAGAATACATTGTTTAAATAAATATCGGTTTAAAGATGCAACAATTTATCACGGGCTTATTTGAAATTATATCTCATTAAAACTTCCTTCGTTTACCTCAATCTAGTAAACCAGTAGCAACATTTTGCCGTACGGCGCAACGCAAAAGGTCTAGTATTTCCAGGTACCTACTTTGTAAAAAAATATTGGTGGGTTATAATTGTACCCACAAGTGTCATCAACTAACCAGCCGCCTCAAAAACCAAAACTAAATTCATTATAATATGGTGTAATATACATTTAGCCTTACGCCTGAACGCCGTACCGTCGAGCAAGGTAATTTCGAAATAGCTACCTCATCGTTTCACGAATTCTTAAGTTTAACTTTTGAAAACTTTTAACAGTTACGGAAACTTCAAGAATAACTAAGAAAATCTTTGAGTGGAATACTGAAGGCAGTATTCCTTTCTACATCGAAACTTGAATTTTTAGTAAATGTCTCAATGATGTTAGACTATTAGTCTAAGGACTTCGAAAATAAGTTATCTATTCAAATTGATGGTATTCATATATATCGAGCTCTTAAAATTAAATAAAATACTTTTAGGGCCATTATTGTCTTTTTAATCTTACTCAAAATAATACGTATCTCTGCTAACTGTATTCTGTGTATAGGATTCCACGTCCGATTTTTCATGTTGCGTCAGCTATTCTGTTTTTTTGCTTATAAAACCCAATAATCATTTAATAGCCAAGAAGGTATATTCTTCCCATTTTTATAATCATTACTCCATAGCATTTAGACAATAAACTAATCATCAGATTTTTCATAAGTGGTATCTCAAAAGATTGCTTATGTGCATAAAGACACACGCTGTCAATCGTTTCTCTGCAGAATATTATTAATTTACAAGTTGCACAGTACACTGCATAACAAACGGTAGAAATGAAGTCATTATAGTGAATGACATATGTGCACTAAATTACTACTTACCGGATGATAACTGCAACACCTAATGATACTGAAACGGTCATATGACTATGTTCGATAATAATTGATAAATTGCGACTGCTTAATACTGCGTTTGCGCATAGGACACGACTATGGCATAGTCGAGTAACGGTAGTGGTTGGATGAAATCTAGCGTAAAATTATACATTCGGTGGTCTTCGACACAATTGTCTGACGTAATTTTACGATATGGATCGTACTGCCATTCAAGTGCGGTCTATGGTCTCTTACTCTGTTCCTTAAACAGGCCACAATTGTGATGCCACACCCCTAATAGGCTAGATGACTGAAAACATTTTTTTAGTCTGTTAGTTAGATTATAAAAAATATTGAAAACGTATTTTTAATTTATTTGTCAAACAAACAATGACGAAGATACAATGCATTTAAGTTGCGCGTGTAGACTGTTGCACAATTTTCACTTAGACACAATGTCGGTGTCGGTCAGACGTGACCCCATACTCGGAAACGAACTTAGTGTTGTCGACCGTAAGGGCAAACTAAAACTTTTTCCTACCTTAACCAAAACCAAAACTAGCTTCATGCCATTTTCCTAAGTGGTAGGCAGATAGAACCGAGCGCCATACCACATTAGTAAATAAACGGAACAGAAAAAAAGCTTCTTAAGAACGTTCAAAATTTTTACCTATTTTAGTAGGGTTGTCACAAGAGGTTAAGACAAATAATACATTTGTCAAATAGTTTTATTTTATTATTAAGTATAATGGTCTTCTGTTTTATAATAGCATTTTATGATTAATAAGCATATAATTATTGTATGAATAACATTTCAATATTCGCAAAACACGCAGTACAAAATATTATACTATAACAATATTAATAAACTAACCATTATTAATAATAAAATACCACGTTTTCAACCGACTTCAAAAAAGGAAGAGGTTATTTTTATTAAAATACGTTTTTAATATAAAGAACCTAAAATAACGTATGTATTGCATACTACAGAAATCGGAAAGTCATAGAGATTGACACTAGTAATTCACATCACATCATTCAACGGTATGGCGGGCATCTTGTCATCGAGTTAAGTTATTTTACTAAAGATATTTCATAAGCGCACATTTCAACCGAAAAAAAGTGTCCCCTAAGACACAAACAAAACAAAACATCCTTATTTTGATGTTACCGAGTCTTTCAATCGCGTGCGCTTAAGACATATCTGCATATTATTTACGTGAGAATACCAATATTAATAAATATAAAAATAAATCTTAGTTTGAAATAATTTTTATTTAAATCAAGATTTTAAATAAAATTAATAATTAACAAAACAAACAACGTATGTCGCACTAACCCTGAGATTCTCAACTGGCTGTGCCAGCGTAAACCGGTTTTTTCCAGTCTCGGTGCGTACGCGACAAGCGGCCAGTGGTGACGCACACATGAAGCTGATACCTATAGCCATATCATCTCTTACCTTTCCAAAAACATATTTACTTTCACACCTTTGGTGTCGTTTAAGCACGAGTCACCTCTAAAACCGTCAGTAGTCGTCAAATGCTTGTATGCTTGTTTATCAACTTTAGTAGATAGCATTTTATGCTATCCCATTTCATTCCGATTTACCTCACTACCCAAAGATCGAAAAACCTCATACGATTGCCCAATCCTCTACAATCGCGAGCCGTGACCTCATCGAGTGTAACCCTCAACCGCGGCTGAGGATTATTATACTGGGTTCGAGTGGAAGACGACTGTTGTTCAATTGTGTCACTTAGACACAATAGTGTCGCCCCGTCGCGACGTGACTCCCCACCCGAGCTATTGACATCGCATCGAACGCGGGGATTAAAAGTCCAACGTGTGGTTCGGTTGACGTTTTCCGTCGGTGCAGGAAGGAAGAATGATTTATATTCTTCATTTACTGTTTTAATAGAGTGACAGGAATTTACTGTTATTCTGTATACTAAATAGCTGTTAAATAAAACGTGACTTTGGTGGATTTAGGAGGAAATAGTGATACTCATCCTCTTGCCCTTCTTTCAGTTCATCTGGGGTCGGCGCAACATGTCTTCCTCTTTCATACGTCCCGGTCAGCCGTCATTAAACTATCCATTGCCATTTTACTCATATCATCTTTCACACAATCCATCCATCTCTTTTGGCCTTCCTCTTCCTCTCAATCCACTATCATTAATACACATTACTCTCTTGGTCACGTATCCTTCCTCTCTTCTCATCACATGCCCGTACCGGGATAAACGGCTTCCTCTCTTATCTTATGTTATCCATCACTGGTGCCACTTTAATAGGAATTATAAAATAGTGATACTCTCGTCTTCTAAATACTCGCTGTTAGGTATTGTTGAGTACTGTTATGTGTGTCAAAAACGAACTAGTCACCAAGTCAAGTTTTAAGGGAAGATTAAAAACTTCCATTAAATGTATCTTAAATTTTTGTTGTCAACAAAGATCATCGTGTTTTATTGACTCAATTCAAATCATAGTAAGTTGAATATTCCTTTTCTAACATTATGCTTTTTCTCGCTCTAAAGTTAACTTAAATACCAAACCACCTCCAAAATGTCCAAATTGGGACAAATTTATAGTCGCGCTTACGGCAAAATTAGTTTAACATATTGACTACCGTCGAACACAATTGACTATTGTCATGTTGTGCACCTAATTTTTGCTTACACTGCAATAGTCTATATCTGCATAAATAAAACAGTAGAGTACAGCCAAATTTGTGTTGTTGAATTAGAATTTCTCGTTTACTATAGTCCGTTTAACCTAAGATGATTCCCGGGATAGGTGTCAATACTCTTTTCATGCATCGTACTTTCTTCGAATCAAAATATTCTGTTTCAAACTTATTTAACTTTATACGCTAAAAATATTGTAAAAAATAATTAATAATCTCCATTTATTAAAGTAAACACGATTCATCAATTTTATTCTTAAATTTATTACTAATTAAAATTTAGTAAAAATAACCAAAAATAACGTGTGAATTGCATACTGCGGGAATCGCAAAGTTTACTCATAGAGATTGACACTACTGTTCACGTCACATCATTAATCGATATGGCCGGCATCTTGACATCGAGTTAGGATATTTTACTAAAGATATTTCATAAGCGTACATTTCAACCGAAAAAATGTTCCAAGCCCAGTGACAACAAAGAAGTGTCCCCTAAGACACGAACAAAAACAAAATATTATTATTTGGATGAATCCGAGTCTTTCAATCACGAGTACTTAAGACATATCTGCATAATATTAACGTGAGAATACCAGTATTAATATAAAAATAAATAAAAAAGTCGATTTAACTGCCCTAGGACTTTTTATCAAATCGAAAAAAAATACGGATGCATAACTATAATATTAACCCCAAATTCAAAGTGTCTCTTCTTAGGTGAAATGGACTATAATCTACTCGATGTAAGTGTAATCGAGGAACCTGATATGTAAAAGACAAAACCTGATATGAAGAAGAAAAAAATGTTTTATTTATATATCAAGTATACTCTCATTCAGGAATAACTGTATCCTGGCAAATGTTTAGCGGTAAAAATGTATTTACTTAACAGTGATTGGATAGTGGTTATTTTTATTTTTTGCTTAAATACATGATATTCAATCAAAATAAAAAAAATACCATAAACCTGTCAAATGAACTCAGCCTATCAGTTCTGGCAAATTGTTCTTGAACTTCATCAAATAACGACTTGACTTAACGTAAGTACTTCAATTGTTATATGCTTGATGTATCCAATGTGAGTGTAATACGGAATCCCGACGCACAAAATGTCGATGAACGGTAATACGATGCCACATGATTGCGATACACGTTACCGCGATAGATCGTCACTGCGATACTATTTGACTTCGATGCACGTTACTGCGATGGATCTCCGCTGCGATACTACATGACTTCGATGCACTTTACGGCGATAGATCTTCACTGCGATACTACATGACTTCGATGCACGTTACGGCGATAGACCATTTGACCTATTTACATGGCCTTGCATACCTACCAATACCTAGCTGTAGAGCAGAAGTACCTAAAAATATTACCTAACTATTCGTAATTCGCCATTAATTTTTTTTTCACTGTTTATCGAATTAAAATAGTATCGCAGTGATCGCTTTTAACGGATTTTCCCCCAGGAGTTATGATATTTATGATCAGTACCAATTTTCGTAGAACCCCCCCAAAAACTTCACGGAACCCCAGGGTTCCGCGGAACACACATTGAGTATAGCTGTTCTAGAAAAAGGAAATATCAATATGTTAATGAAACTAATCATACTTCCGACCATAGTGGTAGTTGGTCAGACAGGTCGGCACGACATATTATGTCAGTCAGTTAGGTAGAAAGTTTAACATAAGTAAAAGTACAGTACAAGTTTATGTTCTTAATATAAGTATAAACTTATATTAAGAACATAAACTTGTAAGGTGTATAAAATAAATAATATTAACATATTTTATTACGTGTCTAAAGCGAGCCCCACCACTTTGCGAAGGAAATTTGCAACTATGTTGTAAGTATAAATTAACTAAGCTAAATAGACCTCGCAAAGGCTACTAAGTCCATCGAAACACGGCTTCAATCAATCTGGATCGTTGAATTACATGACCAAATTGGAAAGATCTCTGAGCGCGTACAAATTACTTGCAGTCAAGGGCCTAATTTTTTTAATCGGTTGGAGTTGACCAGTGACCATTTTGCCATACTCGTACGGGGAGATCAACGGCAATTAATGGAAATCATAATAAAATAAAAACTGGTCAAGCACGAACCGCTTTGCGAAGCGGAGTTCCGTGGGATATTTTTTTATACCACTAAATGACAAATAGGCATAAAACATCCCTGGTGGTAACATTATGAACATATTAACAGTATAAGGCGATATTAACTCGTAAATTAAGAGTGATATCACAGCCGCCAGGTAAGCAAAGAAGAGTGAAATCTGTCAATGAGAAAACTGGGTAAGAATGTTTACAAGTGATACAAGATGTCCTTTTAATGTTACAAGTAAGATGATATTTGATTTATTAAGACAAGGTTACTTAGTACCTTGTTTATA
Source organism: Glyphodes perspectalis (assembly GCA_951394215.1). Taxonomy (NCBI): domain Eukaryota; kingdom Metazoa; phylum Arthropoda; class Insecta; order Lepidoptera; family Crambidae; genus Glyphodes; species Glyphodes perspectalis. The sequence goes on from OX596199.1 coordinate 20,375,917, forward strand.
CTAGCCAAAGTGATCATGATACAAGTTAACAATTCGACAATATCAGGTTAAAATATAGATATCATTATTATGAATAAAAAATAAGAATCAAAACATTATAATTGGGAGTACACGGCAATATTTCTTTAGAAATCCTATTTCTAAACTAAAAAAATAAGAATGTATTACCCAGTGTATTTAATTAAAAACGGAATGCCCAACACCGCCGCAAATTTTAATCAAAAGGTTCCCAAAGATAGACAGCCACGGAACCCAAGCGAGGAACGGGTACACACCAGGGCGCGTGAAATATAATTCATGGTAAGTCAACTGCAGTGAACGCAACTTTTTGCGGGAGAGCTAGGAATGTTATAATGGGCTGCGATGAGCCCGGCCAGTTTTTAGACAGTGCTAAACTGAAGCAACAGTGTTGTGGCCCTTTTTAAGTTTTATTCAGGGTTCAGCGGGCAGCAGGCGGAACCCTAATTGAGAAGATCGCGACGTCTCGTCCGCCTGTATCCATTTAAAAAAAATCATGTGTTGGGTAGGTTGATAAAGTAACACTTATGTGAGTGTACTTAATATAATTTTTTTTTGATACATGTTGTGTAAATTTTACAAACATTAAGTTTATTGTAAACTAGCTGTGCCAGCGGTGTCACCCGCGTTTATGGTTAATATTATAAAGACTATTTCCGTCATACAGGATTTCTATGTAACTTTAACCATTAAGGCTGCACACGCGACGGAAGCTTAAAAAATGGAGTAACTTCTCCCGTTTTCCCAACATTTCCCTTCACTACTCTGCTCCTATTGATTGTAGCGTGATGAAAAGTATACTATAACCTGCCCAGGAGTATGAAGAATAATTGTACCATGTTTCGTTAAAATCCGTCGAGTAGTTTTTGTTTCTATAAGGAACATACAGACAGACAGACAAACAATTTACTGATTGCATTTTTGGCATCAGTATCGATCACTAATCACCCCCTGATAATTATTTTGAAAATATATTTCATGTACAGAATTGACCTCTCTACAGATTTATTATAAGTATAGATTATGTCTTGTTAATGTCTGTTCTGCAACTTTCTGATTTTATAAATGTAGGGTATAGAGGTTAAAAGAAAACGGAACTCTTCTCGGTGATATTCTTGTATTATTAAAATACTTTTACAAATTACTATTTACAGAGCGGCGTTCGTCTTACGTCATAATCCTTTCGTCGTTTCTAGCAGACTTCTCCTCTCACTCCTTCACTTATTCGTCGTATCTTATTCTTTCGTTCATTCGTCTCCCAACACCCACATAAAGTTTTTTTAGTCGGTTATAAAGTACAATTACTTTTTTAAAAACCATTTTGATATTTGCAAATAGAATAAACAACGCGACTTATTTTGTCAACATCAAACTTGCTTTTACTCATTATTCCTATTATTTTCACAAATCTGTCTGGTAAAACATCAAAGACCAAAGGCGGTGTGCGCATGTTTTTTTTCTCAAGCAAAACCGCGGTTTTGCTTGAGAAAAAAAACCTACTTAACTGAGCACGCGCGACACCCTTTAGTCTTTGATAAAAATTTAATAAGCGTTTTAACACGATGCATGGATCGTTATAATATATTTATTCTGTTCTATAGGACGTCGTAACATGGATAAGACCGTGTAAGTACGAGATTTGAGGGTCCCGTGCAAAAAAAATCAGTTTGTAAACACCAAACAATTATGAGACTTCAAAGCTCACGTCTCCATCCGTGGATTTCGCTCTGTTTTACATGATTCCCGATCTTGCGGGATCAACCACTTTTCCAAAATGAAAAATATGTATATTTATCCGTCGATGCTTCTTATGGTTTAGTTTTTATTATATCTTTCCAATTTGGTTCTGGAATGCCCGTCTGTCTTACCATCCAACGGACTCATTCTCCCATGAATTGCATGATATGAATAGCGTTTATCCATCCACTTAATATGCCAAAATCATCCAAACATACCATTCTCAATGTAGGTCATCTTATTATTATTTAAATATTTACTCCCTTAAGTAATTTTAATGAATAGTCCTACGTCATATTCCCAAGAAAATTTGTAATCAAGATTTAAGATTTTTCAACCAAAGCATTACTTAACTTTCATCATCAAACGTACACTAACTTCAAGCTAACACGGAACTCGTATTCCAATAATTTAAACACAACATCAATACCCCAATAAGTAAGTCACAATTTGAGATCAAGCCAGCACGCCGGATCAATAGTTTGCGCACAAACATTGTTCGTTACCATGCAGACGTACCCGACAAAAAAAATATTAGCCGGAGCTCTTGTATTTTTAATATCGCTCCCACTTCGTTCCGTCCTGCTTTAACATAATATAAAATTATAAACGATATGAATCACGATAATGTTCTGTTGGTCTGTGTGCGTGGCCAATTCACAACTTTGCTGGGGCGGGGGCCTCCCCCCGCCCGCTTGGCCCCGCTACCCCTAGCCACAGTAGATGCATAAGCGGTGACTTGAAGAGAAAAATTTAATAATATCGTTGTAATGGATACTATCATCATTTTGTATTTGTAATTTTTGGGAAGTAACGGAAGTATTAGTGATCAGACTAGTTATACCTAGCTTAATGTGACTAGTCCATCAAACATTTCTACTACATTTCTAGTACGTTCATAAACTACTTTTGTAACTAGGAATATATCTATATGATTCCGAAACCCGAAACATTTAGTGACACATTTTAAAATATTTATAATCGTAATCACAATATTAGATTCGAATTGTCCCATCAAAACATTTGCTTCGTCGCGTTTAAAATTTTCATTTCCAAAACTGAAATGGCCAAATCGATTTCAGTCTCACCAAGCCAGATTTACATCCACTCAGAATTAATATGCAAAAGTGCAAATAATTAAATTAACGACCCAAATTGATCGTAATCGAATTACCGCCTCGTGCACTGTGCCGGCATCGCCCCGCACCGGCAAAAAGAAAAGTTTTATTTTTATAAGACAAGAAATTTATTATAGCTGATGCTCGCGTCGGTTTCGCGTTTCTTCGGAAATAGAACGTAAAATGTAGCCCGCATCGATCCGTTAGCCCCGAGTACTTAGCGCACCCTGTAACGAGCCCCTTAGGTTGGCCGTGCCGCCTGCGCTTATAGCCTTGTCATACTAAACAAATTTACAGATTCACACATTTTCAAGATTTACAAAATATTTTTTAAACACATATAAATTATATACGGGGTGTATACCAAAACATATATATCAATACCTCTCAGTAATTTCATCACGCCCAAACGACTCAACCAATGAAAAATACGCTAAAATTGTAAATCCTATTAAAATTTTATCATAATATAACACATTGACACGGCCCGTATGTAGTCCACAAAATACGTAAATTTCACGTACATGTTATGTCCGGTCTCATATGGCATTGTCTTAGTATAAAAATGACTTTCTGCTTCTTTTAGTGCTGGTACACAGTTAGTGCGATAAAATAGCTCATAGCTCAGAGTTGGACGTGCAACGCGAAATCACACGATCTATCATAGTTTATTAATGATGCATTGACACTTCAAGTTCTAGCTTGTTACATAGGACATAGACTAGCGCACCAATAAATAGGCCATATGTGGAACGGCCACCTCTAACTATTTGGATTACTTACGCTATATGCTAATCTGTTATAGCACGATATAAGTTCCAGGCGTATACAAAATGGATTTAGCATCCAGAAGCTCCATATATTATTGTCATGACGTCATACGTCTTCACTAAGTTTCACTAGGTGAAGATCGTAAATGGAAAAAGAGGACCTCAGAAAATAGACAACGCAAAGCTGTTAACATCTGATTCTAATGGTCACGGAACAAATAATAAGTGGAAGTGCCAAGTAGGTTGTGTTGTCTGATGTACGACTAATAAGATAAGCTGCTATTGACTAAAATACAAACGTTTTATCCAGCTCATTTCTTATCTTTAATGTAGTATGTGAATAATGGCGTATTTGTGTGAGTTTGGCTTCACCGGTTCTTGATCAATTCTGAGACATGCCATTTCTACTAGATTTTTCTGTTCTGTGGTTATGGTATACTTTTACTAAAACTTTAATTAACTTTGAATTTAATTACTATTTACGGTCATATTTGCCTGTTGTGTGGACCGAGGAATTGAAATTTGCTAATAAGCACTGCGCATCTACAAAATACAACACTCAACTGTCCCATGTTGGTCTGGGACTTAAAAATAATATGCCAACTGTGGTTCTTGTCTAGCATGTCGTAAAAGACTACTTATGGTATATCGGATTTTAGGTATGTGATTGTGTGAGCGACAAGCTAGCCACTTGTCACTACTTTTTTACAATTTTTCATCTAACTCAGCCCAGTTTTATTTCTGGCTGAATGTGGTTAAAGGGGCCGGCTGACCCTTTGACTCTGCCTACTCTTTCGGGAATTATGGGCGTAATGTTATTATTATTTTTTACAACACTCAAAAATTAAATTCTAAATCTAAGCAAAACACATTCAACCACTTATATATCCATGCAGATGCATACTCGTATTTTTGACTAAATTTAACTAAAATAACCAACTTCGAATACTAAAAGACCAACCCCCCCGACCTCCCATAAACATTACCTATTAAGTACAAACAAAAGTCCCGAAAACATTTTTATCATGGAACAAATCCTATTATCAATGTACGCTACCAAAATATCCATTATAAGAAAGCGCTTCTCAGAAAACATACTTAAACTATTCATTTGAGTTTCAAGGGAGAAGATTTAATATTTATTATCTTAGAAGGGAAAGGGCGCCGATATATTACACCATTATTTTACATTACCAGCCCTCTTCGGCTAGGGCCACACATCATCCGACATAGCTAATGCTGGCTACATAGCTATAGCAAACGGCGAAGATGATAATTATGGCGCTTTAAAGCACCTGTGAACTTGATTTTTTTATATATACAAATTTTCATAACAGAAATGTTAGCTTAAAGGGATACACAAAATAGGTACTGTAAAAATGAGTTACTTCTTACAAATGGGGGCTATATGTTAGTTTTGGGTAATTATTGACTTTCAAATTAAAGCTGTTTAGCTATTTTTATTTTATTCTTTTTTATTATACCTCATCTCGCAATCGGTGACAGTAGTTTGGCGCGAAGTAGTTGTTGTCAAATTATAAAGTCTTCTACAAATAAAACTAACGGGACTTAATGCGACATGCATTACGCAATACATGAGTACTTACAGCTTGACGTTTCGGTCGTATTGCAACAGCCCTGACCGACTGCAGATAGTACGACACACGCATTATGTAGTACCCATGTAGTCAATAATGTATATGGCGTTTAGTTCCGGTAGTATAATTACCAAGTGAAATTTGTAATCTAACATAGGAGTTAGACGTCAAAACTCGTCTAAGTTTTTATCTCTCAACCTTGGAGACGCGAGGAAACGACCCGTCATCAAGTCCGCATTACCGCGGCACGCAACCGACCTCCCATCCAACACTCGCAGGCCCCTGGCCACCATCGATCGCCATGACTCGCACCATCACTTCCTCTATCTACTGTAGCAAAGCAATACAATAACTGACACCTCCGATCTTTTGCCAAGTAGAATTTATTATGGGCCTTTGTCTTTGTTTTGAGGCCAAAGAAATATATACAATACCAGCTGTTCATTTGGAGTTGAAAAGAATAAACCATCATTGTTGTATTTTATTGCTGGTAGCATACGCGAGTAACGACCGCTTACTCCTTTAAAGGCTTTTTCATTTCAAAGAGTAAATGAGACTACTATGAAAGCAATAAAATCCCTTATACTCATGTATATAATTCTGGACATTGATAAAGCTAAATTTTAAGATAAACATCGTTACAACAAACCTTTTACGAAAAAATCGCCAGCATGACTAAAAATATGATGCGCTACAAGAGCTGACGTAGATCTGCAATCTGCGGAATGTAATCTGATCTTTGATAATCGAATAGCTAGGGAAACCCCCTATTTCCATGGCGATAGAGCGGATATTCTTCACAAAGCGGTAGCTGAAATGAGACAATACTATGCCTATTCTAGTAGAATATAGCTACACTGTACTTTTGGTCTTTATAAGAATCCTTAAGGATACTATATTGTTGGGAATAGATGTGGTTATGCTGAACTTCTACTAGACAAAGTCCTGGAGTCTACCATAACAGAAAAGCTATCGAAAAAGGGAGTTGCTGTGAGAAGAGATCAGTCTGGGTATGAAAACGTTGATTTATTAATAAGAGACATAGAAAACATTGAGTGTTTTAAGACTAAGGGATGTCTATCCTATAGATTCAGAGTCATTTATTCCGAGACCCCAAGTCTTAGCACTAAACTTACTTTTAACGACTCAAACTGTTGCTTGACATTACACCGACCCTATGATACGTACCTGAAAAAAAACAAAAAAACCGTTATGATTATGATAGCACGAGAATCAGCAAGAGAAAGCATAAAAAAAAAGACAAAGACTGCGTAAAAAAGCATGTAAAAAGCGTTTTTACATGATTCGTCTTTTTATTCTTCGAGATCCCGATTTTAGATTCAGGCCAAACATTGATCTTGTGCACTGGACCACCGTTTCGAAAATCCAATTAGTGACTTTACATGAACCTATCTAGCCGTTCCCAATCTATAGGCGGTCCAACCTTAGCAGAAGTTCGTCCCAACTTCGAGTCTAGTTAAAACATTATTTGAACTACTGCCAAATTAAAAAGTTGAGTAGCCCCGATGCAAATGCATCATACACAGTAAAACGCAATAAATTGTACAACAAATACTGCACACATTGACAACGGTGTTGCCAGAGTGAGCGATAAAAAATTACTAATTTTGAACATACAAATAACAGATTCACAGGACACAGAACAAACACAAATGAGCTAGTAGTAAGCACCAACTGCAGCAAAGGTGAAATACCTTTGCTGCAGTTTTCCATGTTGGTGCTTTTAATTACGATTTTGTTACAATTCCTTTGAACATTTTATTTTTATTGAAAAACATGTTTAGTCAGTTAAAAATATCCCTATTGATAATATAATAGTAAGAATATTTATAACTTTTATTACAAAGTAAAGTATACAGCGATGGTCTATCTACACGTGATCTTTGATTTTTTCCTACTTAGCCGTATATAAACTTCATTCATGAACACGAAATTGAGTAATAAGAATCAAATTTCAGAGTATTATCTGTGAAGTTTTCATCAATATTTTAATGAAAAGTTACGCATATTGTAAAGAGTAAAAATCTGGCAATAACCGCGAAACCCACGGAAAAAATACATCATACCACTTTTGGCGAAATTTCAAGTTTGTCATACGCAAATTAGACGGGACAAAAATATGTGCATGAGCAACGACATTATTTTATATTAAAGATTGTTGAATATTACAGTAATATAATATAATAATATCCACTGGATCTGAATTTAACAGAGATGGAAGGTAGGTACTCCGCTGATATAGAAAGAAAAGTGAATGCAGGGTATTCCCTGCCCTATTGGGCGAATGGAGCGTCAGGAAAACTTCTAGGCGGAAAGTCTTAAGCCAGAAGGCCCAGCTGGCTATACACAATGCGGTGCTGATTCCTACGCTAACATATGAAAGCGAGAGTTGGATATGACAGAAAGAGCATGAAAGTAGAATAAACGCGGTCGAGACGCGTGCGCTGCGGAAAACAGACTGCGTTCGGAATGATGATGTAAGAAAGAGAGTCGGTCTGAAAGACAGCGACGGAGTCAAGGTAAGAAGAGGTATGCTGCGGTGGTTCGGACATGTGAAAAGAATGGACGACGAAAGATTGAGGGAAGGCCTAGGCTTACCTACCACGCCCAGATTGGTCGTGTATTAACAGAAGGTGATGTTAGGAGTCATAAAAACCGTATAGCTTGTATAAAAAGGATCATGAATGTTAAAGAGGTAAGTGAGGTGTGAAAGGATCGTGCCATATGGCGTTCGGTTCTCTCGGTCTACCCCGCTAGGGAAGTGGCGTAAAGTTTAGTTAGTTAGTTAGTTAGTAATATCCACAAAAAGCCGACTGAGAGAAAGAAAAAGAGAGGTACCTGATGCACATAAGTATGTTTAATTTTAACTAATCATTAATAGGCTATGCTTATCGATATTTTGTAACAATACATCTGCATGTAACATTTCACTGAATTATTTCGCAACTCACGCTTCCGCTCAGCGTTATGTGTGCATCTCAAGTAAATGACTAAAAGCAAACATAGTTCTTCAATTGGAATTAAAACCTTCGTTAGAATGTAACGTTACACATAAATATCCTAAATAAAATATCTGGTTTCAAAAAATTTCATTTAACCCCATTTAGAAAATGGGGTTAAATGAATTGGGAATGCAATTAATTTGTTTGAAAAGTCAACTAATTTCAAAAGAAAACGGCTTGGACCACAATGTGCGAGTCACGTTTTAACTAGACTGGACCGCCTATATACCTAACCTATGCACCTACTCCCACCATTTTTTTTTTTTTTTTTTAGTTGGGGAAACTCCCACGAGCCGTCACCCTCTGCTCGGGGAAGCAGAGGGCGGTGTGTCGGACTCGAACCGACTAAAACCCCAACGTGGCCTCCCGCGGCGCAGTTCCGGAGGAGCCGGTATCCCCACTGTCGGGACTATACGACAGCTCCTCCGGTAGTGCGCATGCCGCGCTGCGCGGCTCACCTCGCGCGGCGGTGGTCGATGCTGTGCAGCCCACGCCATCAGTCGTCGGATGCACAGCACCGAGCACGCGCGCGCGTCGAGACATGCCAGGCCACCCAGCATGTCTCAATTACTCCGCCCAGGATTCAGACGCCGATCGTCCCCGTGACTCTCGCGCTGTGCCCTCTGCTAAGCCAGAGGGCACGCGGAGAGCGTCTCGTCAGAGGGGGCCGCCTTACGCCCGGCGACCTAAATTGAGGGCAGAGCTCTGTCGTCACGGAGGGAGAGGAGATCCCTCCGCGACCCACCACAACGCAGCGCAGTGCGCCCCTGTCGGGTTGCCGAGGATAGGGAGGCGAGCAACGACACACTCAGCTCCTCCTCTTCCTCGGCAATCCTAGTCCGGCCGCAGGGGGCTGCGGCCGGTGCCGCAACTGCTCGGTGGGAAATGCCGAGCAGTCGCAGCTCACCTCGGGGTCTCTCTTAGCTTCGGCCCTGTCCTGCTCCAGGGCCTACTAAGCCCCCCCGGTACGCCAAACCGAAGACCCCAGCGGGGGGGGTGCACCTACTCCCACCATAGGGCAACTTAATGAAACAACTTTTGTTTTTGTACATTTGTACTGGACTATTCCATTGTATTCCAATCTTAACTTTCATAGAAGGTATGTGCAATAAGGGGTTTTCAAAAATACCAAAACCGCCAGATGGCACTGGATGGATGGATGGATGGAGGTAGTCTCGTGGTCTTATCACAGTCACTATTGACTCCTTCTTGACAGCATGTCAGTTTGGTCTGACAACTAATCAATCAGGAGGGTGACAAGACCGCTAGTCATAGTTACGCCATCTTTTGGATGTTTTTATTCAAAAAACCCTCATTATTACTTTCAGGTAGGTAGTTCACAATAGGATCAAATACCAAAAAATACCTTATAGCGGCTGAAAATCCGATACCTACATCATACCAACTAGTCTATCAAAAGTCTGCATTAAACAATACATTATACCCACAGTGCGCCGCCATACTGTAACTAAATCGTAAAATTAGGTTAAACAAGATTAATTCAGTGGCATGTTATTTTTTAAATTCACTTATTGTCTCAGCGTTTGACCCAATTTAGCTGACACTCGAACGTTTATAGCACAGCGTTTTGAATGTCAGTAATGCGTCTTTAATTTATACAGCACGTGCTAGCAATGGGTAGATACGACGACTGGATAGAGTTGTATTTGCTGAAGTATATCTTCTATCTTAATTTACTATTACGATTCAAGCAGACTTTTGGAATTATATTATGAATAAAAACATAAGCCCATTGGCTTTTTTGGGACATTATAAGATATTGATACCGTTATTTTCGACAGGCTATTTATTATAAATGTAGGGACCGTGGCCAATGGCTCTTTTAGGATAAGATCGTGCGAAGAACTCGACTATTTCCATATCAGAAATGGATGTTTATAAATGTATCTATGTATTTCTATCTCTTTACTAGTCTACAAACAATGAATAGCGTAAAAAATATATTGTGTCGCTGGCTTAAGCGGTTTTCACTCTGGCTAAATTGAGAATACTCTCATTGGATTCCTGAAATCGGTCAAGGTTCAATCAAAGCATATTTAAAGCTAGCTCACTGGCCTCAGCGTCACTGTGCCTAGTCACCCAGTTTCCTTTTGTTTCACGTGTTGAATGTCTAGTGGACGGACTGTATTGGCGTCGTTGTAAAATAAGAGCGTTGCGTTTTCTTCGTCAGCCTTCAACTTCAGATAATAGACTAGTTGTCTATGCATCTACCTCCACAATGCAGTTTGAACTTGACGCATTTGTAGATACAGTTGTGGTGCACTTATGTATATCAAAGAAGAGTGAACATTGTATTAAGTTACACATAGATACCGTTATACAAAACGTTTCCGATATTATACAGTAGTACAATGTTGTGGTTGTTTAAGGATGAATTAGCCGCAGTGTAGTAGTAAGATGTTTCATAAAAAACAGGGAAAGGAGACAAAACCATGGATGAATTCATGAGTCTAGTCAGAATGTAATCTTAACAACCAGATTTGATAAAAATTACAAACTAACTGTATTGTAATAATTTTCATCAATTTGAGAGTAAGATGATCACAATCCAGTCACTCTAACCAGACTGACAAACGAAATCGGATCTTTGTACGGTCACTTTGCCCAGACTGACAGCAAACCGACGTTCAAATTTTCATCAACCCGTAGGTCATATTAGCAATCTCCGGCCCCTCCGACCAGACTGATATACCAAGTCGAGCATCAGCAAATCGAGCATATCACTCTAACCAGACTAGACAGCAAACCGAGCGCATAACCTTGTAGATTTTAATTCACCCGTCGCAGCTAATGCGCGCGCAAGCGCCGCGCAGAATGTTCTGGACGCGAGTTTTATGTGTTTATGTATTCTAATTTTATTGTTTTCTTTATTTGCGTCCCACTTTTGTTTGGTTCGGGCGGGCCATTGTTCGCCGTCGTAAACGCCGATTTAGATGATAAAATAAAATGTTGTATGGATTTTTTATGTAGTAAAGCGTAATTTCGACGTGATGTACCGACCGTCTCGCGATTTTTATTTAATTTACAACAGTTATATTGGTGTTCGGCGTGTGGTGTACAATTGCATCACACTTTGTACTCTTGGGTGGCATGGGGCTTCTATAAGGGTTGCTACTGCGACTATAATAATATATTCTATTATAATATATTTATTAATAAATAAATATAAAAAAATATTTTGTGTTTTTTATAATACGTCAAAACTTGTTATGTCGCATATCGCATGCTTAAAAGCTATAATTCTAGAGACAGTAACGTCATTACACGACGATTTGATGATGGCGTTAAAGCTCCTTATATTTAAACTTGGACCAGCTTAACGAATAAAACTATTTCCATTAATTCTAGTTTGACGATCAATTAAAATCGTCAACTAAGGTTCGTCAAATTGACATATAATTTATACGTCAAGCATGCGTCGACTGAGACATACAACATGATGGCACGTTTAACCGTCAAGTCCCGGGTGCGTTCGAAAGATTGAACCTTCTGTCTTGTAGGGATCCAGGTCTCTTTCTGGTCTGCAACTCTGACACTGGAATATTAGCAGTAAAATTTGTTACAAAACGGCGAGAGGCGTCGCTCCGCCTGCATGGGGTACGGGGCCCGTTCCGATGCGAAACCTGTTTTTGTGGCGAATTAATATTAATAATGAATTCTTGAAACGGGCGCGATTGTGAGTTGTATAGTTGTAATTAAGTGCGATTATAACGGCGTGCGGCAATTACCGACAATGTCGGTTGGTTACCGGGCGCGGGCGCCGCGGTCGGATGCGGATAAAAAGAAGGAGGTGGAGAGTAAACGTTGTTCGTTTGTTTTCTCTCTTTGTGAAGATGTGCGTAGGAGCTATCTATGATACCGAGTGTCAAGGTGGCGGTTGGCGAAAACGGACAGTGTAACGCCGCTGTTGCTTTTTGTGAAGGCACGTGATGACTTTGGATGACCATACTGCCAATACACAAATTAAGTAAAGAAGCGTTACTTAATACAAACAACAAATGATTTTGTTATTAAATTATAACTGATTTTGACATTTGTTACTTCGCGAAAATGTGTCTTTACTAAAGAACACTAAATCCTCCTGCTGTGAGTAATGGGTACCTAAATAAATCTGAATAAGAATGCAAAAACTATGCTTATCCCGCCAAAGAAATCTTCTTTTCTTTGCAACTAGTAAGAGTACCACTAATGACATACGTTATATGTTAGATACGCTAAAGTCTTGCAAGTCGTTACATAGTTTTACGAATCGCAAAACATTTAAACAGATTCCTTAAAATAACTTCGAGGAATAACGCACATCACATTTCACCGGAACCAGGGCTACGCATTTTAAATACGCCCCTTAACCTCGACGGAAAAAAGCCAGCATTCATATACCATAATTGTAAGAACAAGGGCATTACCATAATCTCGCGAACGTTCGCCTCAACTATAAACGAGGTCTCTGGTTTCGATACGCGTATAAAACCGACAATATTATAACGTCTATAATCAATCCATTGAGCTTAAATAGTCCTAAAAGTATGTACCTAATGCGGAACGCAGATCCCAAGACTAGCCCGCCTCAAGTGAAAGCGTGTAGCGAACAATACACAATTGTATTCCTCAAGGCATAAAGTACAAATTCCATGCGGCGAATAATTTAAGTGCTACCAGCCGTCTGTGTACAATCGAAACGAAAAGGAACTCGCGAATATCGCATCGATTATAATTTTACTGTTACTCGGCTACATTTTATGGAGCGATTGGTAATTAGTTTGGCGAATGTAGGGTTCAAAAATAGCTTTATACTTACTAGCGGTTCGGTTCGCCGAGCGGAAAGCATTTCGGATCTTTATTTGTACAGATTCATTATTTGATAGGTCGGTATGCCCTTGTTGACCCTGGCCATGAAATTATAGGTCGCAGTACGGATCCCGGTAGGACAAGTGTTTTCATCTGTACATAAGCTATGGATATTTGCACTGATTTAAGTATGTATATTTGTGACCTACTGCCCATAATACAGACATAAATTAATTTAATACTAGGTTGGCAAGATCAATTTTTTTTTCTATCTATTTATATAATATGTGGTGAAATATAATATTATTTTATATTTCACCACATATATAATATAAAGTCCAATATACGAGGTAAAGAGACTGGCATACATAATAAATACCATTAATCTGTATGTGCATATTGAAGTATTAAAGCAATTACTTTATATTTCGACTCCATCGCGGATTTTCGCGGAAAGATGTCCCCTACAATGGTCCCACACAGATGATTGGTAACATGCATTAATTTCTATACTGAATAAATAGTATTCGCCTTTACCTGAAATTAATTTAACAAATTGAGTATGAAATTGAAATGGAATAAAATTTTCTTTATTTACGTAGGCTTCAAATAAGCACTTACAAATCGTCATAATGAGATCAACATCTACCGGTTCAAAAAGTAGATTCTACCGAGAAGAAACCGGCAAAAAACTCGATAGTTACTCTTTTAAAAATGCCAAGTCTTAATATCTATTAGACACACTTTCTTACATACATAAATAAAATTACTTAGTCAATGTAAATTTAGCAGTGCAGGCGAACAGCCCATTTTGGGTCTAACCTTATATTCTTATCATTTAATAGTCTCCTATCTTGTAGTAGTCCTTTATAATTAGACAATTTTTTATATATTATTTAAACTTGTAAATCAATGAGACTTTGAGGTAAAATAATAAATATTTTTATACTTAACCCAATGAAGGAATAACCACTCTTAATAAGTCTGTGATTTGGAACAGCAAGTCTGTGTCTATTTCTAGTATTAAAATAATGTTCTTGTAAACATATATGATACAATCTAAAATGTATTTTGACGCTAGTGTCCATATATCGATTTCTTGAAACAGTTTTCTGAGTGAATCACATGGTCTGAGGCCGTATATGACTCTCAGGCCCTCTTCTGCAATATGAAAATAGTCTTAATATAGGCCGCAGAACCCCACAGCGGCTGAACATATGACATCACACTATGAAAATAACTAAATATACCAATCTTGCCGTTTCAACATCAGTTAAGTATATTATTTTCTTGACTGCATGTGCAGCGGAGCTAAGTCTGCCTGCAAGGGCCACAATAAGGTGATCCTGAAAAATACAGTAGAATAGGCAAGTTGACTCAAAAAAAATAATTAGTCCATTATAGAGATTACAAAAAAATATTGCTCACGTATTTTTTCTTTTGTTCAGCAAACAAAAAAAAACAAACTTACAGCGCTTCAAAGATCTGGAGTGGGGCGCTTTTACATCACTTGTTCCTAAAATTCTACAGAACAAGTGACGTCACGCGCACCTTTAACGCGCTGTATCTTCGTAATTTTTGGTTTGCTGAACAAAAGAAAAAATACGTGAGCAATATTTTTTTGTAATCTCTATAATGGACTAATTATTTTTTTTGAGTCAACTTGCCTATTGACAACTTCAATTGCTTCATTATCTACTCATTATCTGCTCTACTGCCTTACGCTGGGTAATGAAAATTTCAAACATTTGTTTTTTTAAACAATATTTAACAGATTATTGACTGTAAACCAGTTTAGAACTCCTGAAAGAGCAATATTCACGTCGTCAATTTTTTTTTGGTTCCAACCATTATTCTACCTTTCTGAAATGTTCTAAATATGTCTGGTATCTTTCTTATAATATTTTGTTCATACTCAGGCCAAACTATAATTATAGATTAATTATTAACTTGAATGATAACAACTTCCAAAAGCAACTATAATGAATGAAAAAAATCTTCTTAAACGCTTAACCACTCACCTGTACTTTCGCACAGCGTTGTAATACTTATACTTGTATCAGATAAAATTATTCAAATGATACGATCTATTGTGTTTCAGCAACAAAGATAAATAATATTATTATTACATATGTATTGTAAATATTTATGTAAGTGGGTTTATGACTGTGAGCACATTATAAGTCGTTTCATAATGGATGCAGATTTGTATCATTTAGTTTAACAATAGCTAACATCACTCGTACAGTCATTAAAAGAAGTGCAATAACACTATTTTGGCTTGCGAAAGATTAGCCACTAATTAGCATAGAAAAGGAAGATGTAATTTTTCAAATCTAATAAATTCAATTGGTTTTGATAAGCTATAACCTTGTTGGACTGATGACTAGATTATTAAAGCCCCCATTTGAGCCACGACTGTGGCTTTTTTAAATAAGCTTGTTTACCAGTTTCCCTTTTTGAACTACAATAGTAAATACACTGGCTACCGAAATAAAAAGAAACTCATGTTCTATTTGATCTGTATTGTAGAAATTCAAATTGCGTAATTTGTATAAACGCCTTATTAGAGGCTTAAACGTTCTGAAACTCTAACACCAGGTTGCCGCGGCTAATGATTGTGGACACAACTTTTTGCGTTCCTAGTAATCAAAATGTACCCAATATCTTTCGTTGCGTGCCAAAGATTTACCATCCTTGCTCAGGGTGCAATTTAGCTCGCATGCGTAGGGCATGCAAGCTAAATTGCACCCTGTTACTACCAAACAAGAGATGCTTCTGCTTCGCGGAGCAGTGACCTTGGACCTGTGTCAGTGTTAAAAGACGTTTCTTGTACTGTAAAGAATGAGTTTTCTCGTACTTTTGAAGGAGAATATTTTTACTATTAAGTTCCTCAAACAAGCTCATCTCAATGGATGTTGATACGTTATAAATGGTATTACGTAATAGAGTATAGAGTAGAGTTTATATTGCTGCAAGCTCTCATATCTTCTCAAACGTATAAACAATTTGAGACTTAAAAAACATTTGTCGTTGTCGCGACAAGAAAAGAAAAGTCGAATTACCAGTTAGTTTTTCTTCTAGGATAATAAATCAATCAATTCTAAACAGTGTTGAGAGTACTCAAGGAACATTCTGTGTAGTTATATTCCATCCCAACAAATTTGAGATTTATTTTATAATTTCGGTGCTCCGACTATAAGCAAAAGTTTCTTGATCTTAATTATTATTAATTAATGGCCGAAAAAAGTTCATTCGGACTGTTGGTACAATAAGTTAAAAATCAGATGTAGTCTCGATAGTTTTACTTATGACTTTTAACTTCTTCTTAACATTTTTTTTATATTATATGTCCTAGACTTTGTCGACTATAAATTCTAGATGAACATTTAAACTGCACACTACTCCCATACAACATAAAACACGTATGACCTTATTAATTACACCACATCGGGCATTGTAGCGTTGACGCGGTAGACAAAGACGCTGTATCGTGCGCTCATCTATCAAATTGTAAAATTTAAATAAATTGTAAATTACAATGAGAGATGTCGACGACCTTCGTGTCTCGATACACCCACACGATATCGCTGCGTCCGAGTAAACGGCAATGAGACAAGTCCAAACAAGAAGAACACACCTTTGGTAGAGCTCTCCGCCTGCGGGTCCCAAACAACTTTCCTGCTGAAATGTGACAGCGAAACACTTATTTGTATTAAAGGTAATTTAGACGTGTCGCTGTCTATTAAAATATGATATGTGTTTAGCTGATATTTCTTGATTAAAATAAGTAATGTTGCTGAAAGATATCAAAGCTATGCGTCATTATGCCTTTATTTCACTTTTCCATATGTAGAAATAGAGTGAGTCAATATTGGATATGCTATATTATTAAATTTGAGTACTGTTCTTTAATTTCAAATCCGAAAAGTTAATCTATGCTATAAAATGTATCATGGAGTAGTATTTACTACTTACCAAGTAATGTGTAAAACTCGAACAGATCGATAAAATACGATTGCCAATTCAATAAGTCTCAATTTGACTGGCTCGATGGCGCATTTGGTAGTGACCCTGCCCTATGTGCTAAGAGTTGTGGGTTCGATCCCCACCCAAGACAAACATTCATGTGATGAATAATTGTGTTTGTTCTGTGTTTGGGTGTTATATCCAATATTTAAGTATATATTTGTAATACCACTGTTAAATCTGATATCCGTAACACAAGTGCTTAAGCTACTTAGCTCGGAGTCAAATCAATGAATGTGATGTTGTGGGATATTTATTTTATTTATACAATTAAGACTTATTTGTGTATGTTAAAATTACTTTAACAAAGTATGCAACTTAGTTGTAATAATTTTCTTAAACACTTCACTGCTATCGAACTGCGCTGTGGTATCACTTTGTAAACGTTAAGGCGTCTGTGTGACTGTGTGTGCGTGCATACAATACAATATAATAACCAAATCGCTTGGCAGTTTTGTTTACAATTTATTTGCATAGGAAAAAGGATGTACGTTGAAAGAAGAAAGAGTATACGCCACAGTGTAATGTAGACCGACCAGTATGTCACATTTATTTGCAATATTTTAACAGACTACTTTACTCCTACCACTACTAAACTTCACGCCCCTTCCCTAGCGGGGTAGGCAAAGAGAACCGAACGCCATATGGCACTATCCTTAGGCCGCGTCCTGGACGCCAGCGGGCGGAGCGGGCGGTGCGGGCGATGCGGGCGGTACGCATGCAACTCGACTCTCGTGCTCCACCGCCCGCACCGCTGTCGTCAAGAACAGCTTCACACAAATCTATTAATTTGATCAAGACGCGCGTGCCGTCGCCCGCGCCGCCCGCTCCGCCCGCTGGCGTCCAGGACGAGGCCTTACACACCTCACTCGCCTCTTCAACATTCATGATCCTTTTCATACAAGCTCTAAGGTTTTTATGACTCCTGACATCACCTATGTTAATACACGACCAATCTGGTCGTGTGTGTGAGCCTGGGCCTTTTGCGGCTCCTACATCCTTCCACTTTCGCATTGTATGCATCTCGACCGCGTTTATACTACTTTCATGCTCTTTCTGCTATACCCAACTCTCGCTTCCGTTAGCGTAGGAATCAGCACCGCATTGTGTATAGCGAGCTGGGCCCTCTGGCTTAAGACTTTACTGTCTAGAAGTTTTCACCCTATTCCCTGCATTCACTCTTCATTCTATAGCAGCGGAGTACCTTCCATCTCTGTTAAATGCAGATCCTAGATATACAATTTTATTCACCTGTTCCAGCACTACATCATCAACCGTTACCCTTGTTTCCGTTCTCGTTTCATCTCTTTCAAACATCATAATCTTTGTTTCCTTCGCATTCAAATGTACCTTACAATCATCTTCCAATGTTGTGAGTCAGTTGTGACTAGCTGCTGCAGATCCGATGATGATCGAGATATAGGATTAAAAGCAGAGCAGACAGCACGTATCCCTGTCTGACGCCAATATTGACGTCAAACCAGGGCGACAGGCTGCCCTCTACTTGCACACATGCCGTACAGTCCACATAGGTGGACTGCGCAGCACGAAGCAATGCTCCGTCAATCCTATATCTCGTCAAAAATTGCCTATGCCTGTTCTCTCTACTCTATCTCTATACCAAATTTCATTAAAATCGGTTCGGCTGTTTCGGCGTGAAAGCGTAACAACGTAACTTGTAACAATGTAAAAGGAAAAGGATGTGCACACTGTGTTAGCATGTCATATAGGACGACTAATGGTGTATAGGGTATATGGTATAGGGTTCGTGATTGTGTTTGCGACAGGGTGGTCACATTTGCTAACCCAACCCAATTTTAATATAAACTTAAATGGTAACAGAAGCCCACTCCTTCTTGTGAGTCTGCCTACCCAATCGGAGATTACGGTCGTGATAGTATGAATGTATGTAATTTTTTTTTTTCACCCGGAGCAATGCGTTACACATGCCACCTCGCGTAGGGGGAACGTGGGGCTCCCAGGGACCTCTGCATCAGGAGACCCCGAGATTTCGATGAGTAAAATTTCAATAAAGGTTTTTTACGTTACTTTTTGAGCTCACAGAACATTTTAATGCTGTGTGGGAGCCGGCCTGCTTGGAAACATTACAGATTCATTTATATTACATTTTATACATCAAATTCAAGATATTATTTAATTTTCGAGAGCTTTGAAGTGCCCAGTAGAATTTACTACTAACGGTAAGTGGCTATGTTGAATATTAATGTTTAATAGTATTCTACACAATATACACAATAATCAGCAATCAGAATTTAATTTAAGTGAGAAATATCATTTCCTAAGTTTCGCACCGGATTTCTGCAAATTGTCCCACTACCTAAACTAGCTTGTATCCGTACATTTATAATAGGTATAAATACTACCCTTTACTACACGTTTCATTCATCAGAATATAAGTGACGTTTTGCGGTCGTGGGATCTCACTCTAATAACCTTATATCACAGAGTAATAATATACTACGTACAACAGAGGGTCACTGCCCATACTAGAAAAGTTACTGCTATAACTCGTGCA
Source organism: Glyphodes perspectalis (assembly GCA_951394215.1). NCBI lineage: Eukaryota > Metazoa > Arthropoda > Insecta > Lepidoptera > Crambidae > Glyphodes > Glyphodes perspectalis. Next base: position 20,395,555 of record OX596199.1, read on the forward strand.
AGAACAGCGACAGTGGTGAGTAATTGGAACAACAGCAAAGTTTAGTCTGTTTGTCCGGAATATTACAAGATTGCCCTAGAAGCACAGGTTAGTTGTTTCTTAGTAATAATACGCTATCTGTGTAAAATTCATGGTTTTAAAACAAATACTATTTTGTTTGCTTCTGAAGAAAATATTTTATATTCATGTTTTTCACCTAAATTTAATAAATTATCTAAGTAATAACGTAAATAGCTTATATTATGTAAAAAACAATTTTAAAAGTGAAATAATAACGCTTTTATTTAGTTTTATCTCTCTATCAGTCTAAGTAGCGACATCTGTCTGTGACAAGTCTATACGAAATCTAAAATTTATGTAACTGACCAGACATGCTTATATATACTAAGCAAACAAGAGACTCAAGTTAATCTTACTAATAAGTATATTAAATTCAAAAGTTTTTTATGGATGAATGCATGGATGTGTGGATTTTTCTCTTTCACGCAAAAAGTTTTGCATGGATTTTAATGAAACTTTACAATAGTTTAGCTAATACATAAGAAAGAATAACAAATACGCTTTGTTTCATCGATGTACCACGCGCGCAACGCCGCAGGCACAAGCTAATAATAAGATAACAAAATAACTTAAAAGTAAAAAAAATTCTGCTCTTGTAGAATAATCACATATGTATCTTGGCTTTATTCTGAAATCGACAGAGGAAGTCGCGGGCGGTGATTAATCACAAATAAATTAGGTACGTATCACATCACAAATATCAATTGCTGCACCGCTAAGCAGCATTAATAACGCTCACTAATGTTAATGTTTAGATACACGCCCGCTTTTTGAATAAACAAAATGTTACAATGGACTCAACTATTGGTTTGGGACGATTTCAAAACAGTTGCATCATTTTAATCACTATTTATCCTCGCATCATTCCCCACAAGCTTTGTAAATAAGACTTAAATACTATTCATGAAAATTTATTTTACTATTTGACGCAGGATTGTTTATTTTACTTATGTTTCTGCAAGTAAAGCGGTATTTTATCTTAATGGTAGGGAAACGCGAATCACATGCGAATGCTGGTTCGAACTCCGCGATGTACTGTTGGACATTTTCAAGTATTGATATAACTCTATGGTTAGGGATAACAATGTGAGAAAACTTGCACAGTTATACAAACAAATATTGACGTGCGACTATACAAACAATTGAATTTTGACTGGCTCGAAAGCGCATTCGGTAGTAACCCTGCCCCATGCACCAAGAGAAGTGGGTTCGATCACCACCCAGGACAAACATTCGTATAATGAATACTTGTCTTTGTTCCGTGTCCGGGTGTTAATATCCAATATTTTAGTTTATATTTGTATTGATATACCACTGTTGATTCTTATATCCGTAATACAAGTGTTAAAGCTACTTACTTCGGAGTCAGATCAATATATGTGATGTAGTCGGATAGTCGGATAATTATCAACGTGCGACCATATTATTTCTTTGATTGGTTCCTCAACCAATAAAATTAAATAACAAAACTGGCTGTGTATCCGCGATCATGGTCCTAACGACTTCCTCTGACAAACTGAAAACAAGAGCGACGCCGCGGGCAGAATCGACAATCAAAGCATTTTCAAGTTACGAGCGCTTTTTACATTAACTACAACAATCACACGAGCTATGCAATGTAGCCAATTTCACAAACTATGTAAATAATATGAGAGCAAAAAAATCGTCGTCAAACAAGTTATTGCTTTTAAGAAACGACATCAATTATTTTAAATGCGTCTAATTAAAACAATTAATGCTAAAGTATGCCTTTTGATGCTATTTCATTTTGAATTCTAAAACGGTAGCAATAAGAGCGCGAAGTGTGTTCAACTCGGCTGATGATATAAAGCGCTCGCGCATAAGAAACATCGGCTAATCGATCAAACGGCGAGCCGAAAACGCCTAAAGTATGTACTTACTCGCTCCATACTGAGAGCGCGTTTTTTCAACTTATTCCTCTTTCATACTTAGTCAGTTAAGTTTTATACCTATCGCTTTTTAGGTTAGGTATATCAACACTTCCATGCCATATTAAGGTAAGTACCAATATTATTTTGTTGCTTGTGAGATAATTAAATAACTTCTTTATTAAAGTAAGATAAATCTCAAATTCCATATGTTCCATACATATAGAATTTGGCTGACGAAGGGACGTAACTTTGTACTGGTATCAACCTAGCGCTCTACAGTTACTGAAAGTCATTAAATCCAATACAGATACAAATAACAAAAATAATAATACCTACTTACGTCTCTGCCTAGTTTACATCTCTTTTTGTACATAGCTAACCAATCCTTATTGCGAAGTTGATCTCTTGTCAATGTCAAGTAGAGTTTCATAATTTTATCTTTTATTTATGAATTCTACAAAGATATTCTGATAAAATTCACGAAGTTACAAAAAATTTACAAGTCACTTGACACTCGATGCACGTCACGAAAAAAAAATAGTAATGTCACATCTACATCGATACATAGCATGTCGTAACATAAAAAAAACGCTAGTTTTAAACACTTATAGCCGTGAAATAGTACCAAACACTTATTGAACTAGATCGGATATAATAAAACGAATGAAATATCAAAAATCTATAAAAACGGTTACCTACTTAATATTTAGTTGTTAGTTAGTTACCATTATAACATGATTATTTATTCTGTGTATTACACAACTTGCTGAGTAATAGTTAGACATTCTTGCCAGAATTCATTATTACTTACCAAGAACAATTTAATGGAATCACTTCATTTTCTTGAACAAAACTCACTTGTACATACTAGCTTCTGCCGGCGGCTTTGCTCGCATAGTACATCAATAAAACATACATCCTCAAAAACTTTCGCGTTTATTAATATTAGTAGGATTATAATACTAGTAGGATTTTATTAATTACAATGGTGGATTTATTACAAAACAAGTGTTCCATGTGAAGCGTTTAATACTTTTATAAAGCTCTCAGGCAACCTTTAGTAAACTACAAAATTAAATAATGTCCTTACAACGAACTATATAATTGTGAGTGCGACCACAGCACAGTAAATGTGAGAGAAGTGAAGACGGTATCTGTGTGATAACACTTAGTACTAGTGCAAGAGCCGCCATGTCACTTATTTAAAAAATAATTAAATGTGTGGTATATGGTTATGTTTTCGGAAGCTTTACAGCATCTGGTAGAAGTAACTGCTGACGGTAAGGTGAGGTCTGGCAATAAAATATTTTATGAACGTCAAATATCTAATAATCTAGATAAACCTTAGGCGACCCTGGTATATCAATCTAAACGACATGCAAGTCTTAAAATATTTATGTTGTATTGTGTTATTGAATAGACTCCGAAACTACTGGACCGATTTTAAAAAAATGTTTCACCAATGGGAAGCTATTTTATCAGCGAGTAACATAGGTTATATTTTATATCCGCAATCCCTCGGAAACAGGAACTACGCGGGTGGAACCGCGGGGCTCAGCTAGTTAGTGATATACACACATTGCCACATGCCCGGGTTTCATTCATCACGCGGTGAGACGCGCGTCTTTAAATCCACTATGTACTCTCATCGTCATTTCTGATAAAACGCACCGTTATTAATTGATCAAGTTAAATCTTCACATAAGACGTCTCGACAAAAATTTATTCCTTAGTTAAAGCGCAGCTTTCCAATACTGGTGTAATCGTTAGCCATATCGAATGTGTTAATTTTTCATTTTGAAAGTAATTACTTATTTAGCAAGTAATTAACGTGGTTGGTAGTCACAATCATAGATTGACCGAGACTAATCAGCTTTTAATTAGTTACACGTCTCCTTAACGATATTGCGAATAAATACTAATAGTCAACGCGAACTTTTGTGCGACAGAAAAAATCATTAGTGACGTTTGAAATAAAGTCTGAAAATACTGCAAGTTAATGAAAGTATCATACACTTTCATTAACTTGCAATTAATGAAAGTGTATGATACTTTCATTAACTTGCTAAATAACTTCAAAAACTAAATTAAATTCATAAATGTTGTTTCATACAACACGCCAATTCCCTAGCGGTGTAGGCAAACAGAATACTCGCATGTAGGTCGTTTATTATCTAGGTACTGATATAATATAATATATCGTACTAGCTGATCCGGCGCACTTCGTAACGCCCCGTTCTTGGATTTTCACAAGAAATTTTTTTTTAATTCATAAGAATCTTCACTTGACAATAACAAACACAACTTAAAAAGCAAGCGGAGCTGTATAGCAACTTACACTGTGAAGCGAATACCATTTCCATCACGCGAACATGAACGTTGCGGGATTCAAACCAGCAATTTTCAGTTTCGCGGCCACGCTCTCAAACTAAGCACTCCCTCGGTAACACTCAATCATACTCAAATTACGTATTAATATATAAAACAAATTTACAAAAGCGGCATGACAAATACGATTTCCATTTTCGCAATGCGAACCACGCAAGAGATTCCTCACCGCTCTCTCGCGCGCTACGCCGACGCTCCACTGGCGACTTTTTCTGTCCATTATAAAATTGCGGGTAAACCCTGGCGACGGCGCTAGCATTTAATTGCAAAGAGAGTAAAAAAAAACGCCGCCTGAAACTTAATAAAAACCAGTCTGATTAAAGAAGAGCGGTAAAAAGTCTGTTGAACTGCAGAAATAGGTAACCGCTACATAGTTGCCGCGCGCGAACGTCTGACATTTCAACAACATTCACGGCAAGTCCACTATAATAATTGGACACATGCAACGCATAAATGAATTGTTTAATGACGAATATGTATAATTGAGGCATTAATTAGTATCATTAACCTACTATTATTGTGTATTACTTTGTATGAGCAACGCTATCGTGGCCACCTGTCAGCTTTTAAATGTAAAAAGGCGTTTTTTAATGTTGAGTATTAAATATTAATAAAATTGCTTGAGACACGATACTTTACTTAGCAGCGGTAGTGGCGACTTTCGCTCGAGTAATAATCACTGACGATTCCAGTTAAAATAATTGAAATCTGTTCTCAATTTCATAAAAATATTATCACACACATTTTAACGGAGTAAACGCGGTTTAATAATGTCCTCCTAACCGATATCGGTTACGGCGGCCAATCTCAACGAGGATTAGCCAACTGCGCAGGAGATATTATAGTGCATAAGGGTGTGCGCAAACACAGGTGCACTCTCTATTCCTTCACTCTCATAGTCCGGTGAGACGGCAATTCGACATGACCGGAGAGAGGTCAGGCGCAGGACCAACGGCTTAACGTGCTTTCCGAGGCACGGGGGTGATTAAACCGCCAACTTCCTGACTTCGGGCTGTTACTGAGTAATTTGGATATTGAAATACCCAGCCACAAATTTTTGGGCCGACCCGGGATTTGAACCCGGGACCTCTTGGTCCTTAGGCGGCGCATGCTACCACTAGACCGACGAGGCAGTCAGAAACGCGGTTTACAGCGAAGTTCATTAAAAAAATCAAACCTCAAATCTAATCAAATCAAAATACGTATATAAATGAAAATTATGGAGGGCAATTTTCAGCTTTAATTCAGTATTGCTACATTTTGAAATCATGTGTCTGACAACACCGAAACTGACCCCTATTTCTGAAATGTTATTTGAGGAGTCACTTTTTTTCTTAATTTATTTCTTAAAATATTTAACCTATTCTTTTTTATTAATTTATCAGAAACCAAGCACGTGGTTTTGATAATTTTTATAGCACAAATTCTACGCCAACCATTGTTCGAATAAACTAAAAATAAACAATTCAAAATAATGCGAAGCATCCACAACTAAACCGCCCAGTTCAACATCGACGGCTCAAGTTTAAATTCACTCACACGCCATTGATAACGCATATTTAGCGCCGACACCTTGCAACTTTTAATACACGTCCCCCAATAAATTTCCTAGTCACCCAACGATGTTGCCGGCAACCATAATAACTCGCGAATAAAAAAAAACGAACAAACCAGATAATTTAAGATACCGTTTAAACATTAATTAAAACGAAGTTGCATGCACATTAATTGCAGTGCGTTGCAAAAACACGTGAACGAGACGACCCACAATAGTTGTGGGTAAGTTTGCGCCGTATTTATGGTATATTGATAAAAAGCAAACTTATTAATATTATTCGCTACGGCCCATGCGCACCATATATTGTGCCGAGTAATTTTTGCCCGAACGCACACATAATCTAATAATAAACTGTGCGCACGCACAGAATAATCAACCTTAAGTCAACTCTAGTAAATGTCTTTATGCTATGAATGTGCAATGCATCAGCGGCGCAGAGCTATCATACCTTCCGTGATGCATTCGTAAAGTTTTTTTAATACAGACACTTGCAGTATAAAATTGTTTAAAATTCAATTAGAGTTTGTTTAACTTTAAAGTAATATGAACTTGCATGACCGCACGCATAAGTACAGGGCTGAGTGAAGTCTGGAGGAAATCAAAATCAGCAGGTTGGTAATGTCTACATACATATTAACATAAGTTCGTTTGCAATAATTCAGTGTACCAAAATATTTATCTATGGCTCCAGATAAAAAGCGATGCGGTCACTTTACACCATGTCTATCAATTAGTTAAATCTTTTGAAAAATAGACACTTCTTGTCTTTTTCATCTATAAATTTAATTAGAAATAATTTTGCCCACATCCTTAGTTCACACAACAGCAAAATATCATCACACATTCTGTTAAATTCCTCAAAAAGCGGAAGTTCAATTTGCAAAAAAAATAATGCTTCTATAGAACTATACTATTGTGACCACATAGCATAAGCAGGTATAAAAACTTGGTGTTGGTTGTTATACCTGATTATACTATGTGGTCACAATTTCATCTGAAATCTGCCTCGAAACCAGTCACGTCCGCAAGAAAAGCGAACGAAAAGGCGCTCCCACCCCCGTCCGCTCGCGCGAAACTGTCTGTGCGAGCGCAAGAAATTAAATCGCTCGCGCGGTTCATCGAGCCCGGTTGCCCCTTTTCACACCGCTTAGGTAAATTAGCGATTAGCTCGCGACAAGAAAGGGGGGTCGGCGAGGGGGAAGCGTAACGGTGTCGCGTTGACTGACCGCATTGTGGATGGCCCTTTTAAAAATGCAAAGCTTGATTTCCGCTAAAGTAGACGTCTGCAAAGTTCTGTCGCTAATGCATTATTCTATCTTTTTATAAATGCAATAATATGTAACATGTTTATTATGCTGCGACTGTACTGAAGTCGGTCCACGTTTTACGTTACGTTACGTTAAATGTACTTCACAATTTGGTCCTGCTCCTCTATCTATTCATTTTCTTGGCAATGCCAACATGGCAATAGATGCACGCCTAGAGGCAACGAAAGCTAAACCCCTACGGCCTGTTCGTCGATTTGTCCATCATTCATTAGTCCTCATGCATTTCATGAAGCATGACAGGCAAAAAGGTTGGAATTTTCACGAAATGTTCATTAATATTGCTTTTATAACAAAATAATTGAATTCTAAATGTGCAAGGGGGCTGATTTGAAAAATGGCTGTATAGATCATAAAGTGTGTATTACACATGTCTTTCTGTCTAGTTCGACTCCCACTTAGCCGGTTCTTGTCCAGTAAAATGTGCTTAAGTCCACATCGTTCAGGAGCAAACGGCTTATTGTCTGAGATCCCTCTCAACCCAGAGGCAATCCTGTTTACCCCTATACTGGTATCATGGTATGTCAACTAGCTTAGCAACAAAACTGAATACATACATGCATATATAATTTTAACATTACGCCCGCAATACCTGAAGGAGTAGGCAGAGTCCAAGGAACATCTAGCCACAACACTTTCAGTAAAAAACAAAACTAGGTTGGGTCAGATGGAAAACTGTGAAAAAGTAGTAAGCAAGTGACTCTTCGTCCCACTCAATCACAGACCCAATACCCGATATACCATTAATCGCACGAAAATTATATCTCAAATATAAATACCTATTACTTTTTATTAACTACATATTTTCTCATTTTAGTCAATTATTTTGACAAGCTCGATGGCGCATTCGGTAGTGACCCTGCCTTATGCGCCAAGAGTTGTGGGTTCGATCCCCACCCAGGACAAATATTCGAATGATGAATACTTGTGTTTGTTCTGTGTTTGGGTGTTAATAATCTATATTTAAGTATGTATTTGTAATACCACTGTTGGTTCTGATATCCGTAACACAAGTGCTTAAGCTACTTACCTCGGAGTCAGATCAATGTATGTGATGTAGTCTGATATTTATTTTATTTTTTATTCATTTTTATTTATCATATATTTCATTATGAATGGAACAACACACCTTTACAGATAATTTATTTAGTTAATAGAAATCACGCTATAATACCTCTTCTAAATCTAATTTATAAAAACTAACATCCTCTACAGAATCGCACGATTCAAATTCACTTATATTCTATTTACATAAAAGTACATATATGTCTGAGTCGTTTACCCCTAAAATGAAAAGCAATCACGTACCTTATAAGAAATAAACCACACTATTTCAGACACTTTAACGCTAATATTTTATTTTAATAACTTCATTGCTAAACAGCTAACATTTCTTCAAAATTTATAGTCGGTTTCACGTAAGATGATTCCCGTGATAGGTGTCAATACTCCTTTTCATGCATCTATATACTAGGTATATACTTTTACTTTCTACGAATCAAAATATTCAGTTTCAAACATCTTTAACTTTATACGCTAATGGCCATCTATTAATGTAAACACGATTTATCAATATTCTTCTTAAATTTATTACTAATTTAAATTTAGTAAAATAACCAAAAATAACGTGTGAATTGCATACTACGGAAATCAGAAAGTTTACTCATAGAGATTGACACTACTATTCACATCACATCATTAATTGATATTAGCCGGAGAGCTGACAGCCATTTTTGAGTACATCCTTGAGGCACATTGAAAATATTATTGTTGATTAGTTGCGAATGTGTGGATGATGAAATGGCCGACCTGGCTGGGAGGTTGCGGGGCGTTAATGAGCTATGAATTTTTTAATTCGCAATTTTTCTCATGCAGAAAATGTTCTTGAGGCACTTTGAATCTTACAGCATTTTAAAGTCTGATGTTTAATTAAACGATATATCATAATGCCAGGCGATTTGGTTGGGATTTAAATGGTGACAGGCGATTTAAAGTTATATTTTTTTTTGCACAAAAAATGTACTTGAGGCAAGCTGGGATTTATACACAATAATTGTTGTGTTGATAAGATGCCATATATCAAATGACAGGCCGTTCTGGCGGTTATTTAATCTTGCCAGGTGATATCATTTTATTATTATTTATTATAAAAAAATAAATTTTTACAGAAAATTTTTGATATACTTTTTATGTAATTTTTTTTATTCATCGATATCTGATGGAATCTCCTCGTCGCTTGTGAACTCGTCCATAGAGTTGAGTTCTATGAACTCTTCTTCATTGTCTGAAAATAAATAAAAAACTTTAACAAATGTGAAATACAATCAATAGTGCGAGTATTTAACAAATTATTATTACATACCTGTAGCATTTTCATCAGAGTGTTCAAATGTCCCAGGATCAATTGCATCGATAACTAATTGCGGCATGCAATCCCCATCAAACCAATAAAAATCCAATTTATCCTCCTTCAGCTGCCATCCATGTTCAGTGGGTTCTAGGTTACTTGGAAAACGTAAATGTGCATTTCTCCAGATACTTGTAACATATTGAGCTCTTAAAAGCTGTTGGTGCAACTCTGCTTTACATGGTGGTAACGTAGACGGATCATAGTTTTTGACAGTTTTTTTGAAAGGCTCTTCCGTGCTCTTAGCTTTAAATGTCTTGCAAAATTTTTCTAACCGTGCTATGTTTATATCTGCGATATTATTGACACCGTACATTTCACACACGAACTTCTCAAGCATGTTAAAAACCTCATTGCGTAAATCTGTCGTATGCGCACATCCTAGATCAATAAACGCTTTTTGATACAGTTTATTTTTCATTAATAGTTGGAAAGGCCTCCGCTTGCCTTTATTAAAAAATGAAGGATTGTAGTCACACCCAGTGACTGCATGAAAGCCAGGCAAACTTGCGCATACTGAATTTCCGAATTTGGCATATAATTGTGATATATCAATGAATCTTCTTCTATTTCCAGTGCCGTATTCCATAAAAATATTCAGTTGGTCGCTATCAAGATGATCCATGTTTCCAAGCATTATCAATAATACGTCTGTATCGCATGATTTTATGAGTACATTTGTTTTTGTATCTGCATCAATTTTACAGACATGATGCACTATTTTTGTGTCTGCTTCTTCATGATCTTCACATGTCATACTCTCATTGATGTTCATAAGAATTAAATTATCGTCAGCTTTGTATGAATAACAACGATCATAATTTACGTTAATTGTTGTATTACCAATAAACGGTATCATTTCATTTTGTGACCAATGATCAATGAAAAATTTGACTAAGGCTTGTTTAAATTTTATGTTTTTTAATTGTTTCATAAAATCTGTAGGCCGGATTTGACTGGGACCAGTAATATTGAAATCAATATTATTTTCTTCATTCCTTCGCGTACGTTCATAATCTTTGATAGACGGCGTGAAATACTGATCAAAAATAATATCAACACGTGAAGGTCTGGTAGCTGTTATCATTTGCATTATTTTTTTGGATATATTGCCAAATGAAGCAGGAATATCGGTCATTGTGTGCAACAAGAAAAATCCGTCAATGACAGCAACATCAAAAGTGTTAGGTACATTCTCACAGTTATGATCTTGTTCTAAAATTTGGACAATTACCGATTTCTGTGTTTGGTATATACTCCCATCCAAGCGGCACATGGACATCGGAATAGGAATAATTGGATAACTTAAAATTTTTTCAATATCAATTTTATAATCCATGGACAAACCTACCATTCGTCCAAACATATCACGTTGGATCTTAATTTCTTGCGTTTTATTTCCACTTCTTACAGTTTTTTTGACGATGTCGGTCGAAAAATTCGTTATTTTCACTCTTGAAATAGACTTTTCAAACCTTTCGGTAGATTGATTGCATTCCAAAATGAATTTTTCACGTAAGTTATTACCAGTCTCTTCTATATGCAACAAAAAATCTTGTACTGCATTTGATGCTGCTTTTCCGCTTGCAATATTGAAAAGCTGTTGTTTGTCAATGCTCGTATCAAATGGATTAATAAATTTGGAAAATGTATTAATAAATGAACTGATCTGCGCAACATCTCTATTTATGTTACATTTTTCCAAATCAGATGTAACATCTTGCCGTTTTCGTAGTCCAGTAGCCTCGTAGGTAGACGATATGATAGTAGATCGAATTTCGTGGCTTTTACACCATCGTTGCCGGGCTGAAATTGAGTTGGTAAAATGAATTATACCAGTCAATCTTCGTCCAGCATCAGCGTTTATCGTTTGTTCTAAAGTAATATCGATTGGTTGTCGCGAAAATGATTTTGTCGTTCTTTGTACTCCAAAATATCCTTTTTGCAAGGCTTCGTAAATTTTTGGATGAGTTTGTTCCACTTTTATTAAATTATCATGGTACTTAATTAACCAGCGAGCATAATTTGGCTGATTTAATACGAAGAAAAGATTCGTAATTTTGGGCAAAATGTATTTAAATAGGGGAAAATCGCCTGTTCGGATGCTGCGGCTTAATATTTGGTAATAATTGACGAGATTTATGTACGTCATGTAAAACTGCGGCGTTCTCCCGAAAGCTCCATTCAAACAAGCTTCTCTATGCTCCATATATGATGCTATAAGAGCAGATATGTCATTATTTGCTAATAAATCACTATAAGATAGTTTTCCATCACAAAAATCTGTAAGTTCTGCGCGTACAGTTTCTGGAATTATTACTTCCTTGGTTATTTCTTTCAGTTCAACAAAAGCTCGAAAATGTAAAATTTCCAATCCAAGTGCCATCAGCGGATGAAGTCGTTTACATCTGTTGAAATGTTTACCCGTAATAAATGAATCAACAGATCCATTTGCGATTATGCCACTTTCAACTGCAATATTCATCAATCCACAGTCGGCTATAAATTTACCGACTGCTTTAAAATATGCAAGCATAATGTGGAAGGCTCCTAAATGAATAAATATATTATCAAATTTTGGTTTCTCACTAGCTTGAATTTGCATTGCAATTTTAGCAATTGCTAAATCGTATGTAACAGCAATACACGACTGGTTCAATTCTTCAGCGATTTTTTGACTCTCTTTCATCGTTTCGAGAACAACATTTTTATTCGTAGGTGATGAATTAATTGGTGTGAGATAGCCGATTTTTTGTTGTGACGTATTTATGTCTTTAATAAACTTACTGTTGAATCCAACCCACATCGGAGTGTTTGGAATTTTTAATGCGTGTGACAACATCCAAAGAGTATCGAATTGTTTTATCAATTCTAATGATTGTGGAATGATTGTACGTCGCTCATCTGTAGGTGACAACAAAATTTCGGCCATACGTATTTTTTTACAATATGGAGTCAATTCTGGCGTAATAGCAGAAAATGTTCGTCGTCGTTTTCGAATTTGACTTGTACTTTCATTTTCCGTAGTATCATTTGTATCTTCATTGTTGTCCGATGTAATTTCTAGAATACGATCTGGAATATTGGCTTGTATATAATCATCATGAGACACATCTTGGTAAATTATACCAACAGTGTCATGTAACGTGTCTTTGCCAGAAGATGTATCGACAAATCTATCAAAGTTATCAAAGGCTACTCCGGTATATAATCCATTTGCTAGTACTAATCCGTCAGGGCATGATGTCGATCGGTTGGAAGATGAAAATGCTACCTCTGTTTCTAATTCTTCAATCACATGGTAGCTGCAGCAGTGACCATATCTATTGATTATCTCAACAACTTTTCGACAGCTTGTTAAACTTTTTAATGTCATCCCGAGTGTAATATGTTTACTCGTTTTAATTTTTCCATTTGTTACGTTGTAAATTAAATCGGCGGATAACGATTTACATTTCCGATCGGTTTCGCTGGTATATTTATTTCTCCAACGACAACCACGCAATACCGTCGAATAAAAATCCTGTAGCGTTTGAGGTATCGAACATTCACCATTCAATAAATCATTAGTACTTAAATTTGGTGGAAGTGGATTTTTTTTAATTTCATAAATTTTTCGACGTAAAATGAGAGCAGCAGTCTGTACAATATCTTTTTCTTCCAACAGTGCGAACAAATTTTCATCAATTTCACGCCCATTAGGCCCAATTATTTTTTTATTATGCAACATAACAATTTGCAAACGATTTCCATATTTATTTTTTAACTTTGATTCAAAATGTACTTTATTAAACGTGCAATCGTACTTATCCTGATTTTCTAATGCTATTCTTTCAATTATTTCAACGTAATACTTACATAATAAATTGAAAAAATAGCAGTTTCTGTTGTTTAAAATATTTTCGTCGATGAAATTGCAAATTTCTTTAAACGTTGAATTGTGGTACTCTAAATTTTTATGGAAACTTGTATTTGGTTTTTGTTGTTGATCTCGTAATTTATTAAAAAACTCTTTCCGACAAATTCTGTGATTAAATAAATTTTCCAATTCCTCAACTTTTTTATATAAGTCTGTATTTTTGATGTTTTCTTCATATTGTTCCAACGAATCTCGAAAAATTTTTTTATCTAGAGCACTAAGAACCTGACGTTGCCCCTTCCATTTTCTCAATTGCTTATTACAAAATATGCAAACCTTCGTACCATCTACTGTATTACCATCCTGTACTGTATCTTGCACATTTACGTTTCCATGTGACGTAGAACCAATATCTATAATTTGCTCTTCAAAATCACATTCATACGATCCTGGAATATCTGTAATACAAAATGTACAAAGAAAAATAATACTATTCGTAATTACATAACAATCATGCCACAAATTTTATTGTTTAAACTATGAAAATTACCGTACAATCCAATAAAAATTATTGAATTTTGGTAAATTTATTTTTTGAAAACATTTAGATACTTTAAGGAGTTATAAATGAAATAATTTTTAATATTTGTTAATGCTGCAATTTTAATTATATCAAAACATAATATTTTCTCTACATTGACTGAATCATATTTATATAAAATTGTGACATAATTTTTTCAATCTAATAAATATTTTAATAGATTCTTGTATAATATCTATAAAAAAAATTAATTTGTAAATTAGGAATGCACGTTTATGAGTCTGTCGATTGCATTGGTTGTTGGTTATGCACGGTGCACATATTATAAACTATAATATGCTATCATTATAAATAATTAAGTCTATTATATTTGGAAATTATCTAATTGATGAAAAACTAATTTATATTCATTATCAAAAAATTAGAATTATTAAAAAACATATCGCTTCGAAAAACTTGTATGTTTACTGTTTAAATAAATAATAAAATTCTGTATGTAAGCATTGCACAAATTTTTACTGTACAGTACGATAATTCTTATTTTACATTACAGTAATTTTTATGGTACAAACAATAAAATTTGCCATTGTGTCTATTTAGTCCTCGATTACTGGAACAGTACAGTAATTTTTATTGGATTTTTTTTCAGTGCAGATAGTGAATATGAAATAATTCCGAAACGAATTTAAAATAGTTCATTTCATTGTTTCTTTATAAAAATAAAAAATTATATTTATTATAAATATTAATGAATTTTCAAAGAAATAATTATTAGTCAACATACTCATTTATAATTTTTTTCGACAAATAATAATTAATAATAATTCTAGAATTCATAATTTATTAATGAAAGAGCACTTTATAATTTGCTTAATAATAAATTGATATAGACATATTTACAAAGGTTTAAGTATCTTCAAGGTTGTAAGGTCTCTTGTGTGAAAATTATCGTTTAATTCGTTCAGAAAAATATAAACATTCATACCAGTAATAAATTCGTAATCGATCAGATGTCAACATTTATCGTATTGGGAACTTGAACTTGAATTTGTAAATAACACAAACGACCAAAATTGTATATATAACAATAATATAAGTACATAAATATATTAATAATATGCAATATTATACGTACCTAATGAAAGCGAAGATACATCAGGTGTTTCAGGTATTTCAGGTGTTTTTTCGTCACAGTATTTCTTCATGACAGCCAAAAAATTCTTATAACACGAGGTATGGTAACCATCGTTCGAACTAATATTACATGGCAAAACAACATCGTTATATTTTAAACCATGCTTCTGTCTGATACGCAATATATCAATACTTTTCATCAAAGTTTTTTCATTAAAAACAATTATTTTTCCACCACTTTTTTTACAAAATACACAAATTTGATTTTTACCTGCCATAATTATACTACGTAACAATTGTTAATATTAATTATTATTAGGTAAAATGCAAAATAATAGAACACAAATTCAAATCACGCGTCGTTGCTATGCTATGAATGTAAACTTACTCTAATACTAGCAACAGATGTACGTTAACGGCTAGTAATATAATAGGAAAAAACAGCAAAAGAACAAGTGACACACTAAGTCAAAATAAAAAGGAAAACACATTTAAAATACAATTGTAAAATAAGGAGGTCCCATTCCGGGACATGCTCAAAAATGTTTATGAAGATATCTTTCGGAATGGGACCTCCTTATTTTACAATTGTATTTTAAATGTGTTTTCCTTTTTATTTTGACTTAGTGTGTCACTTGTTCTTTTGCTTTTTTTTCATATTATATTACGTCTATGTTCCACCGGCGTTTTATTCATTTTTATATTATTCTAAATTCTAAAAAGCATTGCTTGAGCATCTTTTGCGGTCTATAACAATTATTATCACCTGGCAAGATTAAATAACCGCCAGAACGGCCTGTCATTTGATATATGGCATCTTATCAACACAACAATTATTGTGTATAGATCCCAGCTTGCCTCAAGTACATTTTTTGCGCAAAAAAAAATATAACTTTAAATCGCCTGTCACCATTTAAATCCCAACCAAATCGCCTGGCATTATGATATATCGTTTAATTAAACATCAGACTTTAAAATGCTGTAAGATTCAAAGTGCCTCAAGAACATTTTCTGCATGAGAAAAATTGCGAATTAAAAAATTCATAGCTCATTAACGCCCCGCAACCTCCCAGCCAGGTCGGCCATTTCATCATCCACACATTCGCAACTAATCAACAATAATATTTTCAATGTGCCTCAAGGATGTACTCAAAAATGGCTGTCAGCTCTTGGGGTATATGGCGAGCATCTTGTCATCGAGTTAGGATATTTTACTAAAGATATTTCATAAGCGTATATTTTAACCGAAAAAATGTTCCAAGCCCAGTGACAACAAAGAAGTGTCCCCTAAGACACGAACAAAAACAAAACATCCTTATTTGGATGATTCCGAGTATTCATTCAAGCTGTTAACACACTTGTGGACCAGTGCAGCTGTCAAGGTACTGATCCATCTGATCAGCACAGCATGGATGTTGTCCAGCAGCCCCCATGCGACATGTCAACATCACCTTCAAATATGAGTAAAGTTAACACTAGTATTATGATAGCTCCTAGTATAGATGATAATGTAGTATTAGATGATAATGTAATAATGTTCTCAGATGAGATAGGGGTTGGCTATGGGGCCCTATTAAATAGAAGATTAAATTGTAAAGTCTCTAATTTTTGCATGCCAGATGCTCCTCTCAGTGAGATATGTAAACGAGTGGTAGCTAGTAATTTTAATGAAAATTCCATAATTATATTGATGATTAGTAATGTATTGACCAAAAAAAAAGACATACTTAAGGGCTTTTCCCTTTTGTCTGATTTACCGGTAAAAAGTATCTACATATGTGCTTTACCATATTGTAAATTTTATTCATCTGCACAAAATGATAGTATTCATAAATTGAATACTCTAATATACAATTTGACTTGTCATAGTGACAAATTTGTGTTTTTTGACACAAATAATTTTATTCCTCGTAATATGTTGACAGGCAAAAGTTTTTATTTGCCTTTTAAACTTAAAAAACAAATAGCTAATTTATTAGCCTATAATATTAATTTTATACTTAGTCGGACCTTGGAACTCGTTCCAAATCATTTAAATTTAAGTCAAAGACAATAGAGGACACCTCTAGCTTAAATATCATATCTAGTTTGGAATCGACAGGAAAGTCCAATGTTTTGAATATTGTTCATCAAAATATACAGGGCTTTTCTGGCAAGGAATTAGAAATAGAACTTTGCCTCAACCAAATGAATATACATGTTTTATGTTTGACAGAACATTGGTTGAGACAGAGTGAACTCCTAATTAATATCGATAATTATACAGTCGTTAGCTCGTTCACAAGAAAGTCTGCTATTAGAGGCGGGTCACTTATACTATTAAGCAAGAAATTAAAATACAAAGAGCGTAAAGATATAGTTGCACTTTCAACTGAACGAACTATTGAAATATCATGTGCAGAGATTGAACAATTCATTATTATATGCATTTATAGGCCTCCATCTGGAAATTACCAAATTTTTGAGTCCATCATGGAAGAATTATTAAAAAAAGTATGTAATTGTAACAAAAAGATAATTATAAGTGGAGATTTTAATGTAAATATTTTGGATTCATCTCAAAATTCAATAATGTTTTTGAATTTATTTAAAAGCTATAATCTACATGAACTATTTTGCCAGCCTACAAGAATTACTCCTACATCTGCCACCTGTATTGATAATGTTTTTTGTAATTGTAATATAGTTGATAGGTCAATAATTAATTTTATAAATTCTGACCATAGCGGGCAGATTGTGGTCTTGGAACATGACCATAACACAGCTTCATCTACTTTCATCTGTAGACCAATTACAGCACACCGCCTGGATAAATTTAGGGAAAATATAGCTAAAAGAGTCTCGTTGTTACAGTTCAGGGATAGGGAAATTAATGATTCGTATAGCATGTTATTCAATTTAATTGAAAAAGAATTTGAAAGTGTTTTCACTAAGAAAAAAGTCACTATTAATAATTCTAAAACTAAATTTAGTGACTGGGCCACCACAGGTATCTTCACTAGTAGAAGGAAGTTATTTGATTTATATAACTTGAAGGCAAATTCAAGTGATCCAAAATTTGTTGAATTTGTTAGAAATTACTCTAAAATATTTAAAAAAGTATGTGCTGTAGCAAAATCTAATTATCTCAGGCTCAAGATTTTAAATTCTAGTGATAAAATTAAAGCAACTTGGAATATTATTAACAAAGAGACTTGTAAAATCAAAATACAAAATCACAAGCTCTCTTTAAGAATTGATAGTAAATGCCTAGACTCAGATGATGAAGTGGCAAAAGCTTTCGAATCATACTTTTCTAATGTCCCGACTGCAGCGACTCGTTTATTACCTTCCAATCCACACCTAGCAAATTGCATCCTTAAATCTAATGTAGAGGAATGCAAAACTGCTTTTAATTTTTGTCATGTCAATGATAAGATAATTATGAACACTTTTAAAGATTTAAATTTAAAGAAAACAGAAGATTTGTGGGGAATTTCAATGCATTTACTGAAACATATAATTGAGTGTATTGCCCCTATCTTATCAAATATTTTTAACAAATGTGTTGATTTGGGTCAGTTTCCTAACTTAATGAAATATAGTAAAATCATTCCTTTGTTTAAATCAGGTGACAAGAGTGACCCGTCTAATTACAGACCAATATCTATACTGCCTGCACTAAGTAAAATATTTGAAAAGATTATATTCAATCAATTAATATGTCACCTAAGAATAAACAATTTACTTCATAGTAAGCAGTATGGATTTACCAAAGGGAAATCCACTACTGACGCAGGAGTAGCGCTTTTAAAACATATTTTTGAAGCTTGGGAAGATAAACAGGATGCTGTTGGAATATTCTGTGATTTGTCGAAGGCATTCGATTGCGTCGACCACAAAACCTTGATAATGAAGCTACGTCACTATGGTGTTTCTGGGAACTCACTTAGTCTGCTAAAGTCATACCTAACTGATAGGCTCCAAATCGTAAGTGTTAATGGAACTAACTCTTGTGGTGCCCCATTATCGATGGGAGTTCCCCAGGGCTCGATATTGGGACCTTTGCTCTTTCTTCTATATATAAATGATCTCCCATATTTTACAAGGGACTTGTGTGAGATAGTATTATTTGCTGATGATACTTCACTGATTTTTAAAATTGATAGACATAATGAATCTCTTGACGACGTAAATAACGCTCTCTCACGGGTTCTTCATTGGTTTTCAACTAATAACTTACTTCTTAACGCAAAAAAAACAAAATGTGTTAAGTTCTCAATGCCTAACACAAGGCAAGTTAATACGTCAATTATTATGAATGATGAAGCACTAGATGTAGTTCAATCTACTGTGTTTCTTGGAATAACTATTGATGCTAAATTGCAATGGGGTCCCCATATTGCGGCTCTGGCAGGAAGACTTAGTTCAGCTGCATATGCAGTCAGAAAAGTAAGACAATTAACTGATGTTGAAACAGCAAGACTGGTGTACTTTAGTTATTTTCATAGCGTTATGTCATACGGTCTGCTGCTGTGGGGTTCTGCGGCCAATATACAAACTATTTTTGTATTGCAGAAAAGGGCAGTCAGAGCCATATACGGCCTTAGACCACGTGACTCTCTTAGAGAAAAGTTTAAAGAAATAAAAATTCTAACCATAGCATCACAATTCATTCTGGATTGTATTATGTATATATTCAAAAATATTGAATCATTTCCTAAAAAGTCAAATACTCATAGTTTTAATACGAGAAATAAACACAAACTTGCTGTTCCAAATCATAGACTCCAAAAAAGTGGTAATTCATTTATTGGTCTTAGTATTAAAATGTTCAATAAACTACCACAAAGTATTTTAACATTACCCTTACATAGATTCAAATTATGCATTAAATCATTTTTAATGAGTAAGGGCTATTACAAGATCGAAGAATTCCTCAATGACAAAGATTTATGGTTAACTTCATAATGAATTGTTCATCTGCAGTGATATCTAGTCTTAAGTGTGGATTAATTAAGTTTACAAAATTGTATAATTGGCATTTAAAAGAGTAACTATCGAGTTTCTTGCCGGTTTCTTCTCGATAGATTCTACCTTCCGAACCGGTGGTAGTATTATGTGCTCTTTTTTTTTGTATATTGACTATTTATAAGTGCTTTCTTGAAGCCTATATAAATAAAGATATTTTGAATTTGAATTTGAATTTGAATTCCAATCGCGTGCGTTTAAGACATATCTGCATATTATTTACGTGAGAATATATATAAAAATCAATCATAGTTTGAAATATTTTTTTTTTTAATTAGGATTCAAAATAAAATAAATAAATAAGTAGATTAAACTGCCCTAGAACTTATTATCGAATTGAAAAAAAACTTGAATGGCTCTCATACGTATGCATAACTATTAACGTCAAATTCAAAGTGTCACGGAACTCATCTTAGGTGAAATGGACTACAGCAAGAAAAGGATCAGTACATAGCCATAATTACAAATGATTTTATTTATTCCACATTCAAACCACAATTAAAACCAATAAATGTGTAGTAGATTGGTGCAAGAAGAGAGACATCCTTTTCTGTTTTCAACTTATCCAGTAATGGATATGCGATCGTTTTCGAGCGAATTATTGATGATAATGTTAATACTAAATAGATGACGCCATGGGCTGTATTGCAGCGTTGTAAAGATTAAAATTCAGATGGGAGAAATTGGGAGCGCAGACTGGACACAGGGATGACACATGATTGTAAACTTGTTGCTTTCTATTAGTACGTACACCCCCAGTTTTACAAACCTTGGCTATCTGGGTGCACGCTCATAAAATTGTTTCTAATACAAACACAACTTAAGTCACAACAATTAAATAAATATCACCAACATCACATACATTGATTTGATGTGATTCCAAAGTATGTAAGTAACTTATGAACTTGCATTATGGAAGTTAAAGACCCGAAACAAATCCGGTGCGAGGATCAAAACCGCACCCCTTACTTTCGCCGCGAAGTCTGAAACATTGCACCAACAAAGCTGTCAACAAATTGTATTCTAACAACTTATGTACAGTACTACAACACCAGAGTTGTACTCTCTCATAGAGAGTACAACTCTGGTGGAAAGCAGAATATTATCCTGCTACTGCTACGTTTATTTCTACTGTATCAACAGTGTTCCATGCTAGACATGTCGTAAAAGGCGACTAATGATGTATTGGGTTTGTGATAATGTAGGCGACATGCTAGCCACTTGTCACTACTTTTCACAATTTTCAATGTAACCCAACTCAATTTTGTTTTTTGCTGAAAGTGGTCAAAGGAGTTTTCTGCTCCATGGACTATGGTTATTCTGGATTACGGATGTGTCTTACTTGGTAAAAAGAGTTTCAGATGCCCAATCCCCTACAAGTTCGCCCAGCACATCACACCTCGGGTGTTGCTAATGTACGTCGGTTGATTCTGGTGACTGCTAACTAGCAGTCAAAAAGCATGCTGGTTTGTCACATACGGACGTATAAATAACAATCATGTTGGGGAAGACTTTAGCCTACTTTCATTATTGCATCGATTTGAAACTTTATAATGACACTGCATTAGCTTCTATCCCACTTTAAACCACTTTAGAAATTTTTAGAACTTTAATTTGTTATGATTTCTTTGGCCCATTTGAATTAGATTTCTTAGACCCATTAAAATAATCGATAATATAATTGGAAAAATATAATACTATGATTGAACGGCATAATATGATGTTATGATTACTTTTATGTAGTACGTGAGTTACTACGCAAGGTACATTATGCGGCTTCAATACAAAACTTGCGGCTTCATATAAAAACTATTTAAATAACTTTTTCTAAATTCAAAAATTCATAAACAACTATTTTCCAAGTCAAACCTTATATAGAGGGCCTTTATCAAAAAATATATCTATCAAATGACATTCACATTTTTGTGTTATCCACTGAATTATATTGGTTGGACAAAAATATGTCACAGCCCTACGGCAGCCGGCCGAATTCCATTTATTTGATTACGTCGCGAATTGTCAGTAGATATTTAATTTGCGACAATTATGCGTATATTAAATTGTACGCGCCGATAATCAGCTGCCGGGCCGGCGCAATTACGAGTACAAGATCGCTACATTGTTCCCAACGGTGAGCTCTGATAATTTTTATGGGCAGATATTTTTTATGTTCTGATTTTTTTTTTTTGCGTCCTTTATTGATGAAGAAGAATGCACG
Organism: Glyphodes perspectalis; assembly: GCA_951394215.1. Taxonomy (NCBI): domain Eukaryota; kingdom Metazoa; phylum Arthropoda; class Insecta; order Lepidoptera; family Crambidae; genus Glyphodes; species Glyphodes perspectalis. The sequence goes on from OX596199.1 coordinate 20,417,947, forward strand.
AACTGAGCTTAAGGAGCTCAGTTAGCCTAGAATCTCGTAAAACGTTAATGGTTTTGTGATTGTATATACGATGAGCTAGCTACCTGTATTCATGATTAGCCGTCTAACCCGATTGTTTGCTAGTGGTTGAGCAAGCTTACTGCTAGTTGGACTTTGCCTTCCCCTTCCAGGATGGCAAGCGTTGATATGACAATTGACGGTTATAATTATCCGTGTTGCGCTAAAATATTATAAACGCTGCACTTGTATGTAACATTATTAAAATGCGAAAGGATTGTTATATTATATAATTAATTTGTCTAATAAAATATAAAACTATTAAATGCGATTTTTTTTTTATTATAAATATTATGTCCCAATTTAATTAATTCAAACGACTTAACTCGTTACCTACGTGACTCATAATTACCTCTAATTTTTGTTTAAGCATTCGTGTAACAATAAAAATATTAAATTATATATTTGTAAGAATATTAAATTATATATTTGCTTTCAATCCAACCCAGCCGACTGTCCCCTGTTGGTCTGGGACTTAAAAAGGATATGCCGACTGTGGTTCTTGACTAGCATGTCGTAAAAGGTGACTAATGGTATATTGGGTTTTGGGTGTGTGATTGTGTAGGCGACAGGTTAGCCGCTTGTCACTGCTTTTTCACAGTTTTCCATCTAACCCAGCCCGGCTTTATTTTTGGCTAAATGTGGTTGAAGGGGCATGCTGCCCCTTTGACTCTGCCTACCCCTTCGGGGATTAAGGGCGTTATATCATGTTATGTGTTGTATATATTTGTAATATATTATTGAAATTAAAATTTTCATCCAACGTCCGCTGTTAAGAACAAAATATTTTTAATTTTACATACATACATACATAATGTCACGCCTTTTTCCCATGGGGGTAGGCAGAGATCACGTACTTCCATTTGCTACGATCCTGACATACACCTTTCGCTTCTTCTACATTCATAAGTCTTTTCATACACGCTCGTCGGTTAAGGGTGCTGTTAACCTGACCTTTTGTTAATACATTACCAATCTGGTCATGGAAAGTCCGTCTAGGTCTTCCCCTCCCAACGGCTCCATTTACACTTGCCTTATATATCTCTTTCGTCAATCTTCTTTCATCCATTCTCTCAATATGCCCAAACCATCCAAGCATGCCTTTTTCAATCTTAGTCACTACATCTTCTTTCACTCCACATCGTTCTCTTATTTCTTCGTTTCTTATTCTATCATTAGTATTTTTACGATATCAAATATGAGCAATCCAACTTGTGCTTCATCTCAATAGTCGTTAAGAAGAAAATTGTTTGCATTCTAAACAAACTCTGACGACTCTACATAAATCGTTCATCGCAGTTTGAACTGGGAAACTAAAGTACCTAATCAAGTATAACTATAATAATGTACATAATCGACGATAGAGCAATTAACCACTTATATATAGGTTTAAAGATATTTATTTGCTTTCGTCGATTTTTAAAGTCAAAATGGAACATATTTGTTCATAACAATCATCAAAAACCAATATGCCACTTCTCTGAATGAAAATCGTTCCATTAGTTATTGTCAGGTCAACGAAACATCGAAAATATTAAAATTACAAAATTATCGGTTGAGCTAATTTAGTAACACGTATTTTATTTATCAAACTATCTCATTAAAAAAACAACATTGTCCCATGATTTAAGCAATTTCACAGTGCCAGCGCAAAAACTCACTCGCAATTAATTTATCGACACAATTGAGTGTGTTTTATCAAAAGTATCCGTGAGCGTATAAATTTAATAAAATCACATTAAAATCGCGAAGAGTGCAACGTCAAGGCTAATTGCGAAAACAATTAATTTTTACCAAAAAAAAAAACGCAGCGACATTCTCGTTTCGGATGATTCAATTGTTTTATTTGACGATAATTTCTTTGCAGCCAGCATTCTGACTGTCAGTAATCAGGACGTAATAAGGGCATAATATATCTAATTATAAATCTTTCATTGCATAAATACCAATAGTAAATGATTGCACAAAGGTAACCTCGCTGTCGAGAACACTTGAACAAAATAAGGTAAATAATGTTACAAAGTATTATGAAAATACACTACTTAATTATAATAATACATACATACATAACATTACGCCCATAATCCCCGAAGGGGTAGGCAGAGTCAAAGGGGCAGCATGCCTCTTCAACCACATTCAGCCAAAAATAAAACCGGGCTGGTTTAGATGGAAAATTGTGAAAAAGCAGTGACAAGCGGCTAACCTGTTGCCTACACAATCACACACCCAAAACCCGATATACCCATTAGTCGCCTTTTCCGACATGCTAGACAAGAACCACAGTTGGCATATTCTTTTTAAGTCCCAGACCAACATGGGACAGTGGGCTGAATTGGATGAAATGCTGTGAAAAAGGAGTGACAAGGGGCTAGCTTGTCGCCTACTCAGTCACATACCCAAAAGCCCATAAACAATTGTAATAATCAACCTGCTTAAAAAGTGAAAACTGCCAATACCATACCTTCTCCTTATAGTCTTAGCTAAGCTTCCTTTATGTACAATTAAATTGAACCAAAGGCGTTGATTATGACTTATAATTTCTGTTTTACTTATAATTTAAAAGTAAAACAGAAACACATGTACATGCGCCGTTACATCCATTAAGCAACAATGTATATCTTCTCGGCCGGAAAAATACTACTTTATGTCTTTCTCCGAAGTGTATTCCGTTACTATTAGTCCAGTAGTTTCTTAGTATTAAGAGAACATACTTACCCTAGCGCCTAGCACCGAGCCGAACGATTGAAGTTCTCTCAAGTGACAGCGCATTGTTTGCGATCTATACGTATTATTATATTAAAATGTCGGAGCAAGCGTGTGTCATTGCTCTCGTACAAATTAAACTCCATTTGGGCAGTCGTTACACGGTTTATAAAACTAAATGTAATATACTTCAAGTACAATCTCTTCCGACAGTACTTTGGCATTGCATCTATAAATATAGAGAAATGCAGTCTTTTGTCATAATAATATTATGTCCATATGCCTAAACATCTCGCGGCTTATTGTTTTCATGTGGATTGCAGTGATAAAAAGATAATATCTTACACTGACATATGTATATACAAACGCTTTAAGACAAAGAAAATCATTGTAAAATTCCAAAATGCCCTACCCTACTAGGCTACGCTCTAACTCGAGTCCTAGAGAAGTAGTTAAGTACATATTTTAAAGACAAATAACTAACTTAACAGTATCAGTCCAAGTTTAAGTAGTTTACAAGGCCTCTGACAAAGCGAGTAATATATCGTACAGCAGAAAGTGCAAGCTAATAATTATCATCATCATCAGCGTACACCCGTCCACTGATCGACATAGGCATCTCCTAACAAATATCAATAAGCAGTCATACGAGAAACAGACACCCATCCACCATCGTTGAGTGCCACGGTCAACATGAACCTCACTCCAAACTAAAATCAGAGCGGCACAAACGTAAAACTCATTAGTTTATTAGTGAAGAAGACGGGTTGTTCACATCAGTCGTAAACCGTGACTCACTTCAAACGAATGATGTTACTAACTCGTTATTAATATTAACCGAGACGAGCGGTGGATGTGTACCTGTCTCTTTTACGCTTCATCTCTCTTTCCCGCATTCATTCGATCTGCTAATTGTTCTAATATTGATAGTCAGTTAGCATTTGTAAGTTTTTAAGTCTTCCGAAATTTTCATCAGTTTCTTACGAACAAGCGTTTTCGTTTGAGGACCGATAAGTTTCTCAATAGGCTAGATGACAACTAAAATCTGTTTAGTCCATCAGTTAGATTATAAAAAATATTGAACACGTATTTTTTTATTTATTTGTCAAACACACATTTAAAATGCATTAAAGTTGCGCGTGACGTCACCCTTTCGTACCACTTTTACAAAATAGTGACGTCGCAAGCCACCCCCACTCCAAAACTTTGATGCTCTTTGTCTTTGTGATTTTTTGTTCATTTGTTAAAGCGAAAAATATGTGTCTAGTATTTTTGTATAATCTTAACTGACGGACTAAATATAATTATTGTTTTTTCAATGCAGTCATCATCCCTATTTAACAAATAATTAAAAAATTTAAACAAAATAAAAATTTGCGTTTTGTAACGATACATTCTTTACTAAAGTCAGTTAAAAGTACATCCAGATATGATACTGTATCTATGTATTTCATACCTAAATCATCAAAATCAGATAAGTCGTTTAAGCATCACGGTGGAACGTTAACAACCAATCAAAATAATTTTTGGGTATATTACATATTGTTACTAATTTTGCATAGATTCAAAAAATGACAATTACAGATAGTTTATTATCATCAAAGTTTACTCGATTATAGGACATTAATATATCTAATCTAATTTTCATTTTAATGTTGTATATCGAATACCGATCTGTATTAATTGCTATTTTCAAAGCTATAATTTACCATGTTACAAATGTATCCATAGGTTAATAACAATATGGACACTATCGATGATAAATTGTAATTCGTAAAAATAAATGTTAATGATAATAAATATTTTTTTCTTTCTTTGTTATCTTTTATTTTAACTTCGAATTTATGCTATTTGATTATTTTACAATGGCTCATTAACCTTAGAGTAATGGGATATTCAAATAAATTCATTGTATAATTTTATAGCTGAAGGTGTAGAGGTACCAAGCAAGATATTATTTAAACGAATAGATCATAAATTGTGCACATATAACACATGGAAGTTAAACAATTAATAAATTGGAGACGAGTGGCTCTGCAATTGTGTCAATAGGTAGTGTCAATAATGTCATGTAGATAAATGTGATTTGAAATCATTGACACCATACCAAAGGACGCCAGTTCGAATCTAGTTATAGCCACGTGTCGTTTAATAAACGCTTGCATTTGCAGTCGAGTTAAGGACTTATATTTTAGTACATTATATTTAAAATCTATAGCTATCTGTATGTTTTTATGAAAGTAAAATATTCGACGTTACATCGGTCAATTTATCAATTATTATTTAATTTGTTCCATCAATAATCTCAAAAATCCACACTGCTTAAAGCAGCCCAATCCCAACATTGTACTTCTATCTTATTTGTATTCGATGATATCGATATCGATATATAATATCGATGTAGCCAACATCACTACAGAACAGTTTGACCAGCGAACGCGCACCCATTGAAATAAGGTCACATTAGCGCAAATTGCACAGCGTGACACAAGCACCGCAGAGCATTACCGTGCCCCGTCGACCATAACGCACTTGACAATCTATAAATTATAAATAAAATAACCCAAACGAAATTACCTGATGCAGAAATGATTATTCGGAAACGGCTGGTTGTAACTCAATTGGTTTGACGTTTTGAACGGCTTTTGGGGTACCGTGCTCAAAAATTAAGGGGTCCGGTTCAGAACTTACCTATGTACGTACATTGCTACACCCTATTAGGGTCGATGTAACTGCATTACAAATAAATTGTTATGTGCAAAAGAAATTATGACATTACAACTATATCGATAAAATGTTTACTTTGGTACGTAATCACAACTCGGACTTGGATGCTTTTTTATCTTTTTTTTCATGCCCAATATTGAGGCAAGGTTGGTGACCAATTAATAAATGCATTCATAAAATGGAGCACATTTTGGCCCAACCTGTATGATTTATTTAAGAATCAACATTCAGAGCATTGCGCCTTATAAAAATACGGATAATTTCAATAAAATTAAAAGTTACTAATTTAAAAATATAACAGATAGTCAAGAGTCAAAGCTCATTTCAGAGTATCAGAGTAGTCCTCTAATACATACTAGTTATTTTTATGCTCGCATCCCTACAAAATAGTAGACTGACAATATTGTCTTCTGTCTTCTCTTTCTGGCCGCTAAAATCATAACTAGGTTAGTTAAATTCACATTCAACACACTTATATTATTTAAACATCACTATTAAAATTCAAGACTACCGCATTTTGAGGGCACTCAAACGTCCACCATGCGCGTGCGCACTGCCATCTCAACACGCCACTTTCAGCTTTGACTCTTCAGTAATAAAATTTAAAATGGCACGCTCGCAGTAATCTCATTTCGGCGTGAGCGACACATGAATAAGAGAGCTTTCTTAGCCCTCAGAAAGAAACGTACAGAAGCGACAATAATTTATAATAATAATTTATATCGAATTGACACAATAATGGAATCAGACCATTTATTTGAGCCAAGATTTTGGACGTGTATTTATGTTCACGTCCAGCGCTCGATTCCGAACGGCCAATGAGAGTAAAGTTTATGCTGGATCACTGAATCATTGAAACATTATTATTTATTGCTAGCTGCCGCCCGCAACATTCCGTGAGGAATTAAACATAAAATTAAAATCTTTCTTTTGCGTTAGTCCCTAGCTTTAAAGTAAACGTAGCCTATGTAAGTATCTTATAACCACAGCTATAAGTCAGTGTAATTTTTGACTAAAACAGTTTAGCCAGAAACCAACAGACATACATATAGACGGACAGACAAAACTATTTTCTCCAGTAGCAAAAGTGATTGACACTTTTTGGGCGCCCACGGGAGAATTTTTTCTATCTAATTTATAAATGCAAAAGTTAATTTGTCTGTTTTTTATGCTCTCATGCCTGAACCTCTGAAATAATTTTGATACATTTTTAATATGGTAATAGATAATATCCTGGTAGCTTTCAAACTATCTTTTGTTAAAAATATATATTTTGAAAATGGATAAATGATCCCGTGACACGCAGCATAGTCTGTGCAGTAGACCGCACGTTCATATAATTTTAGAATAGTTGATTGGTTTCGAAAAAACTGTTTTAGTACAGACTTACCAAGAGATTAATATAGATTACCATACTAAATAGAATCCTTTCAGAAAAAAATAAGTCAAACCAAATTCCTATCATTCTATTACTTCCAATCAAGTTAGTACTGAGTCAATCTAATTTGAATTGCAAGTTTAGCGTAAGCTCGCCCCAATTAGAAAGGGTGAATGATAGTCCGTTTCAGTTCATCACATCTCGCTCAGTCACAAGTTCATTCGTTCGTTCACACTCCGCGGTTCGTTCACGTTTGACTTGTGAACTAAATGAACTAAGTTAGAGCGATCGATAGTTCGTGTAGAGCACGGAATGGATTTAAAAAAGTATTTAATACTTAGTAGATTGACAGTCCCGTTGGTGCAATGGTTTCGACTTCAGGTTGAATGCAGGAGGCGGAACAGGAAGGAACCATATTCGTACATGAAACAGTTTTTTATATTCGGTATGGGTGTTTTTAGAGCCTTTGTTGATTCGGATTACCATAACACAAGTTCTTAAGCTAGGTACTTAATTTGGAATTAGATCAAAGTATGTGATGTAGACAGATACCTATTTGTCTAACTCCTAGATCATATTATTACACTAAAGTAAAAATATACAAATGCTTCTTCCACCCGTTTTAAAATTAAAACATCCATCATTAACTTTGTAAAACATAATGAAAAATTAATTCTTAAAATACTAATTTGCGCTAATCTTCCTAAAATAACTCATTAATTAAGACTCAGACCGCCCAAATCCGACGATAGCTTAAATATTTAGAGATCCGCGTGGTAGAAGTAAAGATTTTTCATTATGAGATAGCTTCTGCCTGCGACTTCGTCCGCATCAACTTCATAACTAAGATAAGATAAGGTATGATATGCATGCATGTATATAAAAAAAATAAACGCATAACAAGAAAAGATCAGCTTTCCCAGAAAAAGACTTGGTCACTAATTATTTGTTCTAATAACCCGTCTTCTCCCCCAATAAGGAGTCGAGTATCTTTCGAAAATTTTCCCCTTGACAACAACAAAAAAGGATCCAGATATGAAATATAAATGCATTAACCGTCAACAATATGTATGGAAAATAGTATGTCTGACAGACAAGTCTTTGCAAAACTACCACAAATGAAAATGTTAAGCTAATTTTCAAAATAAACATCATAATACACTTATGTATAAAATAACTATATCTAACGGTTCTAATATTTACAAGTAACTTAAACCTCGCAAGACTAAAGTAATATTAACATGAATATTGACGCCACCACGCTGCGGCACCCACCAAAAACCGCAAATTTCAAGCAACTTTTTACAATACACTTTAATGTACGAACGTTAAAAAATTGAGACATACTAACCGGCCAGTCGGCAACATTAAAACGTAACAAAACGCTACAGAAGTTGCTTTAATTCAGCCCATAAATAATATAGTGGAACCACTCTTCACTGCAACTTGAATATAAATTGGTCAATTAAACTTAAACACGGCGATATAACCAAATAAACCGGAGGGAGTGAAACGAGCAACATTGTACGCGAGATACTTGTGTACGGGTGAACTAGATATTTTATTTATATGAAGGTGCTGGCGATACTAAAATGTATGTAAAACGATCAAGTAGCCAATCCGATTGGAACCAGCCGGTACTGTTGACGCGAAAAGTGATAGGGGAAATTACGAATCTATTTTATTTAAGCCATCTTTTTTGTGACTTTTCATAAAAAACCTCATGTCATATGTCTAAACACATGGTTTTGATAAAAAACGGTTTAACACGAGAAAATTCAAACTTAATCTATTGTATCTCTCTCAGCATCTACCTTTTAACTTAGTACCAAATAAAATCTGTCACGAATCTAGTTTTTTTCTGTTGAGACGGACCGTATATCCCTTTTATACTCAAATAAATATATTATCCAGATACGAAACTTATGTGTCGTAATTTACAATATTAGGAATAACACTAGAACCATCATAAAACTTCTAATGGACAATCATAACATTTTACATCAAAATCTATAAATCACATCAAAAATTTTCGTTTATTCGAGTAACAGACTAAAACGAAAATTCAATCTTGTAATTATATATTTTTCCAAGACACTAATTTCCTTCTAACCGTTATCGGTCACGGAGGCCAATCTAAACGAGGATTAGCCATCTGCGCAGGAGATATTATAGTGCACAAGTGTGTGTGCAAACACAGTGCACTCTTTATTCCATCACTCTCAACCGGAGAGAGGTCAGGCGCAGGACCAACCAGGGGTTGATTATACCGCCAACTTCCTGACTCCGGACTGTTACTGAGTAATTTCAATATTGAAATAACCATCCACAAATTTTTGATCCGTCCCGGGATTTGTACCCGGGACCTCTTGGTTCTTAGGCGGCGCGTGCTACCATTACACCAGTCCAAGTTGAGTTTCCAAGACAATAAGTAGAAACTTGTCGGTGAACGACCTCTCATATATACACTCATATATATAAACACAAGCACAGACAGGCAATTTGTTATAACAAGTATTATATTCACAACTTTTTGCAGTACAAGATGAAACATCACCGCGAATAAAATCATTTATTTATATTTATAATTATGCTTGTTAAGAAAATCGACGATTCGCGTGAATTTAATAAATATATACTAGCGTAATTTAGGGTACCGTATATATTTATATTAGAAATATCTTCAAGTGCTATTAGAATTATCAAAAGCAAATTACTATTCAATATTAAAACCTGCCACTTTTAGTTACGCATGGTACTTATTAAATAATACGAAAGTTAACCAAAAAGTGGTATGGTGTCTAATACCATACAACTTTTCTAAATGTTCTGTCAATCATGAAATTGGGCATGAAGTGATATCTCACAGGTTAATTTAAATGTGATGTAATGATACTCCATATTAGTTAGTCAATTAGCACATCCTGACGTCATACTGTAATTTTTTCATATTAAAATATTTTTAAATAATTTGTCGGTCTGATACTTAAAAAAATACACTAACTGTTTTGGTGGCTTCGCATGTCGTAAAAGGCAAATAATGGTGTACTGGGTTGTGATTGTAATTGTGTAGTCAATCACGTACCAAGTCACTACTTTTATCCAATTCTCCATCTAAATCTCACCCAAGTCGATTGTATTTATAGCCAGAATTAATTAGGAGCTTGGTACTTCTCTTCGCTATCTACCTCATCGATCGAGAATTGTAGCCATGATAATACCTATGGGCATATGTTAAATCTATGGAAGTTTTGCATACTAGCAACTAATAAACAGTACGTTAATTGAAAGGTGCTTTTATCTACATACTAAAGTACGGGACCATCATAGCATGAAGCTTTGTCCTACTTGAACTGTTTATTTTAAAATTTACCACACAAGATATTACAATAAAGACAAGATCCACGAGACAATAAAGTCATATTTCATATTCGCTCGCCAAGTTTATTATACATGACTGTTTAAAACATAATAATTGGCATTTACATAATATTAACATGAAAAACAATTTATACGGCGCTGTTAGATATAATTAATAGACGCAGACAACGTCGGTACATGTTGTATTAGATAACTAGCGAGTATAATTCACTGTGTGTGTATTTAAAATATTTGCCTAACTAAACTAATTACAAATTACCCAACAAACCGGTGAGATATCGGACGATGTATCAAAGTTGTGTTTTTACTGGTTTCTTTTTATAGGTAGTCTCATAATTTATGCTAACCGTGGGTAAAATAACGTATTCGTTTTTTTTACACGTCACGCTATGAGTGTACCTTATTATATATTATACAATTCTTACAGTAATACTTTCATAATGAAGATAACCTCTTGATTGTTATTATCGAAATATACAATTTATAGATGAACACCTCCCAAACTTGTTATTGTTTACCAGGAAATGAGGTAATATAATCATAAGCACTAACAAATAAAAAGTATGAAAAAGCTTGACCTTAAGTTGTGTAAAAAAATCAAACTTAATTATTGCCAACTTCTTGCGACGGAAAGACGCAAATAGTACCTGTTGTAGATACTATACATAGATACTATATAAGTATTGGACACTCTAAAGTACTGATGACTACTACAGAAATCACATCAAAACTAAACGTACCTATTATTGATTTCTTAATCGTAACTGATTTATTAAATGCAGTGTTGTACGCGATAGTACACAAAAAACTACTTGGCCAAGGAAAACCCCACGTAAGTATAATTTTATTTAAAGGTGTAAATATTGTAGGCACGATTATTTTCTATATGTTTTTATACAATGTAACTTTATTCCAGTTCTTTATACGACCGCTAACGTAATACATACTACTATTATCAACCTTATCACGTGGAGTTAAGGTAGCGGTTGGGCGTTTGTAATTCGCATTTCGCATGCAATGCGTTACATTTGATATTTTTATCAACATCTGCAAGTAAAAAGAGTGAAGCGAACATTCCTAAGTCGAAATAAATAATAGCTGGGAATAACGTTTCGTAATCGTATGGCCCTCGCAGATAGTAGTAGACTTTAATAGTCGAGGATGTTCACTGGTCTACAGTGTTTTCTAGTGACCGGTGTCCTCTCAAGGACACTTAGTTAGGACTAGTGAAAGGAAGCCGAGGTGATATAAATAAATTCGCCAGACTAATACACCAATTCCCTTATTCCAAACTAAGCTTATGCTTGTACTATGGATACTAGGCGAACCGATAGACATACTTCAATACGTTTATAAACATCCATGACTCGAGTACAAATGACCATTATCATCACATTCGAATCCGCGACCCGCGGTTTCGTGGCCAGGGTCTCTGACCACTCGACTAGTCAATGTGCTGTGGTTTTTCTAATTTAGGCTACAATAGAAGGCGCTATAAAACAATCTCGAATTAAAATCATCCTTCTTTTTGAACTCAGTCAGAACCGTTATGTTTCCAAAGGTACCATCATTAGTAGTTATTTTTACCGGACTACACTTCTACACTACAACTTAATAAATTGTTTGAACTAAAACTGTTCGTCGTTGATGCATGTCACTTTTGAAAGCACGATCATTATCACTGTCGTTTAGTTTTAAACACACCTTTTCAAGATCATAATACTTCCAATGGTCTCAAAAAGCCTTTTCTAAACTTTATTTGTTATTAATTTAAATATTACTAAATCTTAATTTCATAAATTTTTTATATTAATTACTACTTATTAATAAATAAATTATTATTAAAATAATTAAAAATAACACTAGATTCACTTTTTATAGTAAGGAACAACGAAGAAGATCAAAGCGGCGTTCCCCTGTTTCTATATGACGTAAATCAATCAACTACCACAGTTTCAATATTCACAACAGAATTAGTTCTAGCTAAATTCCAAGGTTATACCTGGGGTCGGCCACAACAACGGCTGTTGCAAACCATTTCAGCTAAGGCCGGTTTCGGGCACAAGCTTACGCCGGCGGGGCTGGTAAGCGATGCGGACCACGAGCTAGATGTTGCCCGCGCTGATTACAATTCGAACACGGTCTTACGAGAACGCGCTTGCCACCCGCGCGAGTGGTCAGCGTGACCCTGGAACCAGCCACACGGTGCATCTACACCGCAGTTACTTTTTGTAGATCAACATTTGCAAATGTTACTCAGCCACATCCGACAGCAAAAAGTGTTAACTTCAACAAGTAGCCATAAAAGTTACAGATAGTTACCTAATGTTACCTTGTTGCACAGTGTTTCACCACAAAAAGTAACCTCGGTGTGGATGCACCGTAACAGCGTGGATTGCTCTCTACACCAGCCAACTGACACAATGCTCCCAATGAGTCACAATAGCAAATTAAGTATTATTTTAAATTGACGTAATTGAAAAATATGCAGTCGCTCGCGAGCTCTGCACGAATAAATTGATTCATGTATAATATAACTGTTGCAGGCAAACTGTGTTGTAGGACATACTGCTAAGTGGCAACTTTTTTCTTAAAAAAATGCCGTGTATTAACACGAATGCCTTACACATCTCATTTATCATAAAAATATACGCTATGGAAAATCGATCCGTCTGTCTGTGAAATTACAGACGTGTTGTTGTCACGAAATATGCCCATATAACGTGATGGTTTGTCATTCCTTATTTATATAAACACACGTTGATGGGTCGTTTCTCCTATATTTTTTCGGAATACCTATTTAAAAAGGAATATTTAAAGGAACACCATACTCAATGTGCATTACCGATAACTTTAAAAGGCTTCTCAACCTCGTGTTTAATTATATCCATCCATATTCAGTACCAAATTTAACCGAAATTATAAAAAAAACGAATTGTAAGAAATTTCTAAAGTACCTACTTTTATATAAAAAAAAACCAAAAGAAAACAGAAATAATGGATCCTTTACCACTACTTTAACGAGAAGCGGGCATTTAGTAAACTGTCTTATTACATACATCATCTCCGACACAACCATAGAGTAGAGAGGTGCACAGGGCAACCGCTAAACACGACCGAACGCTGCTCAGAAGGACCGAACATAAATCCTAATAACACTCGATTGGTCGAACAGCCCTAATGATGTCATTAGTTATGTTATTGTAAAACAGATGCTTATTAAATGTGGACACAATTAAAGGTAGTGTTATCTCGCATTTGATTCGAGAAAGAAATATAAACTGGTTGTTGATAAGCTAGCTGTTTATTGTTTATATTTTAGCTGTTTAGTTAACCAATCATTTGAGTTTCTAAAATCTGTGTTTATTACCGACTTCAAAAACGGTGGAGATTTTAAATTTCAATTTGCAATACGTTAACTCTTCAGCAACGATACCATAAACATAATAATAAATAATATTTCATCAAAATCGATAAAGCAGTTTAGCCGTAAAACATCAAAGAAACAGACCGTACATCAATTGTCTTCAGACAACCCAGACTCGTATTTTAAAAGCTAAATTAACTATAATTTCTCATTCAAAATACGACTCTGCACACATCTCCCGCGCAAGGCTACACATACATTATTTAGTGTAAGTCAATTAAAATCGATCATCTTCAAACAATAATTCCCTTTTGACCCTCAGAGGAGTGTTTACTCCGGTATACTTGAGCTATGACCCCGGGCCAACGGACCGCAGACAGTCACGAAAACAAATAAAATGCGCGCCATTACATCGACGCGAACATTGTAGAGACTGCGCGCGCGCAGCGACGTGGGAACAGTCATGATAACTATGCTAACAAATACAGTATTAAGTGGAAACTAGGAATTACTGCGGAAAGGTATTCAGTCGGCTCCCGTTTCATTTGTGCAGGACGACCAAACGCTCGATCGTTGTCCATCTGTAAGGAACTATTCTGAAGCATACGAGCACGAATTAAGTGGAGTACATTATAATACTCGTACATATACAGATCTTTGTCATCTCAAAAAAAATGCTACATTCACAAGTAGATATTATAATATTTCTAATGTCTAATTCAACTCAATTTTATTTTTGGCTAAATGCGATTTAGTCAGCTTATTGCTCCTTAGGCTGCCTGCCCACCGGAGCGGAGCGAGTTAAAAATCGATCAATAGAAAATGTCCACTAAAGAGGAGCAGAGATTTTGTGCAATCGTATTGGTAAGTATTTCTCAGTTTCTCCGCTCCGCTGCGGTGGACAGGCAGCCTTAGGCTCTACCCCTTCGAAAATTGCAGGCATGACAATTGACCACTTGTGTGCAAGATTAAGACATGAAAAAGTAACACAAACTCTTCACATTTGTAATATTTGTTAGGACATTAGCAACAAGGTTAAGCTGCAATATAACATTTACATCGAATTAAACTTCAGGGAAAACTAGAACAATATAACAAAAAATAGACATTTGTAATAAAAATGGTGTTACACTTTTTGTGGGTGTGTCATTTATTCGTAACACATATATATATATATATATATATATATATATATATATATATATATATATATCTTTCTGTTAATATACGTGTATATAAATTGGTACCCGACAATTCGACACGTGGGTAAACTAGTAATAGAACGACTTATTGTATGTCTGTTACATGCAAGCCTGTCCTACACCGGCTAATTAGCTATTTCTTACGCATGTTTTTAATTAATATAAATACTCTTTTGTATAATTAATTTTGTATACTGGCTGTGTTGTGTAATAATGTTAGTGAATAGATATTTAATTGATCAATACGTACACTAATTACAATTAAACTGTTGGTTTATTTTTAAATTTAAATACACTTGAGTCTTACAAAAAAAAATATGGTAAGATAAATAATTCAATCCTAGGTACAATATTTATGTTTGTCAATTTAATTTGTTATGTTTTAGTGGAAATCGCACAGTAGTTTTTTACTTCTAATTCACAGTAAGCATTACCTCACCGTAATTTATTTAGTAACATAGACGTACTTAGATTTAAGAAATGCAGAGGTTCACAACCTGTTTGGTACCGGCACCCCACGCGTGTGCGGCTCGTACTCTCATACCAATAAGCTACGGGCTATCATATTACACCAATCGGTCAGTAAACCATTCTAATTTAAACAGACACAACATAAGAACAGAAAAGTTAATCAAAATTGCTTGCAAATATTAAAAACCAATTGATCCCCTTTTGTTTCATTGAACTTTTAATAAGTAATTACCAATACAATACAATGCAATGTTGCTTTAATATGCGATATTATTAATGACCGCAAGTCAGCCGTCGGAATGAGGGGTGACTATAATTGTACCATACAATTTTACAGAGGGATTCAAGTCAAATATATACCTACCTAAACCGAATGCGTAATTAATAAAATAGAACATGTTACAAAAAAACTTATATTGGCCATATTCCATCATGCGGTTCGCTTACAATTTGTCATAAGACAATGGCGATTGACTCTAAAGTCCTATATTATTATAATTCATAACTAGCTATTACATTCCAAGTGGATGCATTGTAGGGGTGAAACAAAAGCTGTGACACATGCTGTATATGAGCTGTGGATTAAAAAATAATATCTAGTTTTAAATTCGAGGAATAATCTAAACTTTCCAGCCGGTGTACCGGCCTTCAATTTATACAAGGAAGTAGTTTTTAAAATAATGTATAGTGGCCTGTTTTTACACACTAATCTTTAAGGCTACACACACTAAAAAAATTTCACGTGAAAGTAACCAATGAAAATCGCTCGTCATAACTATAGACCAACGCGGAAATAACTAGCTCCCTATAAATAATAATTGCGTTGTCGACCAGTCTGGTCGCCCCCCGTTTTCAACTCATAGAGAAATTAGACGTTCTATTATAACTGAGGTGCTACTGTTATTATTGGGGGGAGGAGGTCTGTCCTCTGTGTTTAGAAAATGCCTTGAATCGCTCTGAACAAGTGAATACATAGTAAACATGATAAATGTGAACGTGTTTATCTGTTACGTCGTCGGATAAATAGTTTCGTTATGTCAACAGATATATATAGGGGAAGAAACGGCAAGAAACCTAACGACACAGGGCCATACTTTAATTTTCATTTTTTTATCCATGTTTTACATAGTTATTTTTACAATTAAATTGAAGATTGCACGCACTCACAGAACATGTCGTATGCGCCATATTAATTTAATAAGAAATTAAAACTGTTAAGACGCTATCGCGTCTTTACAGTTAATTTCTTCAGCCCTAGAAGATGTGTCCCAAGCTACTAAGAACGGCGAAGTATGCTCGTCCCCCCGCGTCTCACCCCTCACGCCCCGTACGATTGCCCTGTCAAGACGTCTTCGTCGGCCTACTGTAGGAAAATTTGTTATACTGTGAATATACTATGTGACAAAATAGACTATATATCCAATACACGTATAGATTTTTAAACTACACTTATATTTTTCAATACACGTCTTAAATTATTTTACTATAACGCTTTTAATTTAATCATCTGACATAATTTACCTTATTATTACCAAGATCAATTTTGAAATCAATAAAAAACAAAAGCTACCTATGCATCATAATCCTTGCTAATATTATAAATGAAAAAGCAAACCGAAGTAGAACCGCGAGAGAAAACTACCGGGGCAAAGATCATCACATCAGCACGTCATCAAAGTCTGCACTGTATAACAAAACACGGTATTCGCCGCCACTTACCTAGATAGGATTCCAATAATTCCGATATTCATTAGATTATGGGGAATCAAGCTCACTTACAGAGTCTCGACAATTTAATGGGAGTGGTTAGCCGTAACCGCCCTCAGTCACACTTTATTTCACACAGTACAGAGCCACCGTAGACCATACCTCACACGTATGGGTCTATTTATAATGCAACTTTCCCCTGCCCCCCGAAACTACACTTAGGCCATAGCTTATTTTACTAGCTAATATTCCAAATGTATTTGTTTCTCTTTCGCGTTTTAACTACTAAAGCAATGGATTTACTTTATTATTACAGCAATGGATGGAGAGCACATACTTTATATTATCAAGTATAAAGTGCAAGGATGGCAGATAATCTAAATTAATTAATCGAAAACTTAACTTGTATGAAAAGGATCATGATATATCAGTTACATTTATATGTTAAAGAAGCAAGTAAGGTGTGTATGCCATATGCTGTTCGGTTCTAGGGAACTGCCGCTAGGGAAGTCGCGTGAAGTAACTTCACGCGACTACCCTAACGGAAATTTATTCATTAATCAAATAATTTTTAATAAACACGTTATGTTTTATTTTGCGTATAGAATTCTATAAGGCCAAGCAGCGAAGCGAATAGCGACAACTATTATGATAAATGTTTTATCCCACTTTATTGCATATTTCCTAAATTTTAATTAGAAAGTATATAGAGACATCCACAAGTCACATAATTGTGACGTCACAAGCAACTTACATCGCAAATGGAATAACATTTCGACAATTCGAGAAAATAAGTAAATTATTAATTGACTTATTACATTCTATCAAACAGAAACGAAAATTCCACTTTTTGTTTCCACACTGTCAAGCTTTCATTAAATGCAAGAGAACATGTTCTTGCGCAACAGTGTCTTCACAAAACATAGACCAACCCTTAATCACAATGATCCACAACATCATCATCATCTTCCTAGCGTCATGTCCCGTGCTAAGTCGGGATCCGCTCAAACCATGATTCAAGATTTAGCGAGTCTAATTACATTGGAGCGACTGCCGATCTGACCTTTGTGACCCTTAGAAAGAGGAACCAAACAATTTTTGATCATGGTTACACATCCATAGTTGTGCAAATGTGCAGGTTTCATCACGATGTTTTTCCACCATTGAGCTAGTGGTATAAATAAATACGTACATAGATTTGAAAAATCCAAAGGTACGTGGCTAGGTTTGAAGCCGCACCCCTCGGTTAAGAAGCACGTGTGCTTCCCATTGAACTACCACCGCGCTCTCAACGATTCATAACATATGAGACACAAACTCCCTACACCAATCACGTTGGAAATTTCAATACGAAACAATGTATCGCACCTGGCTTTCCTCGCCCGATGATCGAACGACAATGATACATTTTTGTTGTTATTAAAAATTACCATTTTTGGGGTTGCGCAGGCGAAGGAAAAGATAACCTTTGTGTTGAGACTTCGCGTCTACATGTACAATTACTTTTTAAAGTAGGTTTGTTGTAATATTTCTATCACATTCATTTACTACTCATTTTTTTTATTTAAATACCTACTTAACTTAAAGAGACATGATTTGCATCTGTGTACATTTTATTCATCATTAATTTTAACGGAAAGCAAATATACGGAATGTAAAAATTATGAAATATTAAAAACTATTATAAAAAAATCTTCACAATATAATATGTATTATTAGCCAGACATGTTTTTTCAAAAACTAGTCACCAGTTTAAATATTTATTATTAGGACAGAACCATAAGTATTTGAGTTGAAATCGGACTTCAACACATTTTTATTGCGCCGAAAAAATTGTAGCACGTTGAATGGCTTATATTGGGCATAATTATAGTATTCGTCTCTCGGTCGGCTGGGTTCGAGTCCCGGCCGCGGGGAGGGTAAATAAATACCAAGCGGCAAGTATAATACATTGTGGTATTGAACAGGGTCGGCACGCGTAAGAAACGCGACCAAATGTTGTTATACTTGTTAGTGACAAAGTCACCCTATTTGGCTTACAAAAATCGACTAAAACATAATGCAATTGATGGAAAAAGACATTCTCATGTTACTTTATTAAGACTTATTTTCTTATGTAAAGTAGATGATTATGAAATCATCCATTTCCCCAACTCAAGACTTCTAGTTAAGGTTGAATGTGGGTGAGGGACCTTATTTTAACTCTGTCTACCCCTACGGGGGTTGCAAGCATGACGGAATGTATGTATGTATGCATGCAAGTATTTAAGTATTTTGGGTTATCTAGTTATTAGTCGGAATCCGCTAAGGTCATGATCTTTGATTGAGCGAACCGACTTTATTTGACAGACTGAAATCTATACAGACAAAGTCTAGCACGTCAGTATATAATATTAAACATATTAATTCTTTAATAGATACATACACATTAGTTACGTTCACCAGTTTAAAAATCCAAACGGACGGACGTCCATTGGACGAACAGACGCACAGACGTCGCTTGAGACGAATCAATTTGTACAGCCCATCGGCCGATTGATCAGCCCATGCATTATTTACAACGGCTTGACAGGCTCATGCCCGCGTCTTTACCCGCTGTGCTCACAATCTTCATATGCAAGGTTACACGCTCAATTTGGCGACGGTCTGGACCTTGACTAAGGGAAGAATTATTTACTAACCCACCACGGTTTTGCAATAATGAAGATAATGAGATCGAATTTCCTCGGTACAGAACGACCTTGTAGTAAAATAAAATTATGATAAAGGATAATGAAACAAAACGTCAAATGAGCGTTCTGTTAGATTTTTTTTTAAATTCCCTGTTAACGACGACATATCTTGCAAGTGTTTTTTAAAATCATTCAATGTATTTTTATGAATAATTATTAAAAAATTCTCCATATAAACTTTATCTTCTTCGTCTGGTTAATTTTCGCTAAAAGAGGTACAAAGTTTTCGCTTCACGTATTAATATAAAGATGTGCGAGGGGCATTATGATACATATTAACTGTTTTTAATTCAGCGATAAGCTGAACTTGCGAGTTTAAAAATATGTACATATGTTGTATAACCAAGATGTCATTCATTTTAACTGGCCCGTTGGTCAAGTGATCAGAGCCCCTGGCCACGAGACCAAGGGTTACGGGTTCGAATCCCGCTAGGGGCAAATGTTTTGGGTGATTAATATGAACATTTGTACTCGAGTCATGGACGGTTATAAACGTATTTAAGAATGTCTTTCCGTTCGCCTAGTATCCATAGTACAAGCATTAGCTTAGTTTGGAACTAGGGAATTGGTGTGTCAGTTTGGACAATTTATCGGTTATTTATTTATTTATAAACGTAGTTACAATCTCTTGTAATATAAACTTTTATTTAATTGCGCCATTAACCTTTCTATGAAGAACACTTTATTTCATATAGGTATGTGTTGTTATAACAATCACTCCTATACCTAAATAAATAAGCATTAGCAAGACTGGTCATTCAGCATATCATAAATAGATGATGATGATTTGTCCCGTGTTGGAATGGGACTTAAAAATAATGTGCCAACTGTGTTTCTTGCCTAGCATGTCGTAAAAGGCGACTATTGGTATATGGGGTTTTAGGTATGTGATTGGGTAGACGGCACGCTAGCCACCTGTCACTACTTTTTCATCTAACCCAGCCCATTGTCCCATGTTGATCTGGGACTTATAAAGAATATGCCAATTGTGTTTCTTGCCTAGCATGTCGTAAAAGGCGACTACTGGTGTATCGGGTTTTGGGTATGTGATTATGTAGGCGACAAGCTAGCCATCTGTCACTACTTTTTCACAATTTTCCAGCTAACCCAGCCAATTGGCTGAATGTGGTTAAAGGGGCTTGCTGTCCCTTTAACTCTGCCTACCACTTTGGGTATTATGGGCGTGATGTTATGTATGTATGTATGTATGTTTGATGATCAGCTGAGTAGTAAAGACGTAACTACGTATCCCTGAGGGAAGGAAGAAAAGAATAGTAAATGTACCCAAGCCAATTTCCAAAGCTGAAGGATCAATAATACATGGACCACATTAAGCTAAAAATAAATGTGAATTAAGTAGAGAAGAAAAATAGCACGAAAATACAATAATAATTTGCAGATCAGTCCATATTTTTGTAAATAACTACGAATGAATTCCAACAGCTTTTGAAGTATATTAATATTACTATAGCATCGAACAATTTGATGTGACAAAGAACTCGCGGCAAACTGATCAAAAAACAAAGTATTTTCTATACAAAGTATTTTAAGGACGAAAAATATAAAAGAAACACAAACTTCACTCAAAGTTGTTCAATAGCGATTTTTTTCAATATTAGGTTTCCTTTATAAGACCATCTTTGTATGTTTATGAAGTTTTATGTATTAATCGAATTATTTTAACTTTCCCCGACGAACTTATGGAAGTATCGAAATATATTTTTTTACTTCAATCTTTAAGACTTATAAGTAATTGTTATAAAACAAACTTGTATTAATATCAATAGGTATTTGTTTACTATTGAAACCCTTCTCGTTCATGTCGATAAAAGTTACCAAAATGAATTAAGTATTAACTTACCTTGTGAAAGAAGAAATGTTGTCGTTAACACTGTTAAAAGTAGGTACGTACCTGCAAAAAAGGGAACAAGACTTTAGACAGTTATCAGGTTAACTTACTCTAGTGCTAGCTTAGAACTATACTTTACTAGCGACCCGCTCCGGCTTCGCACTGTGAGCACAAAACAATATGTACCTAACAATACATATAAACTTGCGTCTTGAAGTTGGTATGAACCTCTATTAGTGGAAACTGCATCAACATCCCACCCGTAAGCTTAAAAAATCTAAGCGAAGAGACAGCGGCGAATTTGTAAAGAATACTATGTAAAGAAGCAACGCCCTGAAGTAATATAAAATGTTAAACAAGCTCAACATTGATTGGTCAGCATTTTTTAAGGTAAACTTGAAGGAGGCGATGTGGTTATTCACCTTCACCATCGCGGTCGAGTAAAATATATTTCTGATTAAAAGAAACATTTAGGTGGATTTGAACCAGCATGCCGCATGTTACTATCACCACTCTATGATGTATCCTACTGCATCTGTGCGATCGAACATATCATGACAGACAAACATATAAATCTGCTGATATAGACAGCATTTTTGCTTGTCAAAAAGTACAGCTGCATATTATTTACTGCAACTGCCCAATTACCAATCTCTAAACTGCAAATTTCCGATCGACACAAAAACTCTCGCAATACAAAACCCAGACTAGTCATTTTATTATTATTTATAACTCTAATAACGGGATGACTGACGCATAACAACAATCATGTATAATATACTCACAGGCAATTATAGCCCATTTGAAATGATAGCACAAGAATACATATTATGATTCCAATTTGGTACAAACGCGGGACCCGAAGCTATATTATGAGTTTAGTTTTTTTCGTTTATTATAATATAAAAATCGTATTCTGAATGTGCGTGGGTTATTCTGTTGCGATTTATGAATAACAAATAAGTATGAAGCAGGATTTCTGAGAAATTGTTTTCAAACTACAGATATATAGAAGATAATTTATATTTGGTGATGGCATCTGAATATCTTTAATAGGACAAACGTCAATGTCGAAACCTTACTGATGTGTAGGTACAGCAAAAATATGCAAGCAGTTGGTTAGATTTAACGAAACTGCACCAAAAACCTTAAAAGTTGATGTAACTAATATCCACACAAAACATCTTTCACTTTACAGTTTTAATTTAAATGATAATATGATTTAGTCCCATTCATAGTCATCATCAGGATAAGCCATGTAGTCCAAGAGTCTGATTCCTATTTTTATAAAACACCTGGTAAGCTACTTTGCAACTGATAAGCTATAACGCCATGATATTTATTTATAATTTTTGAATTTTTTATCTTATAAGGTGTTCTAAAAAAAAGAAACAAACGTTCACACCTTCGTTCACAGCGCATCGCCTCAGTCGCAATTTAAATTTAATGTAGATCTTGCGTTCAGGTTCAGATTGATAGGTTTCCCTACCAGCAATTATAACTTTCCCTCTGCGCGACATTGACGTGTATGTGACACTTTTCTTTGTCAGGTCTCTCAAATATGACCATTTAATTATTTCTTACTCGTTACACGTTTCGAAGGTATTGAGTAGTTAAAAGTCATACTCAATGGCATAATCTTAAGCTTTGTATTATGAATGTCAATAGGATGAGATGTTTGTTGATTAATCATCAAAAAAAACAACTAAACGAATTTAGATGAAATTTGGGACAGGGATATTTTACAATCTAGATGCATTTTTTTTTAACCCTAAAAACGCAGCTCCTTTAAGATAAAAAAAACATGACACTACGCGGATAAAATAATACTATCATAGTAATGGTATCAAAAAGTAGGCTAAATCCTTTTCGGCGCCTGTGTAGGGTGGGCTTGCATGCCAAATTTCGTAAAGATCTATTAAGTAGTCACGACGTGAAAAAGTAGCAAACAAATTTGTATTAGTTACATCGCTAGTGTTTCAAATATCCATAGGCTTCCTATCAGGCCCCCCGTAGGCTGTTTTATCGGCTATATTAATATAATATAGTAAATGACGTAGGCGCCATTATAAGACCGATATTTTTTTAATTTCTAGGTCTTGCGGTTTCATTAATAAGACCAGTTACTAACACGTTACTATTATGTGGTCCCACGTCAAAAGCTTTTAATTGCGAGTTTCATTCCTTTCAATTTGTATCAGCATGGTGTTATGCGAACTAAATGCTGTTGTGTGGAACTTTCTTACTCTATTAATTATTAATGGGTTCTTCTGTCCTCTTAAACACAAATGAGGAGTGGGGAAACCAACCACCAGACCATTTGGCTGAATCAATTGTGGACTCTTTTTTCGTAAAGTGATAAGCTAGTTGAGCGAACTTTCAGCCGCAAAGGTCGGGCAACCTCAGTGCCTGTTTAACTCTGGATGGGTGATCGAGGTTGGATATCGCTTGAATGCTAGTAGAAGGTACGTAAGATAAGCATTTGATTTTGGGTGTTTTAAAGTAAACAACCAGAGGCAAAGATTGCTTAGGATCTTAGTAAAAAAAAAAATTGAGGCTCTAATTTTTATCTACTCGTCATGGACGTTACGTAGTGACGTCCCCATCGAAATCTATAAAGGCAGGTTATAAAAATTACTTCAAATATCAGTGGTGTCATCGACGCTATTCCCAAAAGTCTTAAACAACAAAAACAAGTATCAAAATCATCGTTGAAATAAGTTCGCTATCGTTTCGCGCTCGCATTACATTCACACGGTGATTCAAGTGGTCGCACTTACGTAATCTTTAATATAAACAATATGTAATCAATATTAGTTTCATAATAAATACCTATAACAATGTTTGTTGATAAAGCTTTATGCGCGTGTTACTGTGTGTACTTACAACGAAAATGTTATTGCTTAAGTATTTAATGCCACGCCTAATATACGATGAAGATTCAGTATTTAGTTGGCCTACCACAACATATCTAGCGAGGCAGAGAATTTGGGCTAAATAAATGTGTTCTAGTTTTTACACAAACAGACAGATTTTGATTTTCAATAATACCTTAAGTTATCGATAATTTATTTCAAAATTGAACAAGATATGTGGCATTTGTGGACACCTATCTATATCTTTGGCTTGCCCTTACACCTAAAAAATAATATTTGACAATTATGTTAACGCGATATGGATAGATAATAGTCTCTTTGAAGACGTGACCAACAGATGAACAATAAAGAGATAAGCTTTCGCCAATTCCACTTTTTAACCCAGTACGGAAGCCTAACCTGGCTTTTTAGGTAAACCCCGGTAATTCCATCTGCTTTAACTTTTGATTCCATTAGACTGCACAATGGACCAATCCTCAAATCTGATTAAACCGACTACGACTCCACTAAATGCAAATTCCAACTAAGCACACCTAAGTTTTTCCCCAACTTGAGGGATAATTAAGTTATAATTACCGGTGACTTATTTTAATGTAAAACAATGATAAAACTTATTGCTTACTTAAAATGAAATCATCAGAATGCTATCCTGATTAAAAAAAATTATTCTATTATAAGAATTATACTTCTTATAATAGAATGAAAATTTCAAAACTGCATTCATGAAGTACCCAAGTCATCGAAAAGGTACGGTGTGGAATTGTCTTACAAACTGTGTTTTTTGTAAATGTTATTATGAATAACAAAGATAATTTGTTAAACATGTTATTAACTTCTATATAATTGCCTCAAAGTAAAAAGATGGAATGCAGAAAAAAATTATCAGTATAATCTGTGCCTAGCATGTCGTAAAAGTCGACTAATGGTGTACTGGATATTAGTTTTGTGGGGTTTCCCTGGTGATTACAGTAAGAGGTTCTACAAAGACTTACTAGGCTCTTGCAAGTTTGGCAACGTACATAATATTTGACTCCTCTGTTGTTGCAAATGTCCATAGACTACGATGCCGTCTTACCAGCCGTAAAAGACTACTAATTTATTGGTTTTGTGAAGTTTTCCTGGAAATTTACAATAAGAGGTTCTTCAAAAAGGCACTTTATTAGACATTTGCAAGTTTGCTAACGCCTAAGTATATGACTACTATGGTGTTGCAAGTGACCATAGGCTACAATGACGTCGTACCATCAAGCTAACCGTACGTGTTTGTCGCCTTTAGTTACAAACGACCCAAACCACTAACATGGAAGTCTCCAACCGCACTTTAAAGCGTCATTGGCCCCGCCGCTACAAAAACGCATTCATTTTAAAGAACAAGAAAAGTAAATATAATATAGACAAGACGGCTACGAAAACAAAGGGCAGCCTGGACAAACAAAAACACGGACCCACACTGCGTGTCAGTGAAGTCCTCGGCCGTCTTAATGTTATTATAAGATATTCAGAGAACGTGCTAACTAACATTACATGTCCCATCAGTGTAAATGATACATTTAATAAAACTAAGACTGGATTCTGCGACGTAAGTTTTTTGTTTTTGGACGCGCTGAAATGAATTGTGTTCAATGCACATCGCAAATGCCTGTGTTAGAATCGATCTAATAGTATGATTATCGATAATGAGGTGTTTATTTTGTTTATTTGTATATTATAAAACACAATAGCACGTTATTCATAGTTGCTTCATTGTGACGCTCATTAAAAGCCAATTTGATCATAGCAGTCCTACTAACAGGATCAACTGGAAAGTTGGTTGAAATAGGGCACATTTTATCCTAAGATTTAGGTATAGCTTGGACTAAGGATACAAAGTTAATATTTTTTTTCATTTAGTTTCCTAGCGTTATCTCTTGACAAGCCTGGTTATAACATTGAAGTGATTGACTTACGAATCTCATACAATACCATATGAATCGTGGTTACAGATCCAGTTATTTAATTATGTAGGTTTCACTTACAAAACTGTCGTAGGTATTTACTTAAAGTTTAAATAATTCGATTTAAAGACAAACGGCGACAAAAACCTGAGAACGCATCTTCATAAATACAGTCTGCTAAAAAAATAATAACACAAAATCTATATAGAAATATATCCGCGTTGTCTGTTTGTCCCGTCCGTTTGTTTAGTTGGAAACTAAAAAATCTAACGTAGCACCATTTGTTCAAGGAAGAATAAAATACAATACGACCCTCCCTAAATATACAACGGGTGGTGAAGTTATTGTGTTCCCGCGGGTTTGTTTGTCATGTCTAGAGGACTCGGATTTGGATATAGCTAGCCAAGCGCCCTGACTTTGTCTGAATAGTTCAGTCAATTTGCAGAATCCATCCCATCAACTAAGATGGATTTAGCGAAATGTAATAAATTAAATGTTACATATTTTTTGGCCATAGTTTCTCCTATGATGACATTAAGTAGGTGGTATTTCTTAAAAGGAGAAAGAATGTGTTTCACAATCCAATAGATTTTAAGCAAACCGCACAATTTGTTTAAATTTGACTCTAGTAGCTACAACATAAATGCGCGTGCGCATCGCTTGTCACAAGGCCGTTTAGTCCCGTTAGCGTTACTTCTAATTAGCGCAAACGCCGAAGTTAAACAAATAGCTTGTGATTTTTAGTGAGTTTTTAAGATACCATTCATTTTTATACTGATTATTATTTATCTAAATAAAAATATTTGACCCGTGTTTCGGTTTTCATATACATATACTAAAAATAACCCTATACTACCACTTCGTTGAAGAGAGAGATCACCTTACAATCTGCGAATTAAAATTATCATGGACGTGTAAAACGTTAAAATAGGTAAAAATAATTATTTTTGAACTCAACTTGTACCTTATGTATGGTATGAACCAAATATAAACACGAAACACAGCTATATTTTCTACACCCATGGGGGGTTAAAATATGACATCCCTCCATTTGCTGCGACACTTGCTTACAACTAAGAGAAACATGTAGATAAAGCACAATCCATCTCTATACTGCTAATAGGCCCACCCATAATTTACCAGATAAATACTTCTCTGTTGAAGAATGTCCCAAAGCGTGAAGTGTCCTGTGCTTTTATTTTATACGATAATTATTAATTACTTACAACAAAACGTAGTGACATTTTTGTAGGCTATGTGAACAATTAATACAGTGTAATATGACGACAGCAATTTACGGAAAATAATAAGGCAGATGACACCGCCGATCAAGTAACATACAGGTTAGCTATTTGAATCGAGAAGTAACCTATCAATGAAGAGAATACGACAGACAGACAAGTTTAAACAAAATTGTTTTTTTTATTGTACCTATACTGATCAATCTATAATTATTTCCAAAGATTATTTAAAAACAATACCAAATAAATAACGGCAATCGCAAATCACAACAAATTTTGATATACACCGAAAAAAAAACTTATTTATTTAAATATCACCGAGATCAATTCATTTCCCAAAAATACCATATCGATGACGTCACAAGTCAGTATACCAGGACTTAAACAGTACATTGAAAGGACATCCAAAGAAACTACTCATGTAGCTAAAATCACGTTAGCTCGGCAAGAATTAGCCACCATCTTTACCTACATCTCTCCTATCCTCATACACACATACAAACACACACGCCACCCTCTATATTAATTATGGCACTATTTGTATACGGAACGAGGGTGCACTTCTTTTAACAACGACCATCTGTTCATTATTATTCCTACACACACACACAAACTAACACAATGTCGAAGAGATCACGCAGTCATTCAAACTTTTTAAAACTGAAAAGTTGCTTTTTTATTTATTCAAACAACCTATTTTCTGTATTTTCCGTGTCACTATTTCTCCTATTTTTGTCTAACATTCCTTAAAAAAGCTAAAGCCGAGGTAGAAAGGAACACATTTTCTTACTGGCTTTAAAGTAAATATGTTATAATCTATCTGCATGCTGTTTTCATCAACTGTTTTTGCGTGATTAAGTAACAGACATTCAACAAAATTTCAATGTAGGTTTCTACACGTACATCCAAAAATTCCTCAAAAACTACTGAACATTCGAACTTTAATAACATTGACCACCGACCGTCAAAACTTTCCAAACGTTATACTTATCCTCACATGCCATACAAAACCCTATGACAAAAAAAAACAAACCACAAAACCCTTCCGGAATTTCACAAATCCAAGCCCACCCTCGCGGCATACACACATATTATTATTTACTCGGCTACAGTGTTCAAAACAGACGAGAGTTATTATCGAGAACAATAGATATTATAATAATATACCGAACAGCTATTTGTACAAGAGGACTGATGCCACTCGCCTCTTAGACGCTATAAAGCAACGTAATAACTGTTATCAAATGAAAGTGATGCCACAGAGTGACATCTAAGGACGCAACCGTGAACGCCGACCGACCAACAACGGTGCGCACTTACAAATTCAGAGGAGTTTTATTATTTCAATAATTGTTAAAAATCTACACTAATAAATAAAATTGAAGTAGACACTAGATATTTATAACATTTATTGTCTAAGATTAATTTTAAGGACTTTCCGCAACAACGGAAGCTATATAGACGGGACTTTTAAACGAGTTATTTTAGATTTAGGGTAACGCAAAATTTTTTTTTTTTATAATTACACGCAAATTCCCGGGCCACCGATCTCGTAGGTGATTATAAGAAAACTTTCAAATGTAATGACAATCGCTCGGCTAACTCCGCATTCAGGACACGATATGACATTTCACCCGAAAGTCTGAGGCTGCCATTTTTAAATAAACTGTCTAGACTAACCTACACTTCGTTGGGGTTTAAATGGGTCACATGTAACTCCAAACGGCTCAATGAACGGCTTATTTCCGAACGCGGAATCACGTAGGGGTGGTGCCGCTTCTCGCTAGCGAGCGATCCTAGAATCGATTCGAGTCGGGGCCAAAAGAATCGATTTATAAAAATTAAGAACCCTGAAGAGCGACCTTGTACAAATTTATACTTTTCGGCAAAATAATTTTATGCATTAATTTTGTGGATTAAATAGAAATCGTAACAATCATATAGAATCGGAATGAAGTACTTACTGCTTTAAACAGTGTCTTAATAAAGAAATCATATATGTATATGTACAAAATTATTAAATAAGATTATATAAATGTTACATTTATGAAAAACTAAATCGATTATTAAAATAAAAATTGATTCATTGACTAATCAACCTTACATCACCATTGCAGACACTCGATACTTCATTCACTGTTTCCTTTCTGACGTTTGTAACGGGATTTTAAATACGAGCAAAACAAAGAGGGATTTTTCGTTCAAAAACTGTTATTCTTAACTAACTTCTAAAAAGAAAGAGCTTTTCCATTTGTTGAATTTGGGAGTGCTGATCAAGATTTTACTATTTATATGTATAAGCGTGGCTTTTTATATAGTAGTGTAGGTACTTTTTACTTTAGCTTTAGTACTAAACGTTTTCACATTACTTAGAAAAAAAATATATCGAAAATATACTGATGCTAACATCGACTTAACTATACTCTAGTATACAATTTTATTCTTCCTACGAACATATATTTTTTCCCCATTTTATCACGATTAATTCTACAATAAATTTGAACCTTTATCAATAGAAAACCCTCGCCAGATAAGTACATACATATAGCTTTATTGTAACTCGACGCCGCGCTCCGGCATTGAACCTGCTCTAGCTCCTAAACTACCTCCGGGACCAACATGAGACTTAGCAAGGCTTATTCTGTACACTAATACTAATACCTATTTGCGGACTAAAAATAAAGAAAATTAAATCAGTCATTAAAAACAATCTTTAAAAAATCCTATTTAAAAAATTAAGTTTTTTTTTTCATTCCAAGTACACACCTAACTGATTAGTTTATTTGATTATAACTTTTTAACACCTCGTCCTTGGGTTTGAAAAAATGCATACCTGTGTGTAAGTCAAAACTTCAATATTCTTCAATTTGTTAACTATTTATTATATCGCAAAAATATTATATATAAAATCGGAAACATCGACATTTTTTTACCAGTCCGCTTCACTTGGAATGCCCCTCATATAGTAAAAACATGTTTCTACCTAAATACACTGTTAAAAAAGTCAATACAGAAATAGACGCCATAGATAATCCACATAGCCAAATAAAAAAGTTTTATCAAATTATTTGAATATAAAACACATATTACCTATATATCCAAAAAAAGTCCAATGATTTATGTCTGGCTACGACAAGCTACCAAGACCAAAAAAAAATGCAATTACTTACCGGTATGACAATCAACATTTTAATTCATTAAGATATAAAAAAAAAATATTCAACAAATACGTATAATAATATCGCTTCCAAATTTAGCGTGCAACCATCCGACCCTCGCCCCATTATATTAACCTGCGCGAGAGTGAGACGGCAACGATATTAGAACGGAACAATCGTTGCCATTACGTCGAATAAAAAAGAAAAGTTATTATATTTTTTATTGGACAGGGAGGCTACCCTCCACGGGAGGGTTTATTTTTATTTTATTTGAAAAGTTTACTTTCCATTTGTTTTAACTTCTGCTGGGGTGGAGATTGGACGCACGCACTCGATGATTCACTAATGCGCTGTAGTGCAGGCTGCCGCAGCAGATTTTTACAACGTAAACGGAGATGGCTTCTACTGCGTTACAGTGGGAGTAACGGTTCATAATATTCATTAAATGTTTTTCCCAATCTAAGCGTTCACATAATAGTACGTATTCCTTTCACACAAAAATGGGACTTTCGTCGATTTGTCCCACGAAACGAATCGCACAAGGAGCCTTTTTGAATACGTTGATTCGCACCATTGTATGAATCAGAAAGAACTATTAATTTGTACTTCGATTGGTACTGGGGTACAAATCACCCAAGGATTCTTTATGGTTTTGTCGATGCGGACCACTATTAAATATTTAATAATTTTGTGTACTGTCGGGTAGAAAATAGTTTTTAGGACATACGATTGACATACAATTAATAACTTGATTTAACTACTATTTAGCTGCACGGATAACAAACACAGTCGACAAAATTAAACATATTTTGGTGCAGAAAAGAAATACACAAATATAGCTTATCCATCCAAATAACGCATAGGCTATATGTTTTATCGGTATATCACGCGAGCAAAGCCACGGGCAGAAGCTAGTTCGACATAAAATCATAATTCACCAATTTCCAAGAGACCCAATGGCATTCGCGATCGTTTCCAATTTATGCCTCGAGCCCCCATACTATAAAGTATTATGTATTTTTATATTTCAACTTTGCGAATAACATCAGAATGGACGAAGTTTCGGCGGCTGCGGACTCGGGATCATTTTTGTTTACTTTTATTAAGTATGATTACAGTCATTAAAACATATATTGAAATTTGTTTTATTATTATACAGTATATGGGGGTTTATGTTTGAAAGTTTAATAGGTAGTACAATATCCAGCAATACAGAAAAAACTAAAGAAGGCAAACATTACGCAGCCTGCAGAATACTTTGGATAGTAAATATCATTCTAGAAATATATGCTTCATCATCGGGGCATTATTATAGAAGAAAAGATATCCCTCAAACGTTAAGTTTCTTTATGTTTGAAATCAACAATCATCTACATATTAGGTCACAAACATTATGTACTTTCAAATATCTTATCTTAGATAAATTTTATCAATCTACAATGTTACACAAAGTGCGATAGTAGATATTACATCAAAAAGACGAAAGTCGCCAAGATTTTTCTACACCTTCTCATCTAAAAGCAATGACAAAGATGACAATATTCCATAAAACGACATCAAATGAACGACACGAATAATCCGACGAACACGCAACTTTGGTCATTACTATAATAATAATAGGATATAAAACGCTTCATAGTTATCCGTGTTTCAATATCTTGAACTACTACTCGACTACAGTTGTAAATGCAGTCCGCTGTCAAAAGCTCCGCGCGACTTTAGATCTTAATGTATTAACTTAAGAGTCATAACTTTTTGACTCTGAGTATACTTAAAATGTCGTTGGCTAGAAGGCTAAGGAAAACACGGAATGTCCAAGCAAAAATGTGCTTAATCACGGTGTGACAAGATGTGAAATTGGGTGAGCGTCCCACTCGTCATATTGCCACGTGCGGAGATAGGGTTGTCAGTTGTCAAGTTGGAAACTCTGCCTCTGGGTCAGAATATTTTTTACAATGAAATGGCATTTACAATCGTTTTGACGGGATTAATTTAATTTCGTAGCAGCAGCTATGTCATAGCAGTACTCTGATGACCTAATATATTATTGTATTTATTTCCTGTATAACCGTATCGTAACTCTCGCTATTCAACGTAACCACTACTTATATGTATATTTTACAGTGTGTGTAGGCCAAAATATACGTAACATAATTTGAGTGACATAAAGATCTATTAGCGAGTTGAAAAATGTAAAAAACCCGCTTTGAGCCGTTGAAAAATGTAAAATAATGGATTAGCAGCAAAACAATATGCTTTAAGTCACGCCGGCTCTCTTATGGCAAAAGCTATAAGGGCGAGATTCCGCTGATTCAGACCCGAGGGGACAGAAGAGGTTTTAATTTTATTTACGTGTAAAATGTATCACTTAAAATACAATTATATGAATAATGAAAAGACAGCTAAACAAGTTACAAATTGTATCCGTCTTTTTTCCTTAATTTTTGGAAAAAAATCACTACTTAGAACCGATTTTTTCGCGATATACAGCACTATCTCGAATGGAATAAGATAAAAAATTAAAAATACCAGTACACAAGCTTGGTGCAACTGAATTTCACCTAATTCGGTCTACTTTAAACTTTATTTTCCAAGACGTTAGGCCGAATATAGGTTGAGAAACATTGCATCGTCTAGAACAAGACCTTAACATCGATAACCCTACTAATAACAAGTATTTTGCTATATTGTTTTGTATTACCTTAGTACGGACTATAATGGCCCAATTATTCCACCATTCATTGGAAAGTAAATAGTTTTAAAACAAAACATAATTATGGAATGGTAATTTACTGAGGAAGATAAACGTGTAATTTTGCTTACAATATAACCTAATATCCTACGGGGCACAGGGCTCGGCTCCATCATGTAGGTCAAGCATCTAACTAACTATTCTTATAAGGGCAAGCGTGTCCATCTGTAACGCTATAACAGCGAAACTACTGCACGGATTTATATCGTATTTGGTGTGAAGGTAGTTCGTATTATTGGGACGGAAGTAGATTATTTATTATTTCATGAATAATTATTCATGTTCTGTTACTAACCGACTCATATGGGTTAGGATTTTAAGCTAGTCCTAAACCAAAGCTATTAATATACCAGATAATAATTTTATCGCTATAAGAAAAAAAAGGCTTTTTTTCAAAAAACACGAACGCAGGACATTTAAAAATGCGCAAACGGCTCTTTCTCTACACGTACTCATATTGACTTCAACTAAACCAACGTGAGTACCCTTCCGCAGTCCGCCAGAGCGAGCGCCGCCGAACCCAACAGCGATCCGTTCCGTTAACCCCAGGATAATGAACGCCCGACAAAAACAACACAACACAACGAAACAGGCCAAAGAACTACTATTAGCATCGGCAATTACAGCCGGCAGCATGGATTAAAACTTGTAATTATGTAAAGTACATATAAAATTATTATTATAATTTTTTTTCCGAAGCAAATTGGTGTAGATCAACAAGATTGTGCTAAATAACAACACTGACGTGATATTGCGTATTTTTTTAAACGTTTTATTAACCCGGATTGAGAAAAATAATAATATAACTAAATTTCTTTCTTAGGGTTCCGCCGGAGCGTTGAAGAAACGACAAAATCTCGGACTCGGTCTAAATGTGATTAACCGGTTTTATAGATTCTATTAAAAATGCAATATTTTCTCAATGAAATAAATGTTTAATTGAATATTAACCCACATAATCAGGAGGCAAGTGTAAACTTAATTTTAAGCGGTTTATTTAAGTATGCTTATTAATAATTTCGTAGATGTAGAGGTTCCTTATAAATATATATGTTTTTTCAAATTTGGAATTAATATGGTATGGTAAAATTGATATGGTTGCCGATTGGACCCTCGCAACCCTTCGATATGGAACCTGACAATTAAGATCATAGTTACACATCCATAGTTGACGAATGAACCAGTCATGATATTATTCCTTAATGCCAAGCTAGTTTCATATATACGTACATTTATTAAAAAAAACCAGTAAAATCTAACCGGGTTCGAACATGAACCCTCACCTATCACACGCGTGTCTTGCAATTGAACTATTACCTCTCTTTACAATCACCTACGAAACCAACAACACCCAAAAGCCAGATTGTTTTCAGACACAATAAGTCCTAACGGATAATAAACGAGAACAAACATACTATACAAGTACCATATATGAGCACTACTAATCCACGCGACCAGCACCAGTCGGGACCACCAACACTCACCCACCTCGACCGGGAGCGCGTATGTTTGCCTCCGGGAAATAGAGTAGTCCATCGGGACTTTTTAACAAGCAAACTTAAAGACAAAAACTGGTCAAGCGCGATAAGAATTACGATGCTGCGGTTCCGTATAATTTCCTTAAAGAGAAGAAGCTCTTTTAGGTGGGGGGAGGGTGATTCCATAATATGTTGGTAACCACCAATAGAACAACAGACTTGGCGATGCTATGGAAAGTAATGTGCCTTTCTATGTATTTTTATCTAAGTTATAATAAAATATATTCACGAGCAGGCATCCCTTAGATGTGGGCCCAAATAAATTAGTACATAGCCATACTTCAAAAACACAATCTTCATGCAATTAAAGAATAAATTATTTATATTTTTATTATAAAAAAAAACATTAAATACAAAAGCTAATCTTGCTTTATTCGAAACCAATCACACGGATATATTAAAAAAAGTTCGAATATACAAACCTTTTTTGAAATCAACTTAAAGTAAAAGTACATCTTACAACTGTACCCAATTATTAACCGTCTCAACCATTTGCATCACTACATATATATAATAACAAATATAAGGTCCATTTTTACGAACCCAGCATCGAACCCTAACAATAGTCTGTTGATCCACTATCAACATAGAGAGGAAGGGAGGGGGGAGGGGGGCAAAATACGTCTAATTGTTATAAAAACATCGACCTCAACACTGTATGATTTAAAAGTGATATTCTCAAACCATAAAGCAGTTTCACATGGACATGTGAAATATTTAACTTAATATTATAAGTCAACTCAAAGCCGTGGCCGGCCCTTTGGTTGTACGAGGAGCGAAAAGTGTTGATACTTACATTTATTGATAAACTACTGCCCTAAGCAATTAACTTACAATGCTTTGAATGCTTTTAATTTAGACTTTGGGATTTTACACTTTACAATTATTTTTATAGTCTACACCAATAAATAAAATTACACTCATTGACCTGAGTTAAAAAAAAATGTACAATACATTGAAAGATGGTCGACAACGTTTTGACAACTAAAAACTCTTATTATGGTAATAATATGTTTTATTTACGTAGCGAGTTATGACGGTAAACATTCCAAAACCCACAGTGTACTTTCATCATTCTAGTAAGTACATCTAAAATTACTTATTCTTAAATAAATTAACAGAGACTAATCTGACCCTTATTGTAAGAAATCATCTATTTTTACTCAAACCAACTCCATCTATTTGTGTCTTACATTTGTTACTCTTGAAGTGACTTTTTTGTTAAAAGAGCATTCATTCAGATTGCACGTTTATATAGATGTGGCTCAGCATGCATTTTTATCTTTTTAGCACTGTTGTAAAAAAATAATAACGGCAAGTGACGCATGAGATTGAAAAGGCTTTTTAAAGTTTTATAGGTAGGTATCTAAAGATCTTATGGCTAAGTACAGTCAGTTTATTATAAACTGTGAATATCAAATTGCTTGAATTTTATAACAGTTTTTTTAGGGTTTTATACCTCAAAAGGTAAACACGGGACCCTATTACTAAGACTCCACTGTCCGTCTGTCTGTCAACAGGCTCTATCTCATGAACCGTGATAGCTAAATAGTTGATTTTTTTACATAAGATATATATATCTGTTGCCGCTTAAACAACAAATACTTAAAACAGAATAAAATAAATATTTAATTGGAGCTCCCTAAGAACAAACGCGATTTTTTTGCCGATATTAATAACGCCAACACGTAGACGCTTGAAATACTCTTAGAAAATTTAGTTGTATGTTCACTTATAAATAATTAAGTTAAAATAAAAAAGATATTTAAGGGCGCTCCCATACAATAGACGTAATTTTTTTGCCGTTTTTTGCTCGAGCGATCGATCGATCGACTAGAAAGAAAAAGGTTATAATTTATCGTCTAATGTTTACAGATAATAGTAAGGAATCCTTCGTGCGCGAGTCCGACTTGCACTTGGCCGGCTTTTTCAATCATATAAAATATAAAAAAATCTATTATTGTATAAATCTTTTTGAAATAATCACAAATACTCGTAACTAATATAGTATGGACAATTCGGATGATGAATGTTCAAAATTAGAAATCCAAAAAAAAATCAGCCAAGGGCGATTCGGCTCGCGTCCTCCCAAGTATCAATCGCCACCGGTCGTACAACACAGGTTTTCAATTAGCCACTATACATAGTAGTAAAAGCATCAAGCCTCCTTTCACACCGTCTGTCTGTTCGTCCTTTATTTGTGTAAATTTGAATACCCGCCGGAGGTAGAGCCCTTAAAAATAAACATTAACTCCAATATTTGGATACTAGTAATAATTTATGAGTGTTTCCCGTTTGGGTCTTCCCGATGCATAAAGCGTCCTAAGAAATAGGAATGAGTTTGTAAGCATCGGTGCAGAGAGAAATGTTGTTTATATTCCGGAAAACCGGTAAATGTGATTGTCTCACAGTCAATATCAAATAGCGCTTGCCTGTTGATAAGAGATATGTACCTACTAAGATGTCGGTGGCTCGGTCGTGGTAAGACCACCCCTCTCAGTGAAAAACCGGCGGCAAGTTCCTTTCAAGCTTCTGCTTTTCGTGCGGTGAAGTATTTAAATGTTTCTAAGTTGAGTAAGAATTTCTAATACTTGTTCAGTGGTGAACGAAAACCTGATGTTCCAGTGGATGAAAATTGGGGACGGATGGTAAAAAAACGGGATTTCGCCTTTTAAATCGGCATAGTAGCAATGGTTTGGAAATACAGCCAATTTATTAGTCCTGTCAAAATTATCGAACAAAATACAAATTAAGGTCAGAGAAGTTATTGAGAAATTGAATCAGTTGGTGTACCGATCGAAAGCAAAGGGACAGCTGGCCACACTAATCCCGACACATAGTAAAAACGGTAGAAAGATGATGAAGTCTAGTCCTCACCTAGACTTATGAACAGACAAACCAGCACGCCCAAACACGCACTTCCGCGTCACAACGACCGCCGACGCATAAACCGCGCGTCCTTGATAATGTGTTTGGATATTTTAAAATAGTACACACAAGCAATTGTTTCGCGGATTTTTTAAACTTTTAATGCTATCCCGAGGCCGTCGCGTTTGCCAAAATATGTCGCATGATTTATATGCCGTGTGATCCGGTGAAATATAGCCTAAACAATTATAGATATATTAATAACGCCGCGGCTAGCACATTCTTACGGCCAGATGTTTTACCTATTGTACTGTCGGATGGCGGTAGCTCAGTGGGTTTAATATCTCATTGAGGGGCGTGGGTTCTATCTCTGGATATTTAGAAAATATTTTTATAGCTACTGGCGATAGCATACAATATCGCTACTAATTAATGGTGTGTAATCATGGCCTATTCTATTTAAATCGCCAAGAGTTGAAAGTTCAGGTGGCAGTGCCTTCAATATTATTAGGTTTCTCATAAATCTAAGATCACAGTCAGAGCATATTTTTGTCGTTAAGAGTTCAGAGTTTGAAAACATTAGATTTATATAAATTACGTATTGACAGTCGACCGGTACAACCCACATTAACAAAATTTATCTACACTATTACTATAAAGAGGTAACGTTTGTATGTAACGAATAAACACAAGAACTACTATTGGACCGTTTTCAAAAATCCTTTCATCATTAGACTGCTACATTATCCCTGATTAGATAACATAAGTTATAGATATGAAAAAAGTTAGATAAGGTCTGAAAATAAATGTCCACCCGTGCAAAGCCGGGGTGAGCCGCTAAATTACTTAAGCGAAAGCGCCAAACGAATCAAAATAAATGTTGTACCTAAGTCTGAGTAATAATTACGAAATTAGATACAAATTATATCAAAACTATTAAAAGCTTACATCCCATCCTATCTATGTAGTATCATAGAGAAGATAAACGTTAAATCACATTTAAACCACACACCGCAATTGAAATGACGTCACAGATTTCTTGTAGTGACTGTGTGAG
Organism: Glyphodes perspectalis; assembly: GCA_951394215.1. Lineage (NCBI taxonomy): Eukaryota > Metazoa > Arthropoda > Insecta > Lepidoptera > Crambidae > Glyphodes > Glyphodes perspectalis. The sequence goes on from OX596199.1 coordinate 20,456,945, forward strand.
CTAGGCCTTAATCAGTGTCTGTGATGAAACATGGCCTAAACAATTACTGACATATCTTAATGCAATAAATCGCTGCGCAAACTAAATTGGGAGGTGCACGTGTCAATACGGAAAGGGGACAGTCGCGTGCAATAGTTACATGGGAAAAAATTATGTTTTTTTTTAGATTAATGTACTTAAAGGGGCTGCCACTTTGACTTTACCTAAGTTAAAATAGATAGTATGAAGCAAACTGTATAATATTGCTTAAATTATTTTTTGTAAAATACTTTTACAGATTGAAATGAAATCTACCTATTAGTTACGACCTATACTACTACCATATCGATACTACCAAGTCGAGTCATATAGTACGTATAAACATACAGTCGTAGTTATGCAGAATGTCACTCTTTCGCATTCAGTCCTTTATTTTTACTATCATGTATTCACCGTTCAGTTACACAGATCGGAATCATACAAGAGAAACAAACCCAGTAAAAACCTGAAATTAGAAATATTAAATACATTTAAATCGCTTTTTAATTAATACCTTGCCCAAGGTGAAAAAACGAGGTTGTAATTTTTTAAACGGTCGGCTTAAGACGCCTTCATAACTTTTATAATAATGTAAGCACCGTGCGTTTTATTACTTATAATAATAATTGTCATATTTTATTAGCAAATTTGCACATTATCAGCATAAAAATATTTATGTCTCATAAAAAAGGCGACCACACGAGTCATTAGGTTTATAATCTTTCATAAAAATTATGATTATAGGTGAACAGAAACTAAAAGATAGTCTGTTTAGTAACTTAGATGCGAATTACTGAATACTAGCCAACTGCCCTGGATTCGAACGGATGCAATTTGGTGTTGTTATTTTAACGTGAAATATTATTAAATTTACTGGCTTACAGATTTGTCAAACGGTATTTTTTTCAGTTGTTACTTGTTACTGTAACTAGTTTATTAATACTGCAGTTATTACGAAAATAGTTTTTGGCTTCAGGGTAGTATCAACATTAGGAAATATAATAATCCTAAAAAATATAAAATAATTTTGAGTATACATATATCTCAAAACTCACATATACTTACAAATGATCTGTATAACATACTAAGTAGATAAGGATTACTTTTGCTGTTGCAATTAGGATTAAAAAACTAGTAAGCTTTCAACCTATACAGACGTAGGTAGTTTCAATCATTTTTATGCTTTATTCCATCTGTAATAGAGCTTAAATTATGACGCGAGCATTTTGGCACCAGCCGAGGTGGGAGCGATTCAAAGGGTACGTTTATACTTCGCGTGTTTAGTAAGAATAATACAACAGCATATTATTCCCTAAATAACGAGTACTTTAGATTTGAATGTAAACCATAAAATACGTAGCAATTATTAAGTTTGTATAAAAACTGTACAATGAAAACAGTTAAATATGTACACCGTTACCTATAATCTTATCAGAATTGTTTAAAATTATACCCTGACTCGGCCGAGTTGGCAAAAAAGGAAAGGCCAGGTCATATTTTACTAACTGTTTTTTAGTTATAACATCGCTAAGGGTTTCATGAGTAAGTAACAATTACAGAGAATAATTCCTTGATAACTTTGTTTTCCTTTTCCTGGAAACTACTCAATCGATATTCTTCTATAGCTTTAATGTTTAATTTTTTACTTTATTATATTATACTATGTAAAAATACGAAATTTTGCATTCGTGTTACTGATGTAAAGGGTTTGGGACTATTAGAGGTATATAGAGATCCGCGTTACATAAGAGTACCGAGAAAATTTCATCAGGGTTTCATTAATCACATTGTATCCGTAAATTTACATGTCTTATCTTGGTTTACAAGCACGCCAGGATTCAATTTTCCGCAATCATAGAAGTTTAAGAACAAATGAACTAGTAGGCGTGGTCAATGATACGATTTTTCTCACCCAGTGTCAAAATGTAGTCGTCAAGGTAACTAAATTAATTTTATAAAAATGAATCTACCGAATTCATTCTTAACACTGGCGGTAATTATTTCCAAACCACACGTCCAAATATCAGCAATTCAAAAAAAAAAAAACTAACAAAATAAACAACATTATTGTGTATTTAGCAATAGCAAATTTGGCAACCACAAAATCCCCCCACCTGTACCTGTCAAACAACCTGTCACCCTAGGCGCTGCCCATCGCAACGGGTCGCGCGCAATCATAACATACACCTTATTGCGACAAACATAGTGGACAACAATAACAAAACAACAAAAAAACAAAAACCAACACCGCCAGCAACGGTTAATATCATTACAATGCAACGGCAATGAGTTACGGCCGCAACTGTCACCGCGCCATCTGTCACCATGGAATGCGAGCGATGTGTCGCTTGCTTGGTGCAGGCTCGGGTCCTTGCCGTACATACGACTAGATACATTTTTATATAGACACCCTTTTCCACCATCATTTATTTTAATGAAAGTACAAAGTACTAAATTAATTGATCTTGTGGTTGTGAAGGCGATATAGTCCGAACCACATCGCCTTGGATATCTATTTATATTATTTGTTTTATTTGTATAGACTTGCCGTCCGTATCCTCGGGATTTGAGAAAGTTGGTAAAAAAAAATCAAAAATCTATAACTTAAGTACATAATAGTTATTATTTATACCAATTACAACTGATCAGTAAGCAATTCAGAAACATAAAGTAACTTGGTTATATCTTTAAATACTACTTCCAACTACCTTTTTATTTAACGCAATTGTTTCCAATTTCTATAATAATTTATCACCACAGTTACCAGTAGCTTCTTACAGTGCACAAGTTGCATAAAATAATATAGAACAGCAGTATTTATAATCTAATTATGTGCCTGTATACATTTTATATCTGCTTAAAAGTACTAAATTCAAAATGCGCAATGAAAACTACTATTAGTTTATTTTACGACGCATTAAAGATCAAATGAGGAAGCCAATGCCTTATAAAGTTTTGCAGGTGAACTAACATTGTAAGTTATTTTAAAAATAATCACTACATTAACATATCATTTTAGTTATATAACCGACAGAAAATAATGTGACTGGAGATGTTAAGACGGCATTTGTATGCAATTATGTATAGCGTCCATTTGCCTATACAGGGTGACTTAGAATATGTGTTATTGCTTTAAGGGAGTGAAAGTATAGCCCAATTGACGTAAAAATATGTACGGAACACCTAGTCGAAATTCACTAGTTTCGGAAATAATTGTAAATTTAACTACTTGTCGATAATTACCCAAATTCAAAATACTTTATGCATGCACTTTTGTTAAATAAAACTGTTTATTGGATAAATTTTCCATAAAATAAAAACATAAAACGTCATAAGGTACTTACAATTTTAGAGTTATGAGAGCTAAAAGTCTGTCTGTTTCCGAAACTAGTAAATTACTAGGTATTCCGAACGCATTTTAACGTCAAATGGGCTATATTTTCATTCCCTTAAAACAATTACACCTATTCCAAGTCACTTTGTATAATAGACACCCTGTATATCGCACTCCATTGCATTTTTGCGTGAGAATAACTAGTTGCGCTAATTTAAGTAAAAAGTCCTTTATTTTTATAAAACGCTTCCTACACTGTCTATACATCCATCAAATACTAATTGTTTAATCCGAACAGATTTAACGGCTTCCACAAATCCGACCTTTATTTATCGCCGTCATTTTTATCACACTTTTTTATTAAACAGTGCCGTCGCCGCTTGTACCTGGATATGTACAATTTGTACAACTGTGTGCGGTAGGTACCGTGAATTGTCAAAGACTTATTAAAGTCAATAATTGACGACAAACAGACGGACAAAATAACTTAAAGAGGAAACTGGTAGTTAGATTTCACGACGCCGGCCCGGTCCGAGGATGCGTACGGACGCGCGCTCCGTTCGCTCCCAGTTTATATTTAGAACGCAAATCATATTTGTGAATTAACGCTCTTATTGTTCGGGGCATTCGTCATTTGACGTCCAGGCCAGTCGTCCATTGTCAATGTAACGACGCCGATTAATAATTATAATGAGAGTTACTGTGGTATGTAAGGAGGAAGTCAGGAGCGGTGGTAGCTCAATGATAAGGATGCGCACCCCTTAACCGAGGAGTGCGGGTTCAAACCCGGGCAGGGGCAGGACCTCTAGATTTTTCAAATCTATGTACGTATTTATACCACTAGCTCGACAGTAAAGGAAAACATCGTGATGAAATCTGAAAATTCAAACAACTTTAGATTTGTAACCATGATCCAAACATTGTCTGGTTCCCCTATCTTAGGGCTACGAAGGTCAGATCGGCAGTCGCTTCAATGTAATTACCAGACTCGCTAAATCCTGGATCATGGTCTAAGCGGACCCTGTCTAAGCATGGGACATACGGCTAGGAAGATAATGACTGTGGTAAGTAAGACGCAACTACGTTTTCTAGGGCAAATTCAGATTGAAATTTCCATGTCGTTATTACTTAGAGGCGGTAAACTGGCTAGCGCGTAACCTGAAGGTAAGTAATCACCGCCGCCCTAGAACGAGTGCAACACTAGAGGAATAGCCGATGCGTTACTAACCTTTAAGAGGGCTGTACCTTCGGCAGTTTCACTTACCGTGTGAAAGACACCATGACTAATTTCAGTAAGCCTCAAAAAATAATTATAAAATGTCAAGATACATAAGACAAATCTTTAAAATAATTTTAATTTGCCACGGGTTGCGAATATTAATTCTAAAAGAATAAGACAAGAAATACATGCTCGAAGCAATGTAACCCTTTCCAGGTTCTATAGGTAATGTGAAAAAAAATCACGATCACATCAATTGTAATCAAAAAACGAAATGGCCAGTCTTTCTGAATAGCTGAATCACATCGGTTTTGAGCATTAATTACTACAATTACGAGATAAAGTATTATACCATAAGCAGACAACAGAATCGACGAGTTTTAACAAATAAATTCGAATGTAGAAAATCGCAAAGTGCAAATGAAAATCAACCAACAGGCTAATTTAAATAAATACTTTATTGAGCAATATTTCGGCGTTTCTTAATCAAGAAAAGAACACGTCTAAAGTATCGTTTACACCACTATATTGTATTATGCATAATTAAGTTCGTAAAGTAAGTAAAGAGGTCCCCAACACAATCTTGTAACTTGAACATTTTTCATATAAACATAAGTATTTTATTCTCTTGCCAATTATACAGGACTGAAAGAAAACGTTACAAGTAGTCGTTAACGTGTGCAAAATGGACAGTTACAGTAAGGATGGCACGGAACTTGGAACTCTATTCCGTAATCGGAAGTTTACAACTTGTGATTCCGATTTGGTCTCCGGCAATATTGAATCTAAAGAACGACGGATTAGGAGACTGGACAGCGACAAACCTGTTCTGTTGTTCTTTTATAAACAGTACAATACAATTTGCTTGTATTAGAATGTCTCATTGATTTCAAATTTAAAAAAGGAGCTTAGTTTAATTATTGTTACGTGTTATATACGTATCATTATTTTCTGTATATCAGCTACCTTGATTTGAGCTTGAATCTAATCCAAGTCTGGATCCCAGCTCCGTGTCTATCCGGTTCCGGATCCGATAAACGACATTTCTGAGCTTCAAATTCCGAATCCGATACAGCATAGACGAATTCATCGACAGTTCCGGTCGGGCATCCCTAGCGTATAGGGTTAACATTATATTCACCGGGCGAAATTCTTAATAATCTTACGGTCAAATTAAAATAATATGCACGTTTAAAATCCACGGCGGAGCTATCTGTGTAGATGTTACCGTTATACATAATATACCTGTAATTATTAATACATAATATAACTGTATTATAAAATAAAAAAGTCCCATTTTGGTCGCGAACTTAAAAAGAATTTGCCGACTGTGTTTCTTGCCTAGCATGTCGTAAAAGCCGAGTAATGGTATATGGGGTTTTGGGTACGTGATTGTGTAGGCGACGAGTTAGCCACATTTTCACAATTGTCTATCTGACCCAGCCCATTGTTCCAAGTTGGTCTGGGACTTAAAAATAATGTGCCAACTGTGGTTCTTGCCTAGCGTGTCGTACAAGACGACTAATGGTATATTAGGTTTTAGGTATGTGATTGTGTGTGCGACAAGCTAGCCACTTGTCACTTTCATTCACAATTTTCCATCTAACCCAGCCCAGTTTTGTTTTTGGCTAAATGTGGTAAAAGGGGCCTGCTGCCCCTTTGACTCTGCCTACCCCTTCGTCGATTATAGGCGTGATGTTATGTATGTATAAATAATAATAATAACGATGTAATTGCGCCGATCTGGGGTATTTGTTATAGACGAGTAAGGCTGTAAGGTAATTAAAAACATGTGCGTGCATCTCGGTAATTTTTAATATTTACTTGCCTGTGAATTTGTAGTTCCTTAATTAGATTGTATATTATATTATATATATAATAATAAAATATTTTGTATTATTAATCATTTGTAGGTGCTTGCGTGATATTAATCGAGTCAATAAAGACCTAAAACAGGCAATCTTAAAAAGCCAGCTAAGAAAAAGCTCCGATTTTGATGTTATTTTTTCAATTTGTTGGTTATTATATACTTTTGAAAATCAGAAACCTTTTAGAGCGGGGACGGACCGGTAGAAGGATGATGATCCATTGAAAATGTCATTAAAGGTTATGTGGTGTAGCTTGCTAAGATCGTTATTGCAGCTAAACCCTTATGATTATCAATAACTTATTAATTTAAGCAGCATGGTAGAACTCAAATATTTTCGCCACGAGTAGGTATAGGGCACTCGCGGTGACCTTAGTATTTATAACTAGGTTAATCATCATTATGGAACACTTCCCCCATTCGTCTACTCTCTAGCAAATATGAAGGCTTAATTCCGGCCACTCGGTCTGGGATCCCACACCCATCAAGGTAATCTGGTTGAACTCCGTCCAATTTATGTGCGCTCCTCGCAACTGATTTGATTTGATATTTAACACATATACGTATTACTAATACATGACCACCCTACACGCATAGATGGGCGGCGCATCATAAACCAACACTGATTGTTCAGTCCATTCGGTTTACGCAACGCCGGCGCGCACGCACGGCCGTACTAAACGTTACTGCGCATATGATCTACCGTAAAGCTAAGTAACTCATCGTTTAATTTTTATTGGCAATCCGAGCCTGGAGCGTATGCGTGCGGGCTGGCGGGCGGCTGCGCGCACGCCGGCGACAAAGTTGCAAGATTTAGTCGGCCGACTCACTAGTCGCAACGAATAAAAGTTCAGTTGACGTAGAACTTTACGAGGCACGTTTATTTCACATGGTACAAACAATAAACGTATTCAGTTAGTATAAAATATGAATTAAATTATTATTATTCTTATTGTCTTATACCCTTGGAATATGGGTATTTTTATTCTGAAAAAATTGGAAATTTGTAGTAACATATTTGCATATAAAATGCATTAGTAATTCGATGTCGAGAGATATATTCTGTGTGAAATGGTACGTTTATCTCGCATAAAATGTAATGTGAAACGGCCTTCAGTGTAGACAAAAAGAGTCTCGAAGCATATTAGTCGCCCGCGCGCGTCAAGACTAGAGATTTAATATCTATTTCACAACGTACAATGTCCGTAATAACGCACGGACGAACAACAAAATATTATGTATATTATTTTAAGAATTGGAGCGTTCCACATTTTTATTATAGCGCGGTCAATTAAGCCTTATAATTAATTCGCGGTAAACACGTGGGAATTAATATATTCATATGTGGACGTTAAACTTTATGGTGCCGTTGCATGTATTAAAACAATGCTTAAGGAATGTTGTCTTGTCGTGTTTTCGCCCCCTCAGTGTTTAATGGGAGAACGGGGTTCGACGGGGCGCCGGTGATAATTATGGAGGAAAATTGTAAAGAAAGTAAGTAGTTCATTGACAGCATGTCTCTTAATGTTTAGAGAACAGGGTTGATATATTATTTTATACCGCGATAGTTATAAACAAGCGTATTGTGCACTTCATCGTAAGCGGTCACCGTAGTCTATAGATTCCTGCACAATTTAAGTGGGATGACCGTTCCAATTGCAGTGGACGGAATACTTAATGAGGAAATTAATAAAATTACAAATGTTCAAGGCTTTGCCACATAAACTTTAAAGCAATTGAGATAATACGCGAACCCTTTAAAAAAGGCTAAATGCATCGTGTCAGATTCTATGCAGTTTCCTTAAGGCTACTGATGATTTTATGACAGTTCAAATAACTTCCAAAGAATGGTTTACTTATTTGTGTCTTCTTTCGCCCAGTTAATATTTAGGTTGCATTCTTTCTGTATTTAACCCACTTCAAAAAAAAGTAGGAGGTTCTCAATTCGAATGATTTTTTTTTTGTATCTATGTTACCTACTCGATATCTCTGAGAATTGTTAACCGATTTCCAAAATTATTTTTTTATTCGAAAGGGTTTACTCCCGAAATGGTCCCATTGCCACCAAGTCGGGATCTGATAAAGGGATCTTACTACTCTTCTTTTTTTTTAGTTTGGCTTGCACCGACTTCAAAACTAACTGATTATGGTAAATATTTAAATACGTGTTAAAGAATAATACTTTCATCGAAGCAGTGTAAGAATTTATTTTATACTTTTTAGTGTTTAGACATTTAAAAAGCTATTAAGGCAGGTTCTTACTTGTGTTTCATAAACATTTATTGCGGGGTTTTTTTGAAGTCGGTTTTTATTTTTGTTAATTATCATCTACTAACATACCTCTGAGATGATTAGTCCGCGTTGCAATGAAATATTATTACGTACCTGAAACATAAAATCAGATAATCAATTTCTAAGCCTTTATCTTTTTAATAAAGTAAAAATCTTAAGAGTTAGCAGTCGCCTGTGTCCAAATCCAGCATACGCATTTTTATTCTCTAGGTCTCATATTTAGTAATAAATGTATGCTACGTCTCTCGCACTGGTGCCACAGAACACCAGCGCCATGGCATCCCCGATGTCACGACACAAGCTGAGTGGTGACCATTTTAATATGTATATTATGTTACTATTACTCTGTATTGTATCCAATGTATCCACATGTTCTGAATAAACTATTTTTCTTTCTCATACAGGTACATACATAACATCACGTCCATAATCCCCGAAGGGTTAGGCAGAGTCAAAGGGGCAGCATGCCCCTTTAACCAAATTCAGACACATTTCTTTCTTTCTTAATAAAAGCTAAGACTGTCAATCTTCGTTATTAAAATACAACATCACCTTTTTATTTTGAAAACCACTAGGTACTTTAGTTGGTAGAACTACTTACTTAATGGCTGAAGCTTAGAGCATTTATTAAAATTGGAGTTGCTATATTTTTTTCCTTTTACTATATTATTTTATTTTAAAATACCCTCATCTCTGCTGCAATACATACAGTTTAAGTCCAACAGTACTTATTTACATAGTACATATTATTATAGCAGCAATTAACAAGGAGTTTTAGAGTAATGTTATGGTGAGAACATTATTTCGCTTAAGTATATGTAATTAAGTTATCCAAAAGAAACCTAAGCTACTTTCTAGGTGAAACTATCAGATCCTTCGAGACGTATTATAAAGTCTCTGTTACATGTTTTTTATGTGTTTTTGGGTCACATCAAATGTTGGAAAAAATATTATGACCGGTCTCAAAGTATAACAAATTTAAGTATTTGAAGGCCGCTTAAAACCAAAATATGTAAAGTGCTCACCTCCTTAATGCGAATGCAATTGCAATATAGGTATTGAGTACTGAAAAAGGAACTCAAGGGGTTTTCATTTCAAATTCGTGTACCTGATAATAATTTGTCCAACATAAAACTTCCCATGATTTCACCGAACAAAAATAATTATCTTCATTTTAATACAATTGTGTTACCGGCCACGACGAGAGTCGATTAAAATGTTTCCAATAAAATACTATTGTTCCAGTTGTTTATTTAACAAACGAGAAATAGTAACAAATCTAACGATAGCAACGGAATCCCGTTGTTATTATAAGTAATTGTGTCGGTTCCATTGGACACGCTGATCATTAATCATTATAAATGTCGGTAGTGCAGCTCTAATGCTGTTTTCTTTCTCTTTGTTTATAGACAGTGTAATGTTTTCCAATCTATGTCTAAACGGACTTGCTTATTATGCCCATAACATTTATAGGGAAACAATTAAAACCATCAATTATTTGATATATACTGCCATAAGCTGCCAGCAAAAAGAATTTCTTATCATTTTGTTTAAATGGCTATGTAAATTTCAAATCGACATACTAAAATCTATTTTACGTATGATGAGTTCCGTGACATTCTCATCTTTGAATTTGACAATAAGTAATAGTTATGCATCCGTATGAAAGCCATTCGTATTTTTTTGCAATTCGATGAAAAGTTCTAGGGCAGTTAAAACGACTTTTTTATTTATTTTATTATAAATCCTTATTAAAATGAATATTATTTCAAACTATAATTTATTTTTATATTCATACTGGTATTCTCACGTAAATATTTTGCAGATATGTCTCAAACGCACGCGATTGGAACAATCGGAATCATCCAAATAAGGATGTTTTGTTTTTGTTTATGTCTTAGGGGACACTTCTTTGTTGTCACTGGGTTCGGAACATTTTTTCGGTTGAAAAATATACGCTTATGAAATATCGTTAGTAAAATTTCCTAACTCGATGACAAGATGCACGCCATATCGATTTATGATGTGACGTGAATAGTAGTGTCAATCTCTATAAGAAAACTTTCCGATTCGCGTAGTAAGCAATACATACGATATTTTTTCTAAATGTAAATTAGTAATACATTGAAGAAGAAAATTGATAAATCCTGTTTACTTAAAAAAATGGAGATTATAAATTATTTTTTACAATAATATTAGCGTATAAAATTAATATGTTTGAAACTAAATATTTTGATTCGTTGAAAGTACGATGCATGAAAAGGAGTATTGACACCTATCACGGGAATCATCCTACGTGAAACGGACTATAACTATAAAGCAATAAAAAAAAAAATTTTTACAAATAGTACGTATTTCGTTTAAATCTTGTTTAAAATATAGGACAATAATTTTATTGACCCTATGTCCAAGATCGGTATGTATGTGGTAGATGCGTTCGCATGTTTGTGGCTGGTACTTTCACACGAAAGTAAATGTTAACAACATCGAAGATGGCGCCTAAACCAGCCGAGTCAGTTGTCGACCACACGGCAAGAACACACAGCGACTAACACGCGCACACATTAAAAAGCGACGCGGAAATATTCCAGAGGCCGAATTACACATTTAATAAAAGCGGACGGATTTCGTAAAGATCCAACAAACAAAGAATAGGTGTTATTTTCAGATGAAATTAACGCACATTACACGCGTACGCAACGTTCTGACTCGTGAATCATTACGGGACGCGGTTTTTGTGCGGGCGTTTATTAAGCAAACTGGCGATTTGGGGAATTCGGACCGCGGGCCGAATGCTTCGCTCGCGGTCCGTACAACGGCGAGCTGTGAATGGCGCGAGCCAGAAATTTGCTTACGGCATTATCGCGCCGTGCCGCCGTCATCACCGCTCATTGTGAGCTATTACGAATTTCACGTTGCGTATGCGCGTCGCGAATGTTCGCTTAATACAGTCACTGTTTCGTCGTTGATAGCGGAATTGTAATGCATTCTAGACGACAAATGACAGTTTGAAAGTAAGATTCGAGTAAATTTATCCCCCTCCTTCCCGGTCAGTATTAAAAATAAATAAAAATACTACTAGAAAATTACACGTTTTCATTGTCAAGATCTCTGATTTTCCGCTCCGCTCATCGACACGCTCTCATCGAGCCCCGCCTACCGATTCCACATCATCGTCATAACAAAAATTTTCCACAGATTCTATTGTATATTGTTGGTTTTTATTATTAAAACTTGGAGTTTCTTTTAACCTACTTCGAGAAAGGTTAATAAAGTTCCGTGGTTGTACCGTTGTTTGCGTTCGGTACGGATCGCGACCGTGAATGTTTGAACTTTTGTGAACCCATACAAACGATGCCGCTCTTACTGACTCATATTCGATGTGATTGCTCCCTGTTTTATGCAATAATTCAGGTTGAAAACGTTTTATGCTTTATCTGTCTTTGTTATACTCCTCGTAGGCGAAGCTAGACTGACCTGGATTACTATCGTCAGATTTGTAATTGAGTGGTTAATTTTTTTAAACGTACCTACGGCAATAAAAACTAAATTCAAATTTTTTTTTTATTATTTCATTTTATACCGCATTTTTGACATGCTCGTCTCATAGTTTAGCGCATTTTCCATTACTTGCAGTAAAAGACTATGTACTATGAATTTAGTAGAAATGTGAAAGTGGCAAAACTTGACCAAAAGTCTATATCGAAGTGTAGACAAAAATATTCTTAAAATAATCGTTATTTACAGAACCAAATCTTCAAGGCCAAACGGGTTATGAACAAAAATAGTTAATGAATATCAAGATAATAGGAACAAAAAACTGACCTAGATGTAGACATTGTAAGACACTCGAAATACCTCTTGTATATGTCGCAACATGCAGTGGAATCAAAACTTAGAAAAACCTTTAAAATATATCCATCAATCTTAACCATAAATATAACATATTGTGATTTCCCAGTAGGTAACCGTAATATAAATTGTTACACAAATAGGAAGCTCGCAACAAAACAAAGAATGAAAAGACACCGGTCAAGGCTTCATTTATCCCTTGGCAAGTAAATGAAAAACACGCTGCACCTGATTTCCAACCTTTCGCCTCGGGGTTAACGACCACATTCCACCGCCCGCCAGGGGGGTTAAAATATAACACTCTTCAAATGCAGACTTCACAGTCATTAACTCGAAGAGTAACAGAGAGTATTAATGAAGCTATTACACCTTTTTACCTCACGTCAGTCCAAGAGCCCAACGGTAAATTGAAATATACGCTAAATATTTCCAATATCTTATTATCTGATTCTGTAGATATGCAAAAGCAATTTGAATGGCCATCCTTGGTGAGCGACTTAGGGCTGCCAAGGGGGAATGCATCATATGCTTGTTCTGAGATACATTTTAACAAAATACGTAAACATTAAAATGTTATCTAATCATTTACCTACTAAGCAGGATGTAAATTTCTTGAATATTACTACTAATGGTGGTAAATAAGCATACGACCTATCTGATTGTAAGCGGCTTTGGGCATTTGCAGCAATGTGAACATTGTCATTACGTCACACATTGGGTAACATCCTTCCACGATCCTGGCTCACGTCTTTGGCCTAGTTTACACTTATTAGTATGATCATGTACAAATATTTGTCGAGCGAATTTTTTTTGTGAATCAAAAACATTAATGAAGTATTTATCCACATTGAGAGCCAATTCAAATCCAGTGAAACGCTCATTTCTCTCCCTTCTCGATTACCTTAACCAATAATATAAATAGAAAAGTAAGTTTGTTACTCTCCTACTGCAATATATTCTGCTTTTTAGTAGCTTAATTGATCATCATGGCATCAGGCGTACAGATAATAATAATAAAGGGTACGTTAACCTTACATAACAGAGAAATCTACATTGATCAAGAGTATAGATGCGGAAAAATCTAGTAATGTACAAAGAGCATTTATGTAACAGACAGTTTTCTACAAGATTTCTCTAAAGAGAGCATCTTAACGCTTCGCCGCAACCAACGTGTGCACAGCCCTATCGGCCATCTCGGATACAATTTGTGCAATTACACACTGGACGCAATTATAATATTATAAATAATATGTAATTGGCTGCGTTTCCTTCAATTATTCGCCGAGGAACGGTTCGGTGATGTTTATATTATAAACTCGTCGGGGGAAAGGTCGAGGAAGCGACTCGGCTTAATTGCACTGTAAATAAGTATTAATGTCGAATGCATTATTGGAATTGCAGTGTTTACTACGCCTTAATGCGAATTGCCTGATTACAACTTTGTACGAGCGGATAGTTCTTTTTAATTTTCGTTTTGTGGTCCTGCGATGGGAATACCGTTGCTATTTTTGCGTTTACATCTGATAATGCCAGCCGTCCATTGGTAGGGCTAGTGGTTTAAACTGGACTGAAAACGGCAATGCATTTATTAAATATATTACATTGACGATTGTAGTAATTGCACTGTAAATAATATGATCAATGTTGGACACATTATTCGTTTATATTCAGTATAATACATAATAATATAATATTTTTTTTAAACATTTTAGATAACAAGAGCACTACATTATGTGTGTTTTAATATAACACCCACCCAGTAAACTAATTGACGACCGACCTGACTAAACATAGGTCTTCATTGGTATAGCAATTTACCTCACACGGGCTTTGAAATAGCTGATTATCTTAAATATTGAATGCCATTTTTTTTTTGACCTTATGCTGTATAGTTTTGTAATTGAAAAATAGAATGTCATTTAAATTTTATTTAATACCGAGCTCTGATACCACATAGAACAAAAATAAGAAGTCGACTAAAGCTGAAAGATTTCTCAATACGGTACGCAAATCGCCATAGCTACATACAAAGTATCTGAGTACATATAGAACACTCCTTTCATGTTACTTTGAAACGACTCACGCGGTACATCGTACGGCAGACGTTTTCACTGCAAAAGGTAAAAAAATAAACTTGTCATGAATTTATTGTATATTATAAAACATATGGAAGGAGCCAGGTGCGGCCGCAATAAGAAATAGCATGTAAAACGAAACTCTTCAAAAATTCTGCACCCATCTCATTCCCGCAGGTGGCGAAGAGAGAGACGGGGATGTTTGCTAATAAAATTTAGACATAAAATCATCGTATGGTGCGTAATTTATTTCGATTACGTCACTTAAGGGTCGTCGTAGACGATTTTGTTTTTATGACCGAGATTTGCCTACGGTATTGATGTGTGCTTGGAGAATAAATGTGGAGGCGTTGACTACGGGGCGTCTTAAAACAGTTACTAGGTAACGGCTTTATGCATAGTCAAGCATCCATTGATTCAAACAAGATAAAAATGTAAATTGTATTGTATGTTCAAACTTGCACACCAATTGAACATAGCATAGTTTGAACTATAGATACCAAGCAAATAATAATCATACTTAAATAAGTTTATAAACGTCAATGATATTGTTCATCACAACAACATTTGCCCTTTTCGATAATTAAACCTGCAACCTCTGGGTTCTAAGTCTGTAAAATTAAATACGCGAAACCGTAGTCGAAACAAAGTAATGTAAAAATCTCAAATATTTTTAACCGGCTTAAAAGATGGAGGTTTACAAAGATTTATTTTTTTATTTATTAGATAGGATAATACATAATTAAAAAAAAACATATTTTACTCTAACGTACATACCGCCTGCTTACGTGTAAACATCGTACGGTGAAATGCAACCCTATTTGTGCGCTATTTGAGTGCAGTGCAACCCTCGTAAATCAGTGGGTGTGGTGTGTGACTCACCGGCTATCACCACCAGCGACGGCTCGCGGCAATTGCAACACTGCACTGACAGCGAAAGTCTTGGAAAGACAAGCGACTTTGTCGTGGGCGAAAAGTGGATGGGTGACCGAAGTTTTAGGTATCACTACGCATATTCGAATGACATGTTAAGAGCTTGATCCTAGTTGTGTGTGTTATGAAAAATAAAGATAAGGGAAAGTTTTCTGGTAATAAATATCTTAAATCTAGCGTCAACGATGCCAGAGCCCAAACAAAGCTAAGATATTTCTATTTCAGATCACCAATCAAAATGTTGATCAAGACAAGCAGTAAAACTACCTATACAACATTATTTAATAAATGAAATATTATTCGTAGTGTATAACTACTGTATTTCACATCATTTACGTATCTCTTTATCTACATCTCGCCCATTCCCATAGCGGCGTCCCTGTCGTTTATTACTTTGTTTCCACCGTCCCGGCGCTATTACGTGTGCCATTATAAGTTGTAACAAATAATAATTGTATCGTACGCTTTACGACGTCGAAACACGACGGCGCTGGCCCAATCGAATACGTTTACTAGACAGGGCGATCGAGTCGCGGGCTGAGCGAGCTGACTGAGCGGAACGAGGTCCCGTCATAATACAGTAACATTATACGTTTACAGCAAGACGTTTTGAAAAAAATACATGATAGCTCTCAAATAGTCTGTTTCTCAGCTCTCATCCTTAGGCTAAACTCTAGATGACTAGACTACATTATATCATGCCACGAGCTAAGTAGTGCACAATTCGAAAAGCGTACGTCTTTTTCACTTTGACGACTTAACCTCACAACCAATCATCATGAGATTTCGCATGCATATTGTCAGAGATACAAAGAAGGATAGGTTCTCAGAGGAATATTATTCAGTCTCAGGCAGTAATATCCAAAGAAAAAATCTAGCTATTCCTAAAAGCTTTACTCCGTACAAAACCAGTAACCCAAACGCATCGGTGCGCGTTCAAAACGTGCACGTAGCCCAGGCGAACACGAATGCGAATGGGACCCGCACGGCCGAGCGCGCACACCCCCACCTAATAACATCGCAGACCGAGCCCACTTGACTCGGGAACCGAGCAAGCGCAAACTCGCTTTGGCTACGGCGGTTCCGTGGATAACAACTAACCATAGGTCATCTATTGTCAAATATGCCGAGGCTAGCAGGTACAGCGTTAGACATTATCTTCTATCTGCCTCAGGTCGGACACTTGGGAACCGAGCAGTCGCAAACTCGCTTTAAAAACGGCGGTTCCGTGGATACCAGCTAAACATGGGTCATCTATTTGTCACACGTCCCGGGAAAAGCAGCTAAAGCGTTAGACACTATCTTCTATCTGTCCCATGTCGGTCTGGCCCTTACAAAGAATGTGCGTGTTCCTTGCTCACCATGTTGTAAAAGGTGACTAATGGTGGTGGGTCTTTGGTTTTTTGCTTGAGTAGGTGATCAACAAGCGATATATAATAAATATTATTATCTATCTACTAACTTCGGCACAATTTACAAAACGGGTACCTAAGTACGTTTGTATGACTTGGCATTGAAAAGAGTAGCTATCTACTGAGTATCTTGCAATCTTTTACTAAATAAAATCAACATTTTGAATGAGACGTCTTCTGAACAGCTTTTATAACACCATTTGTAAAAATCCCTATGGCAATTGAAATATTATAAAACGTGACAACTGGGTAACTACCTACAAAAATAAAAAACACAAACATTATCTAAATTGCCTCAATAAAAAAAAAGAACACGTGAAATAAAAGAAAACTTATCGTGTAAACCGTCTCCACCGTACGGAACCCTCCGCAGGTACATCGCTAACAAGAGCCCGATCGAGTAGGTACGCACCGCTCGTACCGCGCTCAATCATTTTAATTTTATGTCATTCGATAATTACGCGACGACCCCGTCTATGTTGCGGACGTTCTTTTTTTAAATATCCGTAAAGTACGATTCGCACGAAGCGCGTTGTAAGGTCGGCTTGCACGGTTCGGTTTGTGAGTTTTAAGTCTATGATTCCGCAGAATTACACTTTATCATATGGCCTTATTGTAATATTACTTGACAGTTACGCGACAAACTCTGAGGAGTCAGATATTTTTCTGATAATTTTGTTCGGAAATTTTGCTTAAAAAACCAATGACCAACCGCATTTGACCAATAACATGACACTAACTTTTATAGTCTTTCACCAGAACACGCTGCCCATAAATGATAGTGTTTGGCTCAAACAAAAAATAATTAATATTAGACACAGATTATATTATTTATAAAAAAAAAATTACCTCTTTGACAAAATATTTTTGCACTTTTTTTGTTAAAAAGGGTCAAATATTCGGCGGGCAGCGGACATGGTACACGGGCCACACGCCTCGGAACAAGCGTGAAGTCATTTAGATGCGATCTACGGTCGCCCACTGCACGCGGCGGCTCGTTTTGTATCCCGTTAAGGCGACGACTACGCGAGGTCGAGAGAAATTAAAGCCATTTAACGAAGGTTCCATAAGAATGGATGCCTGCACGTATGATGTGCAAGATGAATTGTGTCGTAGATATAAATTAGTTATAACGCTTAGGTAGATACCTAAATTGATTGGCATCTAAAAGGTAGATATTGATCTTGTTCTGACGATTTATAAGTGCTTTATTAAAGTCTATGTAAATTGATTACATTTAATCACACGTCAACAATTTAATATGTTACAATAAATGCCAAATATAAATTTATCAGGCAGTATCAACAACAATATTTTATTATATGATTACTGAATTTTGCTCTTTTTTCATTAAAATGGCCGTATCAATTGATTGTATCCAAAATTGTATATTTTTTAAATTAATATAACGGCAATTTTGACATGTATATAATTCGTCAAATTAAAAATACTGAAAATAAAAACAGCACAAACCTTAAAATAAAGTTTTCATAAAAAAATACTAATGTACTGATGTAAAGATGAATCTACCCGGAAAATAACGACACGAAACTACATTTCCGCGAGACCCGCGCGCGAGCCGGCCTCCGCCTTAACACATTAACGTCCACCCGTAACAGCTGTCAGCAGTCACTTAACAAAATGACGAAACCGCGCTCCTTCCACACGCTGGGGTGACAATTCGACACTATGCACCGCGGACGTGACGGACCGCGAGAAACAACGCAAAATGCATCGCTATAATGTATGGTCCTAGCTGGCATATAAATATTAGATCAGACTACATCACATACATTGATCTGACTCCGAAGTAAGTAGCCTAAGCACTTGTGTTACGGATATCAGAAACAAGAGTGGTATTACAAATATACCTAAATATTGGATATTAACACCCAGACACAGAACAAACACAAGCATTCATAACACGAATGTTTGTCTTGAGTGGGGATCGAACCCACAACTCTTGGCGCATGGGGCAGGGTCACTACCGTTCATCCATTGGTATGCATTTTGACACTATCCTGCCTAAGAATTCTGCCTAGTCTGTACGCCAACATATGTTTGAGTGCTAACACATAGGATACTGATAATCATATCTGATAATTTATGAATTTATTATAAATTAGACATCTATTAGTCAGAACTCCTCGAATTTCGAGATCAGAAACAAATACAAAATAACAATCAATAAGTTTTTAATAGTTTCCAAATCATAATTCGTTTATCAAAATTTAAACGCAACAAGTAATTCTCGTATAAAAAATCTCTTCGTTAATATACTATTTTATTTATTTTAATTAAAAATGTATTCACCGCGTGTAACACTCCTGGTGCGTTTTAAAGTATCTACAATTCAGAACAAGTCCCCATAAGCTCGATCACGATATCAGCCCTACACTGGGCGCATGTAAATTTTAACGCTAAAATACTTAAAATGTTGACACGGCTAACGCAAAAAATATTCATAAGGTACATTTTAATTATAAACCCGATACTTCTGGTTATTTAATCTTGCGATTTACGCAAAATATTGATATGGGAAGGATCCCAGTTTATTCCGAACAGTTAAGGGTGCAACGAACGTTTTCAAAATGGTTCATTTAATTTAGGAAAATACCTTGTCGTCTAGTGGTCAACATTTGGTTTAACGTTAACGTGGCAAACGTTGACAACGAAGATAATAAAGTACAATTACGACATATTCAGTAAAACTATATTAATCTATTTTCCAACGATTAAACATTTTATTGTATGACTTAATTAATGGAATTGACTTTACCTATAATACATACAAATTATCGATAGGTATCAACTAGTTGAACTCACTCAATTTTATTTATTGTATACCTAATCAACTAACGTATAACAACACGATATATTTATCATATCTATTGTGAAAATACTCGCATATACAAATATTATTATCGTCAAGATTTTTTATATTCCGTTGCTAGTCGAGTTCCGCTTTAAACATGATCTTACTAAAACCTAAAACATTATAGTTTCATAGTTCAGTACTTTGACTTCATATACCTAAGCTGAGTCTACTAAGACGTCCTTTAGCCTTTGATACCAAACCGGCGGATCCCCAAAAAAATAATTCGCTTGATCCGATGAGATATCGACAAGTAAATACGATGACTTTTCTGGCAGAGCACTCTGTACCACCGACCTCTCGGAATGAGGAGAGCAGGCCCCTTTTTACTCAGAATGAGAAACAAAAAGGTGTTATTGACGTTGTGGCGTTTTAAATTAAACTTTCGCACCTCAACTACTCATTTATTACATTCGCCAACTTCAAACAAGTGAGGTTGCATTTCGACCGCTCATTCTTACTTGCGGGTGTTACTCGTTCGATTACGAACTCATTTTAACTAAATAATTTATCTTTTGATCAAAATGGTTTCAACCAATTGACAACATATTGGTATTTGCTAAATATGATATATCATCAGGTTAAAAGCGAACTACAATAGTATTTGATGATAAGCAACTGACTGACTATAAAACTAAAGATCGCTGGTTCGAATCTAGGGGCATATTGCGAAAGGTCTATAATTCTTCTTGTAAATAAATAAATTCTACGACATCAATTCCCGAGTCCCAACTAATTGTATGCTTGTGCTATGCATACTAGGTGAACGGATATACATACTTTTATAAACATCCGTAACTCCAGTATAAATGTCCATGTTCATCACAGGAAACATTTGCCCCTAGCGGGGTTCGAACCCTTTGGTTTTGTGGCCTGGATCTCTGACCACTCGACCAACGGGCCAGTAAATAATTACTGGCCCGTTGGTCAGATAGCAGATTCTTATTACATATTATTTTATTAATAACTGACTCACTGGGACTTGTGACTGTGAATTGTTTCTATAGCACATTATTCTTTAGCTACATACATATTCTAAAACATTCTCACTCATTTTCAAACAAGAATCACATTGTAACGATTCCGCTAAGCCCACATATGCATCCCAACGAGCTTATTCCTAACCGCTATCTTAATTGTAATCCGTTTTTAAGCCTTTAATATCTTAACAGTAGCTCAAATTAAATATTGGCCCAAAGATATGCCAACGCGCACATACACAAAACAGTAGCAAGTGCTAACATTTCGAGATAACTTATTCGCTGTAATATTTGTACACGTATTATTGACGACCTCGACTGAGGCATGTATGTTCATCGGGAAAGCTTCTTGGCCCAAACATTGGTTCCAATGTCCAATTATATAAGAACAGATGTAGGTTCCGTAATCTGCCGAAATTAAAATCAATATTCAAATTCAAATAATGTATTGCATGTCACATTACAATTTCAGATGTTATATTACATTATAAATGAATCAAAGTTAAAATGTGACGCCCTGCATTGCATTAGTAGCCATAGTAATTGGTATCAATGTTGAAACCAAACACCTTTTCTTCTACACATACATACTCATTCAAATATAATGCTTGCAATTCCCGGAGAACTGGCATACTCCAGCCAGTTTTTCAAACTAAGCATATTTGTTTTTGATACTAGGCAACGGATGTACATGAATGATTATGATGTATGATGAATGATGAAAATGCATTAATATATCTCTTTACATTAGTTTTATAAAGGTTACGCGAATTCCCAGGCAGAGAGAGAGAGAGTTCTAGTCACAACAAAAATTACAACGCAATTCTCTTATAAAAAACTAAATACAATCGCCAACCTAAGCCTCCCCCGTCCAGACACCACACGAAAAACTTGATATTTAGTTTAGTCAAATCAATTAGGTTAATTCTGACTCGTCGCCTGAAAATGACGATTTCAATAATTCGCGCAGATTTCGTCGAAATTAAGAGCTGCATGTTCGCGTTTAAATGCGATGGTCGTATGGCCGATTTGCACTTGAGTGTAATACTAATTACTTATTACAATTACTTTGGAATAAGAGTTTGTTGAATTAAAACATCTAAAAGATGGCGTAACTGTGACATATGGTCTTGTCACCCTACTCATTGGTAAGTTTTCGGAACAAACCGACATAAGTATCACAATATGAAGGGTCCTGTCAACCAAGAGCCAATAATGACGGTGATAAAAGTCCCCCGTCGGTTTTGTTTTTTGAAAAACCCTAAATTTTTCACAGTTCACGAGGAATCTAGAAAACATCGATGACATTCTGCATTCTAGCGTTATTTCTCTTTCTTAGAAGGTATTTGACCACTATCTTGGTTAAAGCAAATCTGCCAATCATATTCTAATACGAACTAGAAAAAGCTGTCAATATTATTTTCGAACGGGACCAAAATCACCGCTTATTAGTTACAAGCAGACCTAATTAAAAACCCATAAAAAGGAGCATCCATCCGCATGGAAAGTCAGATCCAATTAATTTGTCGCGCATCGACCATTTAACATGGGCAATTATGAGCGTTAATAGCACCGTGCGTTGAATACGCGTTGCTGGTCTCGAGACACGCCTCTGAACTGTAAGACTGGGACAGTATTTTCACCATTAGAAAGCATGGAGCCCATGCATAGGGCCCCCAGTGTCAGTTGTAACAAGGGGGTTTTTCATATTCAAGTAATTCCCAATTATCTAAGAACGTGGGCCTGTTGAGCCAGCCCAGTCATGCCAAATGAGGGAACATTGGAAAGATCCAATGTTCCCCCATCGCTGCGCTCTTAAATTGACGGACAAAACTCGCATCACCAAGACCCTAATAATTCAATAATTCATTAGCATACTCCGTCTTAATTATCCCTATGTCATCTCCAATTTTTTAATCGTCAAATCATCCTTTTCACATCAAGAAAAACTTGCAACAATTCACAGTCGCTTCCTCACAGGGCAAGACTAGACGAAGTTCCGTGACACAATATAATTGGAGAGCAACAAGTGTACAAGTCTTCGGCGCAATAATAACAACTCCAGCACCGGTGAAACCCGACTGTGGTCTTCGATACTCGAGGCATTTGCAATTTAAAACTTGCACATTAAAACAGCTTTTACAAGTTAGCGCATCGGTTTAGACTCTGCGTGCGTAGAAGGTATGAGTTAGATCTTTACACGGGTTCGAAATTGGTACGCCGAGTAGAAATAAAGTTTGTTTTTTTATCGATAAAAAATCGTAGGATTTAGTTACATGATTATGATTATTAATTATATTCTACTTTTTTATCGCTGGATATCTTGGCATCGCTATTATTTTTATTATTACTTATAAAAATCAGACATGACACTCATATATTCAAAAATCGGATTTTACTTTTATTTCATAAAATATTGATTGGTAGGTGTACTGTGTTGTGTACCTACAAAAACAAAAAAATCCGCTCTGGTTTCGAAGTTCTACGGTTTGAATTCTATTCTGCAAAAAGATCTATTAGCGAATAAAAAATCGACCATCGACAACCTATCTTTGGGAGTCAGTTAAAAATCCCCGTAAAGTATTTCACGTTTTATGCCTCTAGGAATTTATATCGCGCGAGTGGGTTCCATTGTGCTTATAAGGCGTTCCACGGCTCATGATGAATTGTTCTTAATAAAATGAATTGTTCTTTAAAACCAAATTATGATATTCATAAATAAATAGCATATTGGCACGAATGCAGCTGTGATCGCGTATTTATTGCAAGGGAAATTCTAAAGGTTTCGTGCTATCGATTATAATAGCACAGGTGCAAGTAGTTAACAAATAACATGGATTATAATAAAATGTTATCTATGTGCGCATCTAGGAATGTTTGGTCGTGAATTAAAAAAAATACTGACCACCAATTTCGATTCTTAAGACTTTTGAAAAATCGAATTATGGATTGTTTCCTTATTCTACCGTCCAATACTACATTACCCTCAAAAACACATACTTTTCTGATAAATTAATAAGGATCGAAGTTAAAAAATTAGTTGTTCTTTAAAAATATTCATAGGCTTGCCTTTTGGCAGTTCACAAATAAATATCAACTGAGTAGTATTGTCAATTTCTTGTCTGCCAAATCTTATATCCACCCTTCTTATCATATGTGCAGCATCTTCTTACAGCATTCTTGAAGAAAGGCCCTCGAAATATCCTCCGAGACGTCACCAAGTTCAATGATCGTGTTATCCAACCCGACCATTTGTACCCAGGTCAAAAAAAATTGCTAACACAATTTACACTACACAAATACAAATACGAGCAATTAGAAAAGTACGGTATGACAATCGCCCCGTCAATGCGTTATCTATAGATAATAAAGGGGACTGCCACCCCCAGAGAGGGGAGGTCAGTTCAACGAAACCTTGCAATTCACGTGTACTGAACAATTTTAGTGGAGTATGTTATTAAAATGTTTATTGAAATACGGTGAGACATTGGTGTACATTTTATTATTAAACTTTAATTGCTTGCATGTCTGTTTTTTCTGGTCGCATCGCTATTTCATGTTTAGGTTGTCACGGAAAGGGTTCAACGGTCGTCGAATAACGAATTAAGTTTTCTTTTATTACAAAAATATAAACTATTTGTGAAGGACTCAAATCATGTCACTCACTTTGGCTGCTTTCATTCTCATTTGACATCTACGTCTACAATTAACGCCGCCTCTAGGTTCCGTATCGCATACTGTGGGAACCGCTAAAAAATGACGTATCACCTAAAGTTATTTTATGTTACAAATAAGCTTGTTATTCATATAGCATTGTATTTTGTTGTCCTAGTCAGGCATCTTAATAAACTTGAGACAACTCTAACAAATATGAGATATAGGGACCTTTAAACATTTGCGTTATCAATCGAACATTTTCATGTACCAAGTCGCACATTTTTTTTTGGTGACCCATAGGTACCACCTACGTCTTCTTATTTAAGAAACGTTTTTACAATTTTATTGAGACCAGGAACGATACCGCACAGGAAAAAATCGGCCATCTTTCGCCCCCTTCATCCCACCGAAAACTTTTTTCATTAGCGTAATGTTTATCCGCAAAAGTTGTCGGAAAAAAATAATTCATAAAAAAGCGCGCCGCGCACTTGACGCCTCGTAGAGGCTTGCTTGCGGCCAAAAGTACATGGTAGTTTGTGCGCTTTCTTTACCTAAGAAAAAAGCCACATTAAGCAAGCGATGACTATTTTCCTGGTGATATGAAGTCATGATCCCCAAACAGTTGTTTATTTAGAACCAAAGAGGACAATGACTTGGGTCTTCGAAGGGCGGTTTCGCTAGATTTTCTTTTATATGGTATATTTCATACTGTTGTTTAGTAACGATATGATGTAAAGATGGTGAACTGTTCGGTAGCTATGACATCACGAACCTGACCAGTTCCCTAATGATTAATACTGCCGACCCCTTATAGGTGCAAGCCCAAAATGCTCAAGTTATTTAATTTGTCGCATATTTACAAAATAGAGTACTACCGAGTGAATATATAATAATACACCCTTATTAAAATGTATATAAATTCAACCCCACGTACTATACAAGTGCGAGCCCTACACTACAAGTCGCGTACAAAATGGAAAACTGTGGAATGATTGGGCCATAAAAATTATAGATCGTGAGCATAACGAGAAAGGTTTATATATTTTTCTACCAATGTACATTGAAATTGTAATGAAGACCATCATCATAGATTTGTCGATAATTCAAATGTTATATAATAACAATAGACGATCGAAAATTTCATATTAACATGATTGTACAAAAAAATAAAAACAGGTAAAGTTAATACGTACAGTACAATATTTGTATAAATTTAGTATAGTATATACTATGTTGTACGATTATAAGCAACGTGCTAGCCACTTATCACTATTTATTCACAATTTTTAATCAAACTCCATTCAGTTTTTATTTAGCCAAACGTGGTTAAAGTTCCCCTATGAATCTGCATACCTCATGTCTAAAATATTCTGAACTAAGCTACTATTGAATATCATTGAAAATAGCAGTTGAAAAAAATGTTCCTAATTAATGTAAATTCGATAATTGATACCCCGAAGATATTTTACATCCGAGTGTTGCATCACACGTGTATGGAAATATTAGGAACACCGTTTCTCAAGCTGTCAACAATTGAAAACGCAAGGCAACATAATTACAACATACTTCAGCAGTTCATAACACCTTAACGCAACAGAAACATGGTTCAAAAGGAGCCCCCTCCCCCATCTCCCCCCCCCCCCCCCGCGATCGGACCACTGTATCTCAATTAAATTAAACCACACACCCATTTAGCGGGAAAGGCGTCAAAAATCCCCGACCTCAATTTCCGTGAACCACAATCCTTTATCTCTGTTGTTTTAAATTAAAAGCTCATAGATAAGTTGCGTGTGCGCCGGATTACCGCGCAAAGAGATCGCCCGACGTTTGCTCTCGGCAAATACTCTAAGTGTTGATAACGGCGACTATTACATTTCATAATACCTTTTTGTGAATATGCCGAAATAAAGCCGTGTTTCGGCATCGGTTGAACAATAACAAGATTGTAAAGTTGCGAAAGTTTATGCCTAGTTGCTTTCGCGTGACGCGCCGGGCCGCTGATAATACGGCGGATCACCGTGACTCGTCCGGTTTCCGCGAGTAGTTCATTTCTAAAAAGTATTTGCCAACTGGCATTTTCATATTGATTTAGTGTTAATCGTTAGTACGTACGATATTACAAACGAAAAACTGACTTGGTTCGTTTCAGCTCTTCATAACTCAAGCGGACATCGTGCATTTTATGTTATCAAGAGAAAAGGATGTTTGGATACTATTCAGAAAGTACTTATTACTTACTACTACTTTCCCCAAGTGATATAATAATCTACATTGACACGAGTAAACTCGAGAAAAAGCTATTACACGTTGAAGCACACATAACCAATGTCAATCACAATAGCGTAACCATTATAGATTTATCCAATTTGTTAATGAAAAAAGTAACATTTCTCAAATATTCGCTACTAGTTATAGTACCTACCAAGGTTATTTCAAAGTAAATGCAGTAAAATGCGATTCTGAGTTCATAGTTTTTTACTTGACTTGCTGACTTTACTTAATCTCTTTATGTTATAAGAATAAATTAGATGAGACGAATCGCAGAGCAAACAATAATATATTTTTTTAATTCAGTGTTTCGTTCCATTGGGACGAAAGTGTTACGGGACCAAACACTGAACGACCCCCCGATAACACTTTACAGCATTCTCCAAAATCTTGATGCTCCTAAAAGGCTATATTTTATAAGAAATTTCACTAGCGCCCTTTTTTCTTTACAGTTAACTTCTAGCCTTTGAGCTGCATTCAAAGCTAAGTGTAAAACTTATATATTAGTTACTATTAGCCGATAATAAACAATGACATCGCACCGATAAGTTGGCCTAAAGGTGTTAGGACACACACGCAATGCGACCCTTAGCCCCACAGGGTGCCAATTACTAATACTATAAAATATACAATACAATATGATCTAATTTCAATACTCCTGTACTATAATATTACTTTTCTTAACATTATAGAAGTAACAGAAAAATATCGGATATTTAAGAAAAGAAACAAAACGAAATAAGAATTTAATTTACCTATTAGCTTGGGTTGAATTCATTCATTCAACAGTCCTATTATGCAGAAATTCTCGTTAAAAATCCATATCGAAATTGTCTACAACACGTTAACCTCCCTGATACCTGTCGTAGCGAATATGTTGAGAACCGACCGCCCCATGCCGTTGAAGCGATGACGAAAGTGCAAATAAACACATCTCGGCGATATAATCTAGTCATCATACACATGTAATTCAACGGTTGCCGGTCAACGACCGCCAGTGTCAGCGCTGATTTGAATTTCGAATCACGCCGTTCATCCATTCATTCATTCATAGCTTTTCACGGGTGACGGTTCGTCTTCGCGTTTTAAAATGGCAATGCTTGATCAGGGGTCAAGAACACTTTGAAAAACATGTTGTTTGAGATATGTTATTGTTTTCGATTACCACGAGGGCGTAGTGGTTTAAAAGTTCAAAAGCGTGAAGGGTCGTAAGTTCGAATCCGTATAGGCCTAGATTATCTAGTAACTTTTACAGAGTGATTCCACGCACACTTTAGCACTGTACTTAAAGTCTTTGCTTTTAATAGAAGGTCACGAATACGTATTATAAAATTTAATAAAACCTTTGACCGAACATTCGCCATTTACTACAACAGATGTCCTAGTTAAGGTCAGATATTGGGGATAGCTTGTTTTTTCTAAAGCTCAATTAATTAATATTAAAGAAACACTCGTATAATTTACAAATATCGTTACTTTCAAAAGGCTACACGCAAACGTGCCGCTTTCAAAAGCGGATACTAATACGAATACTAATAATTTAAAAAATAGCTCCGACCATTTCGAATTAAAATAATACCTACCTACTTCCCTTTTTTTTGCTTAAACACATCGAACTTTACAACAAATCCATACGGTTTCATATTTCCTTAGCCGTAAACCAAATCAAATCTACTTTTGTGTGCCTACTTTAATAATAAATTCCGATATTAAATTAGGTTTCCCAACCACCGTGAATACACCACATATATTTTTAATTTCACGCTTAAATAAAATATTAATTGCAGATTAAAAGAACCTTGTTTAATTTTTAATAAAATTCTAGAGATTACATTTATTGCTGATTTGATAACTGGAACGTAAGTTTACATTATATTATTGCTAGCGTTTGTTATTGGCTTCACTCGCCTATTCGTAGATTTAAAATCCGAGTTGTTTCATATTAAATAAAACATAATATATTTACATATGCACATTTATCTAATTTTAAAACTCAAGTACTCGTGTTATAAAAACCACAATCAAAGGGAGTGCCCCCTTGCCCACAACCACCTCCGCCTGAGACAAATAACTATTTTATCAAGTATCTGCTGTGTTCTGAGACGGGGATCCCGCGCTTTTTGCGTTTGACGCGAAGTCGAAATCGTTGCACCAACGGGACTATTGTTATACCCGATGGACCGTCAATAAGTTATCTTTCTACCCCTTAGGAACAATTATTATTCTGGATGAGGGGTACTTTTTTATCTGTACTCTAGATTATATATATGCATAATTTTACGATAATCAGTTGGATAGTAAAAACATTAAAGCGTAACAAACAAACTCTGACATAACGCAACCCTAGTATAGAAGTGGTGTAACTAAAAATGAAACTCATGACTACTAGTAACATGATACCAGTAAGACTTCAAAGCTCATTTCTCATATATTGCACTTTTCAAGTTAGGTCTATTTATTTTAGGAGTGCGAATATTTTCATACTGGTAAAACTGTAACTGAGGCACGTCTGTATGTGCATTGAAAATATTTAGGGACCCAGGTTAGTGGAATAGTCCCGTATCCCGGAGAACTTTATTCGTCCCGATTTTTAGTTTTCAGCACAAATTTAACCAACCCTGTAAATATGCAAACCTTGTTTAAGTTTCACTCCATTTTTCCGACGTCAGTCTTAAAACTATTCGCAAAGTGGTCCGACTAACTCTCGGTCATTTTTGAGATTTTCTATTTTAGTGCATTACCTATAACTAACTGAAACTAGTGCATTCACGGTGGCTATTTAGCAGATTTCTTGAGATAGAAGTTGGTGACACTGGTGACACTGCTCAGATTAGAACCAGAACTTCGTGTGGGACAATAATATCCATTAAGCTACTACCTCTGTTACGCACTTATTAGCTGCACTAAAGTGATTACAATTTTATGACAAGTTTATCATTGTAAATTTTAAAATGGTAGGTGTGTTTTGCATTTGTTGGGCCACAAATAGACGCGCGGTACTCATGAGTCTATTTGTGGCGCAAGATAGCCAGTGTTAACACATTTATAATGATTAAGCGAGATAGCATCATTGTAGCTGTGACATTCACTTGTTCAAGCTATAAACCGGGGTCGGGAATGCGTTACTATCCCGCTTGTTTAACTGTATAGTAAGATAAGATGGCTAACTCAGCAAAACTGCGCTAACACGGTAACTTAAGTGTTCAATGCGCCACTCAAAATTACACAATAGCGCAACAAAGGTGAGGTCCAATTGGATAACTCAAAGACTTATTCTACATCTTGAATTTCGCAACTGGAGTAAACTTTTCAATACACTACAGCCGCCAATGGGTAGGTCAGCGTTTATGTGGAATTTTTCCTCATTATTTTAATTCCTGTTTCATTTCCTGTTTCGATGCGCATTTTACTGGCTCTGTACTCTAGACTTCACTCTAAACCAATCAACACAATTTTTACGAATCATTCGAGAAAATCTAAACACTCGCACCAAAACCCATAAAATTAAGTAATTTAGGCTTATTCACTGAGAGCACAAAGGGCTAGCGACGGTGAATCACACCGTAACAAACATAATTACCGTTATCTTTACGACCAATGAGCGAACGATTGTTCCGACACAACTTTAGTATATTATTTAACACGGTGCAGACGCGGAATAAAAATTGTTATCGACATCTGCACAATGGCCTCTGGTAGATTAATTATTATAAAACAAATAAGGACATTGCTAATAGGAAATGCACAATCGTCTCTCAGCATTAGTCCGGTGTCAAATTATGATAAGGTCGGTGCATTAATTAGGCATTTCCTTTTACTTGTATCCCAGCTGTTCTGACGTAGCGTCGCATGGCTGCAAAAACCGCCACTCTCATTTCTTACTTTCCTAGTTGCTTTACATAAGACTTTCTTTCAAATCCGTATGAGAAATATAAAAACCTTTTGCCATCATGGCCCAAATCCCCGAAGGGGGTAGGCAGTGTCCTAGGAATAAGCTTCTTGAGCCATGTTAAAAATAAAACTGACTTGCGTTTAATGGAAAATTAAAGCAACACAAATGTGAAGTTTAAAAAAATATATAAAAATACTTCATACCGAAGTACATATTACAATCTTGAACACCAACTTCTTTCATAAAAGATACCGTGGGAATAATTACAAAAACTTATTTGCTTGTTTAAATTATAATACATTGTAGTACAAAACAAGTACTAGTTTTTTTTCCGTTAAATATTTTAAGTCATGGGGTTCTTCGTGTGTTATAGCGTGGAATACATAGTATTAACATTTCAAGTGTCTAATAAGGATTAATAATACAAGCGGACGGACTTTGAAGAATAAGGTCACTTTTGCACCTTTCGCGAGCGAAAAAAGACCCCACTAGGAAATGCTAAAATTTTTCAAAGTCTAAGCACACAAAACGCAAAGAAAATCGATGTGAAAGTTTTCTTTTAACTTGGAAAGTCAAACCACATTTTAAATAGAAGAGACCGTCAACACATAGCACGCCCTCAATTCTTGAAGGGGTAGGCAGCATCCAAGAAGCAGTATGGTCTTTTAACCATTTTTAGTTCAACCAAAAACAAAATTAAGTTTTTTGAAGGCCAAATAAGAGATGGATGGTTTTGTAAAAGATGATATGAGTGAAATGGGGATGGATAGCTTGATGACCGATGACCGGAACGTATGAAAGAAGAAGACATGCTGCGCCGACTCCAGGTGACCGGGGAGAAGGGAAAGAGGATGATGATGATGATGAAAATTGAGTTTTTTAAGGGAAATTGTGAATAAGCTAATATGTCGCCTACACTATCACAAACCCTTATACACCATTTGTCGCCTTTACGATATGCTAGGCGAGTAACACAGCTGGCACATTCCTCTCATCTCCCAGACCAACACAGAGTACAACGAACTTTGCAAATATAAATAATAAACTGCGTGTCGTCATATTATACAGACGAATTAAAATTTCAAATGCTCACCCTGAGACTGGATGAATAATTCAATACTATCCGATTAGACATCTACGTCCTTAAAGACTGTCTGCCCTAGATCTTTATAACTATATTTTTTGTGTTGGAATATTAAAATTCATTTTATTACGAGAACGAAATGCCGTGATTGCTGTAGCTATCAGTGAAGCTAAGATTGTAAAATATGACCTAAAGAGTTTTTTTCCTGCAGGACTAATCAGTATTCACGTTGAAGAATATTTCGAAATTACAAAGTGTAAGACGATTTTCTTCAAGTTTTCTTATTGGTATCGTATTAAGACGACCGTAGCTCTGAGTCTGAGAGTTCTGAAAGGCACATATCGGACTCTAAATAACTTAACGGTGTATAAGACATTCCTATCGAAAAAAGCTGAGAAAATTATTTTCAATAAGTTGTAACGTGGACTTAACTGAGGAATGGTAGTGCATTAAAAATTCAGTTTTTTACTGTATGTAGGAATCGCGTTTTTCTTTTTATTTACATAAATTTATATAAATCAGGTCACCCCTTTTCTCATGATGGTAGGCAGATATACAATCGTATCACTTGCTACGAACCTTACGCTTATGCCTATCGCTTAGGATCCTACTTCCTGTACAGTTATAAGTATCTATTTTGATTCTTCGCACTTGCGCAAAGCAAAAGCAAGCAAAGTCAGGGTGAACACCTAGTGAAAATAAAAAAAAAGCAGACAAATTCCTCGTCTAATTGCCTGTCTACGAGTTTATGCATAATCATTTCTGTAACACCTGTAATAATTTTAACGTTTACTTTGATGTATTTAAATATGCTTAGACTGTAAATGTTTGTTTCATTTAAATCGTTCGACAAATAATAAAGATAGTGACTATTATGTACAAGTCTCGCGCCTCTCATGACGCATGATATTACATTACAAGATAGTATGACATACAGGTGAGGTGACACAATATATGTATGTTCACTCTAATGAAATATTAGATAAAAAATTTACAGCTTCGGCCTTTCTTTCGCCTAAGCCATTTATCATGAAAACAACGGTCGTCTTAATGTGATTCGGACTTCCAAAGTAACGGTTCCGTAACACACACTCTAAACATTCTTATTTCAAGCGTCTACCAAATGTCTTTAATGAAATAGATCAAATAATCACGCCATCCAAGTGTCTTATCATGTCTGTTTTAGCGGCAATAGAAATACACAATTCTAATATGAACCGTCTATCTATTATGGTTTATGAGCTATATACGGCCTGCTGACACACTGAGGAACCGCGGTAAGGCGTAGGCTAGGAGTCCGCCTGTCCCTGGATAAAAAGAAACGGTAACTTTTCTTCTAGCTATATTAACTCAGCACATATAGCGTTTAATTTTTCTCTGATAATATATTAGTTTAAAGTATCTAAGGGTCAACTATCTATGGGTGACGTTCTTCCCTAAACGTCTAAAGCGAAACGTCGAAAACTAAACCTAAATAGTTCTAAAGCAATTACAAGTATATTTCCATGACCTAAAAAAAAACTCGGTCGGAGTATTTTTTTTTCAGTTATCTAGTGCGACACAGATCTGCCCCATAATTTTAACAAGACAGATTAAGATTAACATAATCTCATACACTTAATCGTCCATTGTCGTAATTATGCCTTAAAAGTGCTACACTGATGGAATACCTTGTGTCACTAGTAAATAAAGAAATAAATACTTATACAGCGTAAGGGGGCGTTCAAGTATTACGTAACGCAATTTGGAGGGGGGTCTTGTTAAACGTTACGATGCGTTACAGGGGCGGAAGGGGGGTGTTAGGACTACGTGTTGGGGTACAGAAAAACGTTATGGCGCGTTACACAGGCGGGAGGGGGGTCAGAAATCTTCAAAAATTGCGTTACGTAATACTTGAACGGTCCCTAACGCAAGGTGACTGAGTTTTTATATGGACAATGATGACGTTGCAAGAAGTGAACGATGTCATTGTCCACGGCTTTACGCTATCATGCCACTATTTGGCTACCGGGAGGCGAGGTATCAACTAGAACCAATTAACTTTTAATTTTACTGTCAAGATCTTCCTAACAAGAAATTGAATAGTTAGTCCTTACTCCCCCCCCCCTCCCCCTCCCCCCCTCCCACTTTGACGAATTAATTATTAAAAGACGAATAGTAGCTACAATTAAACTTACTTCAAAGTTTTTCTTTAAGAACTAATTTGCTAGTTATTTAAACTACCCATTACTTACCCATCCATGATACGGGTCTTCTTACGAATAGCGTTTTACACATTTCACTAATTAATCAAACATAGGGGCTATCCATACTTTACATCACACGGATTAAATTTTTTTTATCCTTGTCATACTTAATCATGTTTTGCGTAACACCCCAATTAATGTAACTTGTTTCATAAATAAAATAAATATAAAAGGATTTCATTAAATTCCAGCTATTATTTTAGTTTAAGGTACGTGATCTTGCTACTATTACAATCCCTTACCCTCACACAATGTAATACATTAATGATCCCTACCTCTCATTAACATGTGACTGATTCACACACACCTACATAGCGTCACCTTAAAAGGAATCCAGTGACGTGGAAACAAAAGATGATAATTATCTTTTATTAATACAATTAATCAGAGACTTGACAACCCTACGTAATTGCACCTGCGCCGATCAAAGCTTTCCCTCTATAGGGATATTGGTTTTTGCCCACAATGTATTATCATCGCTTACACTTTTTATTATAGACATGTCTTACCACAAAATATATAATCAGTCGTGATATTTTACGATAGAAAGCGCGCTGAATATAGTTGTGTTGACAAAAAATGTGTGAAACCACTGCAGTGGTGCCGATTGTTTAGTAGTAGGGTTGTCACTACATGTATTTGATGGGTTGCTACTATACAAATCATTGAATAACAGTGATTTTAAGTGAAGTCTTATTTAAATAATAACAGTTTTTAAATATGTTCAACGGAAAAATACACCATACTAGTCGTATAATTTGACATTTTGTTATTTAATGAAATTATCATGGAAATGTACATAAGCCATAATATTAGTCTCCGAACGATTTAATAAAGATGACACCATAACCAAATCATATATTTTTTTTAAAGAAGATACGATAAAGATTAAATAATGTTATTATTATCATCACTAAACAGTTCATAGATTCCAATTAAGTTTTAGATATTTCACTGCTTCAAAAAACACAAATTATAAAAAATCTTAAGATTGGGTGTCACATCATTACACTATTGCGAAGGCATTATCATCTTCCTAGCGTAATTTTCTATGCTAAGCCGGGGTTCATAGACCATGATCTAGGATTCAGCAAGTCTGGTCATTACAATCAAGCGACGATCTTCGTAACCCATAGGAGGGCCAGACAATTTAGATCATGCTTACACATCTATATAGTATAGTAATATGCAGGTTTCATCACCATGTTCTCTCTGCCCGTCGAGCAAGTGGTATAATTTGTTCTCAAGATTTAAAAATCCATCGTCAATGTCATTTGACCCAATCCAATATGCATATAATGGATTGCATACGCAGCCCTATCGCGAACTCCCGCGCATGTTTCACCGTCATTCGCAGAAGTAAATAACTGCCATTTTTACTTATGCTATGTTTAACATTCTAATTGTCCGCTAAATAATTAAAACCGTTGTCTCTTCTGCCTTTTTTCTTAGTAAAATGTAATTGGTTATATTTATGAGGGGTGAGTTGTTTCTAAAGAAATTGATCCTGAACAATGGGGCCTTGGAATGTGGTCAACTTACTCCTTTATTGTTTAATTTTCAAAGTGGCCCTTCGTACAACAATTGGAAATTAATTTCCGATCGATTAAGTACAGTGAGTGTTAAACGGTTTTTGGGTTCCGTGTTCGAATGATACTTGATACTTTTAAACTTATAAGTACACTCCCTATAAATTAGATAACGTTAAATAAGGTGAGCTTTTAATAACTAAATTTATAATAAAGCATTTGAAAAGTAAACTATTGTAATATTATTCAGACGGAAATCGAAATTAAAATTGTCTTTATTTTTTGTTTTTTTATTGTATAATATTTATTGAGTCCCTTGTGTCACTTTCATAAAATGTATGTTTTGTTAAAGTACTGTTATCTGTTTTTCTATTCAATATTTATACTTATGGGACAGGCATTAATCACAATTTAAATAAAATACGAACAAATAAAAAGCAGAGCTACGGAACACTGACTGTTTGAATCTGATTCGAGTTTGTCCATTGTTTATGAAACTTAAGTATGGACATTACCTCGGCTTGACAGGCCGATGTAATCCTTAGTCCATGAACTCCCATTAACTTTTAATAACGAGATCCACACGTTTTGTGTTGAATATTCACTCGATACATAGAGATACTTATATTTAGTTTTCCATTGTTCATAAGAGCGTATTGTGATTTATTAATTGATCCCGACTACATAATTAAACAGACGCCGTGAAAATGTCCGTGTCTAATTTCATTCATTACTCTGTAGTTTTATAATTTATTCGTTACCAAAATATAAAAAATACATATCTTTCCTCTTTATAATATTAGTGTAGACTAACTTTTCATCGTTGGTAGGGTGAGGCTCGAAGACCCAAACACCGAAGATTCGCAGCGTCGACAAAACAGGACATAAGCCAGATGGTCGGGAAATCCAAGATTGTCCCGGAATTTCGCGTCTTGTCCCGTGTCCAGTAATAAGACCTTATTGTCCCGGATTCCGAAAACCTATAGATTTGTATGTAGAAATTTAGCCATGACGTTTTTTTTTACGTCTTCGCGCGGGGAATGCTTCATGCACCGGCACACCGAAGCGAAGCGGCGTGGTGTGTGGGACTATCAGAATTGTCTCGGATATGATAAGGTTCTATCTGGCAACTCCACATAA
Organism: Glyphodes perspectalis; assembly: GCA_951394215.1. Lineage (NCBI taxonomy): Eukaryota > Metazoa > Arthropoda > Insecta > Lepidoptera > Crambidae > Glyphodes > Glyphodes perspectalis. The sequence continues at coordinate 20,493,618 of OX596199.1, forward strand.
GGTGGTCGCTTTCATTCCTTCCGCCACCGGCGCGGGGAATCCTCGACAAAACATTCAAAGGGTCGGCAACGTGCGATTAACACCTTGTTAAGCCTCCTTATCTATGTGTTGTGTGTTGCTAAGCGCAAATCTCGAGAACGGCTGAACCGATTTCGCAAATTCTTTTTTAGTTGTGTTTGTCATTGTCAAGTGAAGGTTCCTATAAAAGAAAATAAATAAAACAGTTGCTCGGTAAATAAAAAACAATGGGTATTGAAAATCCGAGAACGGGGCGTAACGAAGTGCGCCGGGTCAGCTAGTTGATAATAGCTCTTTGGCAATAAAAACTCATTAGTGTACAAAGAAATAAATTAAACCATAGAACGATAGAATACGCCCACACAGCTTTTTAAGCTCCGAGCCCATAAATGAAGTCTCCTCAAGCAGTGTTTCATTTACACCAACCAGTACAACAGGTTAACCCCCAACGCACCTTGTGTTGCCATCGCCTATAGGCTACAATGACCGCTCACCATCAGGCCGTACGCTTGTTTACCACCTCCAGTATAAAGTTAACCCAGTTAGGTTGACATCCAATTAACTTATAATTACTTAATCATAATTAGCTACATAAATTACCAACCTAAGTCAGGTTAATTTGATTGACATATTTTTATGGCTCTTATTTCTTCATAGGGTTAAATAAGCTGAAACGTCATGAAATCTGTCATAGATAAGTACAATATTAATTGACTAAGGTCGTTTTTTTAACAGTTGCATAAATAATACTAATTATGATTATGTATGAAAAGGATTATGAATGTTGAAGAGGCGAGTGAGGTGTGCAAGGATCGTGCCATATGGCGTTCGGTTCTCTCTGCCTACCCCGCTAGGGAAGTGGCGTGAAGTTTAGTTAGTTAGTTAGTTATGATTATAAAACATCATCGCCATCATACTATTACTTAGTATGATGGCGATGATGTTTTATACCGAATACCAAATGAAATCAACAAATTATTGACTTTTCTTTACAAGCAGATATGTTCTATAGAGATCACTGAAAAATCAGCCCGTAGCATTGTACTAAAAAGCAATAACTCATTAACCGCTTGAAAAACTAATCCCCAAAAAGTAAAAGTTAAAATTTAATGAGTTTAATTTTTATCTCCAACTCTGAAAAGCATAAACGCTTATAATAAGATAATAAAGATAGCGGAAATATGTTATTGCAAAAACATACCTTCTAACGATATTGTAAAAGGCATAAAACTTACCTTGTGTCAGACTTTGTCCAACCCCAAGTCAAGAATCACACAACAAACATAACATAACATAACATCACGCTCATAATCTCCGAAGGGGTAGGCAGAGTCAAAGGGACAGCAGACCCCTTTATGGTTAGATGGAAAATTGTGAAAAAGTAGTGACAAGTGGCTAGCTCGTCGCCTACACAATCACATACCCAAAACCCGATATACCATTAGTCGCCTTTTACGACATGCTGGGCAAGAAAAACAGTTGGCACATTCTTTTTAAGTCCCAGACCAACACGGGACAATGGGCTGGGTTAGATGGAAAATTATGAAAAAGTAGTAAGAATCACGATATATCATAAAAACATTATATTTGTAATTTTATATTCATATACGATTAAAATCCCTAATAAAGAAAAGATGAATCACACATAAGTAAGTCACCCGTTTCTCTAGAGTGCTTTCATATAAAAGTTTCACTAATCGCACCGGCTTGCAATCCAAAACGTAAAACTAGTTTGCACGGCACACACATACAACACAAAGCTATTAAATCACCTTATCATAGTTTCTTCAGAATTAATCGTACCGGGTCTATAATAAATACTTACTTCTTATCGCCCATTGGCATAAATTAATCTGCCAGCTAAAACTATATTTTTTTTTGCTCTGCGTACATTTTTAATTGCCTTTACGTTAATTGAAACGCAGACGTTCATTTGCACACTTATTGCGAACTAATAGGTATTTCTGTGGCGGAAATATTTATAATTTATTGCTGATTGAAAAAATAATTAGCTTAAATGATTATGGTGGACTGCTACAAAGTGTGACTACTTCACTAGTCTCACTTACGCTTGTACTTAGATGTGCAAGTTTATCTAATTACAACGCCATGTCATTCCACATTGGTGCATTTATCTTACTTATACTCTTTTTTTGGCGATGGTCCGGTCCAGTTGGAAATACTAGCAACAAAAAATGTCGAGGTTTCAAATCCCCGTATGAGGAAATGATCAGGTAATGAAAATGAAAATTTGCCTAGGTATACGTAATTGATATCATATACGTGTTTATGTTTACTTTATACATAGTGTAACAAAAGGTTTTTTTTTGTTTTTGTTTTAATGCTAGGTAATTTGTATAGATATAATAAACAATCTACGAATAAAAAATAACAATCAACTTTTTCACAAATCTCCGAGTCGCATTAAAAATAACTCTACCAGTACCAACTCCAATTTCTTAGCAGCCCTCATTATGAATAATGAGGCTAATAGCTCGTTTACCCATTGATGAAGAGTAAACAAGACATATTACATACAAAAATACGTACCGTGTTGTCAAATAACGCCAGATCACCTGCACAGCGGACGTGTAACCGTGACCAATTAGTTTGTTTTGGCCCCTTATTCAGATAAGGACGTTTTAACCAGCGAACCCGAAGTGTGCGCTTAGGGGCCGCTTTGATTTTTAGACCAGAGTAATTGACGTTCCGCGACACGTCATTAATTGAACAGGCGTCGGCTCATGCGCAATTAATGCGGCGGTACATTCACAATTGCAGTATGCAGGTGAAAGATGTGTGCACAGCATGGTGACTGGCCACCCTTTTAACTTATTGATGGATACGTAGCGACGGCTTTGGTTCAATGACTAGAGGTGCATTTGCAAAGCTGCGCGTACAAATTTGATTGGGACATAAGTTCCTTTGATGAACACAGTTATTATTGTTAGTTTTGTTAGTTTAGTTTTAAATGTTTATATACTTAAACGTATGGAAATGGTTATCCGTTGTTTTGTGTTAATCGCGTGAGCGAAGCAATTCCTATCTCCAAACTAACGCTTAGTTTGAAGATAGAAATTGGTGTGATAATGTGACCAACAAAAATTAAAAAATATGACCCGCATACCGCTCTTATTTCCTGCATCGAAATCATTTTTGAGCTATTCTTCCAACTTCTTTATAAACAGCTTAAGAAACAACTGTGTCAATCTTCAGTTTTGCACTCCTGCAACGTTCAACTTAATCCTAGATAGTAAGAAAGTGACACTCATGAAAAACGCCTCATTAGAGGCCTAAATACTACCCGAATGTATTAAACAAGTAAGTGTACACGAATGTGTAGTAGTTTTAGTTATGCAACTAGTTCGACCAAGATATATGAAAAGATGTGTCACATTCCGCTACCTTTTACCCTGCATTTTCCGATCGTTTCGAAACAGCAACAAACTATAGCTAATACCAAACTACCACACTTAACTGTACTAGTGATAAAACGCTCCGCGCCCTTAAGGCCAACTCCGACGTTACAAGCTTTTAGTTGCAATTTTTGACGCTACCGAGGTCAAAGAATTCGACGCGAATGTAATTATATCGTTTTGCACACTGGTTTTGCACGCCCACCGAGGAACGTAATGCGGCCGACGAAATTTCAGCCTAAAAACGATCACGAGTATAGCAAACATCCTACGGCTGCTGATACAAAATCAACGGAGATTGACTAATATCTAAATGGAACCAAATTCAAAGATTCCTTTAGTTTTCAGCTAACTCATTTTTTTCTGATGCCTAGTCCCGTAAATAGGATTTCGCTTTAATGGTAAATCCGCAACTCTTCCCTCGGCATGTCTTTCCTACAATACCATTCCAACAATCTTCTCTTACAACTTAATGAAAGCCCAAATCCGTTCCGTTGTGTAAACCATCAGTACGGTGAAGCCGATTAAAATTAACTATTACTTGAAGATCATTACAGTGAATATTGGAACCTTTAGAAACCCATCACAGTGAATATGTTACACAGGAATGGTATATCTGTCTTTCACAGTAGCAATTGCTATAACTTATGATATAAGTATATGTGTACTTTACTTTATTTATTTTAAAATTACATGGGAACCTCAAATAACATAAATATTACATATGTACTTATATTATCTAGATTTTCTTAAATAAGCTAATACGTTCCTTGTTTTATTTTAAATATATTAAGGCCATATCATTTGTTCACCGCACTGGCACCTTCAATACAGATGCATTCTAGTGTTGGTGCCACAGGGGTGCCACTGGCATAGTCCTCTCAACACAGTAGGATTATTCAAAACTTTGATGTGTAAAGGCTTACTGTATAACCATTGTAACCCTGCTTGTTGTAAATTAAATATTTCGTATATTGTAAAAGAACTCAAAGGAACTTTAGTAAGTCAGTTCGACTAAAACAGCAAACTATAGGGGCTTTTACGCAATCAACAGTTAAGTTCTAAACGCAACAATAAGCTAGTCATAGCAACTTTACTTGTATACCGAGTTACATTCACTTCGCTCTCGTATGTACACTTGGAATCGATATTACTTATCTACGGGAATTTAATATTATTATATAAGCCTTTTGATCCAAAAATTGTCTGGTTCCCCTATCTTAGGGTTACGAAGGTCACATCGGCAGTCGCTTCAATGTAATTACCAGACTCACTAAATCCTGGATCATGGTCTAAGCGGACCCCGTCTAAACACAGGACATAACGCTAGGAAGATGATGAAGCCTTTTAAATAAATCAGCGCTTTATTTGTGCTAATACATATAGTGGTTGTCGTTACATGTAATGTAACACACGGGCTATGTGTCTTAGACAATTCTTCTTTCTAGTCTTTTCCCTAGTGTTATGTCCCGTTTCTAGTAGTCTTGAACCATTATTAAGTAAGTATGGTGAACATTAAGTGACGTTTTTTACCAATCTTCCTCGCGTTTGAGTTCTGTCCTTAGCTATCTCTAATTAGCCTTTTGCTATCGCTAGTTAACAAACTTATTACATGAGTACTATCCAATTAAACACGGACAAAGCCAGATGCAGAAACTAGTCGCAAATAAACTAAACTTTCCATGCAAAACGCAACATCAGTGAGCGCGAGGCTTAACGGTGGAAAAACTTTTAAACACCATTTGAATGGCAAACAGCGTTATCTATGTTGATTGCATTGCTAATTGTAACCAAACAATATGCTTTTGTTACAAGTAAGACCTAGTTTTTGCCGAGAAATACTGAATTATACAACATTCCGGCAACAATGTACGAGTGCGTTACGTGCGAGCCATATTTTGAAAAAGTGTCGAATTTACAATACTTTTTTTATCAGGTCTCTAGTGTATTAAGCTACGTAAAAGCATATATTTTGCAAAATAACCTAATCAGAGCAAACCAAAAACGACATATATCTTAAGTCATCACTCAAAGCTATACAAAAATTTGCCATACATTTAAAACACTAACCATGAAAAAACCTAGTATTAATTATTTCGCCGACTTGAATAGATTTATTAGGTAGTTGTAAACTACAATAAAGGTAACCTAGCTATGCTATTGGTAGTATCTCCATAGGGTTTCCTATCTCAAAAGCAAACCTAGCACATAGGTGCTCCTAAACAAATAGGTACCTACTATTGGCATATACACAGCAAATGATCTCAGTGATCCCAACCTGATCCGTTGTCAAACCAACATTTTAAAAAAGTTTCTGAAATAGTTTAAAACCGTTATCTCCCCCATTGTTTTGAAATGGTACGTTGCCAGTCGAGCATTACAAAACAATTATTTATATTAACTTACACTCCTTATCTGGACCAGAGCTTTATTTTAGTATTTGCCAAATGTAAACAAGTTTTGTTTTCATATTGATAACCTAAATAAATAGCGTTAGAGCTAACGTAACTAGGAAAACATAATGTAAAATATTTTTTTAGGGGTTAGTAAATTAAACCAATGTTGAATGTAAGAGAAACAAGGGTGCTATTGTTATTCTATCACTAATATAGCGTACCAATTATTGAGCCTAAGTTATAACATACACCTCCAGCAAAAGACTCCAAAGAAAGAATATTCTCCTAATCGGTATCGGTCACGGCGGCCAATCTCAACGAGGATTAGCCAACTGCGCAGGAGATATTATAGTGCATAAGGGTGTGCGCAAACACAGGTGCACTCTCTATTCCTTCTCTTTCATAGTCCGGTGAGATGGCAATTCGATATGACCGGAGGGGTCAGGCGCAGGACCAACGGCTCAACGTGGTTTCCGAGGCACGGAGGTGATTAAACCGCTAACTTCCTGACTCAGGGCTGTTATTGAGTAATTTCAATATTGAAATACCCAGCCACAAATTTATGACCCGACCCACGATTTGAATCCGGGACCTCTTAGTCCTTAGGCGGCGCATGCTACCACTAGACCAACGAGGCAGTCAAAAGAAAGAATAGGGGTTCCATAAACATACAAACTGATATGGAACTAAAATTTGGGTCAAGACATATTTTTAACAAAAGAGTTGCATCGAGCATCAGGCTTGAAGGTAGGCGGTCATCGTAGCCTATAGGCGTTTGCAACACAAGGAGTCACTCGCACGTTGCCGACTATTTAAGGGTTTCCTTGAGGATTCACCGCGCCGGCGACGTAGGGACTAGCACTTTGCCCCCTTAGTGGTACAAATCCTCAATACCTGGGCTTTACACCGATTTCCTCCGAGTGTACCTACCCAGGTCGACCCAAACTAATGCAACTTCATAGCTTCTCTACCTACCACTTTGTGTCCATGCTTACGTAAACAGAACCACCGAACATATGTTTATTCATACATTAAAAAGTTCCCGATCAACTTCATCCACATTTTCCTCTTAGTTGGAAAAGTGTATAAATTAATAGTAATGAACTTTCCCAAGACGGCCATTTTGATTTAATATTTTTTGTGGCTCGTGTGACCGGTCCATTAGATGTTCCATTTAACCTTCATGTTGGTAACTTTGAAATCACATTTTAGACGCAATAGTTTATTGGAATCTTATTCTTCATGGCTATGACGATCCTGTGTTGGAGATTCTGATTAATAAATAAATAAACCTCAATTCAAAAGCTTGTATTAAGAATAACAAGGCATTAACATTAAAATAAGTAAAAAAAAATATAATTGCTATATAAGCCAAATAAAGCGTGTTTAAGCCCTAAATATTTTAAGTCTCCTTACTAATATTATTATCAATAATAAAATCTAACCCATCTTCAATTGAAACTCTATCACAATTTAAACAAACCGATACAAGCGAATAAAAACGGCGACAAACAGAAATCCGACCTAATGAGAGACGCGCCCGGCGAAACATCTTGCCCATCGCAGCCACAAACCATTGCTCATTGTCCGAGAGACAGAGTCCCCCCACCTTATTGTTCAAAGAAAATGTAAAGTGCAGTTTGATATTCCATTAAGAGGGCTTACTGGCGGTTGAGACCCAGTTCCCGTGGCATTGTCGCGACGTTTAATTGGAAATGAGAATTATTTTTCCCATTTTGTACGTTTGCGTTTAATTTGCTTTGCATTTTTCATCGTTTGCTTTAGCGGACGGAGCGAGCATCGTGCAACGAAATTCTATTATTTGCTGTCACTTGCAGCCTCAACAGACTACAGTGAAAGTTTTCACTGTTCAATTAACTAAAGCCTGAGTATAATATTTTTTTACTTACCATTTAATTGGTAAATTCGGAAACTAAAAATCTTCTTGTAGGTAGTAAAGTTTAATCTTAATTTACCATTAAATTACTATTTAATGCAAACACAATACCAAGAGTTAAATTGCTTGGGACATAGTATTCTCATGTGTTTATAAGCTGATCAAGTCTATAACACTTTGAAGATTTTGATGGACTTATACTAGGCATTTTTCATATTATAAACCTATGATGAAAAATGTATTGAACTAGCAGTAGTGTGCTGAATTTGACATATTTTTTTCACCATGTGCCAAACATGTACCCATATAAATTTTATATTTATTGGTACTCAACCGCCACAAGATATACAATGTGGTGACATATGACCAGATACACAGCAAACAGCTTTGATTTCATTAAGCCATAAATTATGTACTATTAACATATAAATAACTTTATAATCCTCACTAAAGTTCAAAATAACCGTCTATACGTACAATAAATCAACAACTAAATACCTAGTAGGTATAATTAAAAAAATGTGCACCTACCAAAAGATATATTTGTGATTTTTGGAAATTAAGCTTTATAAAACTAGGACGGGCAGACAAACGCATACTATAATAGGTCCTCGCCATCCTAATTTGCGTAGAAAATTACAACAACGACGCAACCCGGAAGTAAATCCTGGCGAAACACGACATCGTGCATCGAACATGGCCGATAAAAGTTTTACACCACTCGCGAAACCTTGAACGCGAGCTAATTTACATTCGTCCCCTGTTGTCTCGGTGATTATCGCCTGCACACTTAAGGTTATAATCGCCTTCTACACACGGCCGGTCCGATTAAGCGATACCATCGTTACCGTAATCAATCAGCCCGGGAAAACGCTAGTTCGAAACATTGACCTTGGCTGAAGAAAGTTCCATTATTTCATCCATTAGCAAACTAGAAGCAACGCGACGTGTCTTTAAGTATGTCTTTAAACGAGTATTGTTCATACGAGAATAACGACTTTATAATAGAAAATGTAACCATTTTCCTTCCAAGAAAAAAAAACCATTATGTAATATTTTCGATTGAGGTCGCACACTAAAATCGCATGCTATTTGCACACCCGGAACACATACAGGTGTATTAGCACACTTTCTTATCTCACAGCCAGTATTAATAAATCAAATTCTAAATTACTTCAGTTACGCACACAATTGTAATCGGCAACAAACTTTACGTTGCGTCGGTTACAAAACAGTTCAAAGCGCGAAACAGTCGCGAGCCAATTCAAACAACGTATTAAGTGACTTGAAGACTAAGCACTCAGCCACCCTATCCCTCGGTCCCTCCGCCGCAGACACTCCGGCGGAGTGCGGGACATGACCGTGATAATCCCCCTATTTCTTAGTCTACACCTCTGTCGAGTTTGCGAAGTGCGCTGTCTCTTAGACCACGCCAATTTGAATCTGTGTGTTGTTTTACGGTGGGGAAAAGGTGTTATTACTCGTTTTATTTTTAACATGCACACGACCACAAGGTAGTTAGTGTTGATGAGCGAAGCGGCGTTTTTATGTTGGTGTCAACGCGTTCTCATTATGTTGTTACATTTCTAAGGAAAAAACAGTAGTTCCTTCTATACCATAGTACGGCTCATATATCTTGGTACATAAAAACCGTGGCTTTAAAATACGTTCATTCAAATTTGTAAGTTGGTATTTCTTCTTAAAATGTTGTTATTAAAGATCTTTAATATTCAACCTTCGCTATTACTAAAAATAATATATTTAATATTCGCTCCTTTATAAATAATGGTTATTTTAATGTACTAAAAATTCATAAAGTCTTTCCGATCTGTTACGCATACGGCTAACTATAACTATCGTGTATTAATAGTAAAGATTACTAAACAATTGCTTAAAAAGAATTAGAGAAAGGAAACTGACTCTGCCTACCCCTTCGGGGATTATGAGCGTGATGTTATGTATGTTATTATGTATGTAGAGAAAGGAAGTAAAAAAAACTAAAATGTTTTACTTTACAGAAGAACAGTAATTTCATTATAACTGATTACTATTTACCTTTAAATATTTATAATACAATAATAAACCAAAATCTCAAATTGCAGTTCCTTGGGATATCGTGTACAGTTAACTATTAACTTTAAAATTGTTAGCACATCGCACACTATCTCTTAGCGTCGATCAAAAGCTAATGATATATCGAGACACTCCGTTTACACTGGAGGGCAACATCTATAGAGCAAACCGAATTCTTACGTCTTCAAAGTAATAGTTACTATGTTCAACATGAAAAGATTGTTTTTCAACATACTATCTGCAATTAATGTAGAAAACTAAAACTTAACTCCGAACAAATCACGCTCTGTAAAACAAAGTTTTATTGTCGGTTTAGCTCGATAGAAATAGCAATACTTTAACTCCGTTTAAACCTAAAACTAACTGTCTGATAGATCGTCCGCTCTGGTTTATTGTAACGTGCCCTAAGCATTATTTATAGTTCAAAACTTAACTCAATAAATAATTTAAACTGCTATATTATCAAATTGTTGCTAATTGTATCCATTTGGAAACGTGCTATACGCTCGTCTACCTAATCAATTACATATTACAGACCAATCATCATCATCATTTTGATTTTTTTCCAGGTCAATCGGGGTGCGGCAATATGATATCGAATAATTAACTAAAATTTCACACAATCGATTCATAGCATCTTTTACTATAATATCTATCAATTGTCAATTTATACTCATCGACGTCTATATTTAGACAAAATTGTATTCTTTTAATGCCGGCATTTCTTTTGTCCGATTAAAATTAACGGTCCGACAAAAAGTTGTAGAAAATAATGAGTACCAACCTATTTTTACGTTATTTGAAAATTTCGTGCGAAACAGATGACGTGTTTAACCCTTAGAAGCCGTGTTTTATTGCACTTGATATTTCTGAATTGACTTAACTGACTACAACAGCAATGCATTGGATATTTTTAAAAACGAAAATCAAGCCGAGATGTGTTAGAACTTAAAGTAATAATTGGAGGTTTACACTTCTATTACAAAGAAGGCAGTTCAAGTTTAAGCAGGTTTCAAATATTATCACTGTATTGAAAAAGTTTAAGTGTCAGTCTTAACAATTACGAAATAAGCAAACTTAGCAGTCAAAACGCAACTTTAAAACACCTGTAGAAAAAAGCGCGACTTTCCCCGAGAACATTTTCTAATCTCACATAAGTACATTATTATGCATTCAAGTCATCATCTTCCCTAACCCTAAGATAGGGGAACCTGACAATTTTTGAATCATGATTACAAATGCAAAGTAGTTTGAATTTGCAGGTTTCATCACGATGTTTTCTCTCACCGTCGAGCTAGTGGTATAAATACGTACATAGATTTGAAAAATCCGGAGGTACGTGCCCGGGTTTGAACCCGCACTCCTCGGTTAAGAGGCGCGAGTCCTTACCATTGAGCTACCACCGCTCTTATTATGCATTCAAGTGATGTGTTGTAAATACAGCCATTACACCCCAGAGTCGACATTGCAACATATCGGTTATAAGTTTGTTTGTCAATAGATTTGACGTAGCTACCTATCAATTAAGTCCCGTGGCAAGGAGGGGTGCTGTCAATATTTAAGCAGGTGTCTAATACATTATTGCATTTCCACAATAACGAATACCGAGTACATAACGATTTTTAGCAATAAAAATGCTTCCGAGTTAAAGGTATGTTGTGTGCTCATTTCTATAACGGAGAACTGTTTATTTATTAACCGACGAAGATGAGGCAAATAATATTTATGCGATCTATTATGTACCGCCGTTCAATTGAAAATAATTCAATACTCGGAAAACAGCTCTCATATTCTTCCGATGAGCGTGCCAGAGCGATATCTAATTTGTTTCACAATCATCGTAATAAAACGTAGGTATGTAAATTATTCTATCAATTTTAACATCTATTCCTTTGCACTGTTTACGCGAATGCACATTCAACAATATAACATAGTTCAAGGCATTGCTTTCCGTAAAATTAAACCTATTAGAAACATCGTTAATACGCTTTTTGTTTTCAGTAAATCAATTAAGTTTAGGTACTTAATCGACTAAATTGTAATCATCAATCATAATTATAATTACTATCCAATAAAATTCACAGTGCGGCTGTCTTTTGATACTTATAAAAAAAAACTTTAAAGACAAGATCGCTATTCGTTAAAAATCGAATAACGACGCTGTCGCTCTAACAACCGAATATCATTTCGGAACGTCCACAAATCAATCATTACACTCGCCTTCACACCGCTCATGTGCAAAATAAAGTGATTACCAATCGTTTAATATTAAAACGTTATTTTAATATTCGGCAAGACGTCGTAACGTAACAAACAAACTGTAACAGTTAGAAAAACAGAGGCGCGTTTTTGCCGTTTCCAGGAAATAATACTTCTACATATTTTACGCGCCCGCATATTATGTGCAGCCGATTGGTACATATAATGTTCCTCCTACAATTTTTTAATGCAGAACATCGTTTTTTATTCGGAAAACGTTCCGTGTCCCGTTATGTCCCGAAGTCAGAGGATTCCGATAGCGATTGGAGATGAAATCTTATTTCAGTGATAACTTTATTTAATGCATATCAAACGCTTATCGCAAAAGATTTCGACTATTCGTGTTGCATTTAATTTAAAATCCTTTATTTAAAGTGTCGTTCATTTAAACATGATATAAATATCCTTAATGTTTGTATGAGATGAATCTTAATAAAGTTTAAATTATATGTTGCCCATTAACGTTAAGAGTTTTAATTATAATATGCATCGCACATACATATTTAAAGTGTGCCTTATTAAAATAAGACATTCTATACTTTCGGCGTTGCGAATTTATTGAGGCGAATAGTATTTTAAACATAAGAACTAATACTATGTTCAAAATATTATTAGATTAGGTATATAATAAATAATAACATTGCTATCTCAATATATGATTCGAATATATTATTCGAATCATAGATTGAGATAGCAATGTTATTAGAAGCAATGTTATATATAAGCTAGATGACTAAAAAAATCTCTTTAGTCCGTCAGTTAGAATATAAATATACCTATTGAACAAGTATTTTTTTGTTAATTTGTCAAACTAACATTAACGAAGATACAATGCATTCAAGTTGCACGTGGCGTCACGCTTTTGTACAATTTTTACAAAATAGTGACGTTTCTAGCCCCCACTCCAAAACTTTGATGCTCTTTATCTTTACGATTTTTTGTTCATTTAATAAAGCGAAAAATATGTGTCTAGTACTTTTGTATAATCTAACTGACGGACTAAATAGTATTATAGTTTTTAATGCAGTCATCATCCCTATTACAGGTATACACGCAAAACTATTTTATTTCAATAATATGAATATAAATATTTAAAAAGTAGGAGATTTTTTTATCTTGTTGGTTTAAAAAAAAAAATTAAGAACTCATTCGTATTTTGAAAACTTACTTTCCCTAAAGCTTCAACATTAACGTAACCGCACATTTCATTCACCTAAAATCATCATCGACGAATAAATTTAACATTACGAATTAGCAAGCGTAATATTAAATCAAACCGAACATTACGCGTCTGTAACATTAAATGCAATTTCCGCAGACAGTATACCAAACGCTAACAGAATTATCGGGACATGATCATCTGCGCTGCGGAAGGAGTAATCAATTTGACCCGTCTGATATCCGCAGACGTCGGCCCCGAGGCGGATAGTATCCGACGTAAGGTGGTCACTGGCCCAACACGCACCCCTGCAGCCGAGTTGTCACCGGCCTACATCGCTATCATATCATTGGAAATGTCGTTTTTAACTCGTTGCACAATATTGATTTTACCGTTTTGTTTTTACGAATGTTATTTACACGTTTCTTTTATTTTGTTATGTCACACTTGATTTTAAGCGAAATTCTTGAATTTATTGAATACATAAAAGTATATCAAGCCGATTCTCCTTTTTAATACATTGTATTGAAATATCTCTGACTAGATAATTTGAATAAATATTAAATCACGAATATCATATTAAAATTTTATATGGAATTGAATATTTTAATTCAAGAGGATAACATTTAGACCCTTGCGCGATTATAAGTGAAATTAAAAATTATTACAATTTTAGATTTAGTTTAGATTGTTTCGGATTTTAGGTAGCTAACTACTTTTAAAGCATACATAGGTACCTACACCCGCATGTTATCCGCCGAAATGAACCCTACTTTAAAGTAGATTTTTCCTCGATCAAAAAGTTTTTGAACTATTGCAATTTTGCGAAAAGTTTCATTTAGTATATATTTTGTTACTTTTAAAATTATATTTAAGTAATTATCTCTCAATAATTGTATTTATTGCATAAATAATATTAGTTTCAAACTATAGAAGTTTCTATTCAATGTGAAACAGCGAGGGCATTGTAGAGGCAAAATGTGAGCACCCAAGACATTCGCCGGCCTGTCTAAATATACAAAGTGCGTCCGTACCTTTACCACCCGCAGCCTCACCGCCGCTCATACCCCGTAACCACCGCGAAAAATATTTTAATAAAACACCTCCAAAACTTTTTTTGCAGCCCCAAAACTTTCCGGGGTGTTCGCTACACCGCTCAAAAATGTTTTAAGCAGATTGAAAGTTCCCCAGCGGTCACAATGCGGACAGGGTAGGTCCGTCAGCCATCGATCGGTCCAAAACTTTCACATTAGCAACAAAGTAGTGAAGTCAAAAATAAATTAATTACGTAATGCGATACGGAA